>CAXAMN010000001.1:2873886-2898687 GCA_963970005.1 Durusdinium trenchii | reverse complement strand
GTATGTGTGTATGTGTGTATGTATGTTTGTATGTATGTATGTATGTATGTATGTACATGTATTTATATAATGTCATAATATTTCATATATACTTTTTTTACAATATGTATACAGTATATATATAATATACATATATATAAACATACTCTATATACATATACAGTAAATTAGGACAATTAAGGAACCACAATCGTAAGGAACCCAAGCTTCTCGGTCTACTGCTCGACTCTCTAAATTGAACTGATCAGCTGGATCTAGTTGCCCTTTTATCCCACATGGACCGTGGAGTTCACCCCCTGGACACTCGATCCTTGAGCCGGCTGGCTCAGCTGGAGTATGGGTCAGACCATGTCAGACCACTCGAAACAAAGATGGGCCCTCACACTTGGAATCGTAGCAGGCCTCAGGAAGCGCAGAGCGCTTTGCGCGGGAAGCTGGCCTGCTTTGTTCTTGTTTAAAGTGGCCTTGTGGTTTGATTATGGTTCCATCTCGGCACAAGACGGAGACCCAAGGACCGCGGCCGCGCATGGCCATCGATCTCTCTTCGTCTCTGGAGACCTCCCTTCATCGTCTCCGCTTTCGCTTCGAGGAGGACTTCCACTGGGTGCACTTGGTGGCCCGTTTGGCCCAGGCTGGACGGATGGAGCATGAGGGAAAAAGGTGCTTGGAGGGGCACCAGCTGGGACATGCTGGGACTCTTGACACCTCGAGGTCCATTCTTGTCCTCAAGTCTCGAACACGGAGAAGCCGAGTGATTCTTGTGATGGAGGTGTTCTTTTCCCGTTCTTGTGATGCAGGTGTCATGCTTACAGGATGTATTTTTCCGATGATGTAGAACGTTGAAGTTTCCATGTTTTTGTTTGCATCATGATACAGTAATATGATGTAACGTTGCTGATATGTTACCTAACTATCCTAAGTATCCCATGTCCGTCTTTTGGGGAGTTGACTACCGCTGAGGGCGGTGTCTCCAGGTCTCTCTCAGACTAAAGGCTGGCAATGTCCCCAATGCTTTGATGGCTCCTGAGGAGCCCCTGTAGCGGATGAACCGGGGGGTACGCTATTGTACAAGCATCGGTATTGTACGCTGGCACGCCGGAATGTGCACTGTGTTTGAACCGTATATTGTTTTTCGGCGCCAGGAGTATCCTGAAACCCACTGGAGTGTCTTCACAGAGCCCTGGTATGAAGAGCTCTCCGAGGAGCGCGGTGAGCCCGCACGTCGAACTGCGTCCGGCGCAGTGGGTCCCGCTGGAGCGTCGAGACGGAAGTCGCAGTTCTTCACATCACCCGCTTTTCGTCCGATCGGACATGGAGAAGGAGTAAGAGAATTGACCCGTGGTGGAAGACCGCCAAAGACCAACCCAGTGGTTTTGGGGGTCCATGTGAATCTGCAGGGGGAGCCCTCTGACACTAACATGGAAGGTGAGAACCTCCTGTTTCATCCTGTTTCCGAGAAGAAAGAGGAGGAAGGGATCCGTACACTTCCATGTGAGTCAGTTGCAGTGTTCAATTGAGGTGTGAGTTGCATGGCAGTCCATCAAGAGATCACCACAGTTTTTTTACAGTTTCAGACAGATGTCGTTGTAGAAACAGTGAAGCACCCACAATTGGGGACAATGTGCGCCTCCCATCATGAACTTGAATTGTTGTTGCGGATTTCAACCACGCCGACGGCGCAGAGGGTTTGTAAAACGTGTAGAGATTTGTGGCACGTTTTCACGTTTGTGAGAGTCAAAGATTCAAAGATCAGTGTGTGGTGTGCTTTCGTGCCCAACAGCTGTTTGATCGAATACCTTCGAAATCCTTCGAATACCTTTCGGCTGTGTCTAATGTGTGAGAATTGAGGTTAACATTCTACTGGAATGATGGACACTACAAAAACAAATGGCTTCAGAGTTGTAAACATGTCGCTCATTTGCCACAACTTATTTGTTTTGTTTGCGAATTCACCAACCATTCATCCGCACTGCCACAGTCACAGAACTCCGGTACCTTTCTGTTAGCCACACAAGACGCAGCACAGATTTAACCACTTGAGGATTCATTTGTAGGGGACACTGTTGAATATGGCCTACGTCGTCAAAAAGGGCCAACGCGAACATCCCAGAAGCAGCTTGGTCCCTAAGACCGAAATCACGCATAGCATCATAGCATAGCTCTATCGGGGTGGCCCCAGACTCTTCGGCCACCCCTTCTGAAACGCCCTGCTTGCAGGATTGGGGTTTTCAGTCACTTGGCCGGCCGTTCTCTACTGGAAGGGGGCGCGTTCGGCGTTCGCCCATCGCCGGCGGGCCACCCCGGCCCTCCCCGGCGATCGAGCGCAGCCGAGCTCCGCAGCGGGTCTCCGTCTCGGGTCGTCGACAGCGACGAACACGAGGAGAGATTGGTGGTGCGCGCGTGGAGCGGTGTGTTTCTTGGTTTGTTTGTTTTTTTTTCAACTGTGAGTCACATTGGGGATGCCAGTCAAAATCTGTAAACTGTCCAAAAGCAAAAGTGCATCGTTACGGCTGAGCATACACCCCCATAATTTGAGGTATAGGCCGCTAGGGCTAGGGCTGACTAATTGGGCGATAAACATGATAGGAGGAACTATAGCAAAGTTCAGCACGACAAACTGCGCCAAATTCAAGTTGTTAGGCCAACTATTGCTGCGCTGAAAGGAAGGAAGTTCCTCTAATGTCCACTGTGCATCAGGATCTTTGGAGCAGCCCTAAGACCCTAAGAACTGCAATGGCTGTGCTGCTTGCCCAATCCACCTGCCATTGATCTCGCACCCATTCCTAGAATCGCTTGGAATGATCGGTATTTAATGCCAGAGGGGGAGATCATTCCACACCCAGCACTTCCGCTTCAAAGCATGGAGAGCGTGGGGATTTCCCGCAGCATGGCGCCAGCAAATACTCTGTGGCGGTCGGTAATTACCATTTCAGATGCCCAACAGTTTCAGAGTCAACATGGGCCACGGCCGCCTGAGGCATTTCGCCCAAGCCGCACGGGACGCCGAAGCGCTGCGAACAGCTGGGCTCGTGACGTGGCCCGATGAGAGCGGAACAATCCAAGTCTTACAGTGGTTTCAGAGTAGATGGCACTGGCACCCCAAGATGTCTTTTAGATGGGGATCCATATAAACCACCTTTTGGGGATTGTGCCATTGGTCCTCTCAATCCACTGTAATACCTCGGTTTGGTAGATGATGACCTTTGCCCCTAGTAGCGATGCCAGGAGCCACGTTCGTAGCGTCCTTGCTCCTAGTAGTATGGCCAGGAGCCCCGTTCGTAGCTTCTTGTTTTGCAATGTTTTTGCATGATTTTTTGCAGGGTGCTAGGACCCGCTAGGAGCCCCTGTTTGATTGAACACCACCATGAATTCTAAGCCGTAAGCCTGCAACAACCTAGAGGAGATGAATTTCCCGAGGTTGTGGTCCAAGAAATTACAACAGTAGCTCACCAATCTCTCAACCCTGTTGTGTTTTTCAATTTGTTTTAAGCAGAATCCAGGCAGAACACAGAAAGAGACAGTGGAGGAGGGTAGAACTAGATCCACAGAAAACGATGCAAACAGTTTTATTGAAGAATGCTGACGCATTGTTTGCTGGTCGAAGGTAAGGGCTGCAAGGGCCCTTCCAAATTGAGGCAACATCAGCAAATAGAAACACACTCTGACACTTGTATTCAGTTAACTCAATTTCCCGATGGGAAGAAAGGCGAAGAACCGCAGGGCGCAAAGGTCAGTGAAAACAGTATGGTTTAACCTTGTTTGCAGTGGCACTCGAAAAGACGATCGGACACTCAGCGCGGCTGCAAGTCGGCTGTAAGGCTGCGGTGGGTTTGGGGGCGGTAGCATGAAGAACCATTGAACCAACGAACAGCGGCAGGGTGGACCATTGGAGTCAGTGTGTTGGGAGCAGGTACAGGAAGGTGATCAGCCTTCCCTTCCCATCCATGACCGCAGCTTCGTTGCACACGGTAGGTCATGGATGCCGTGTGCCCCTGCTGGTTGAAAAAGTTAGTGGAAAAGCGTGGAAAAGGTGGCGGTGGAGATCCCTTTGCCCAGGGGTGGACACACACAGATCGCCGCATTCGGCGCTTTTTTCAAAAACCGGTGGCAAGCGTAGTGGTTGTGTCCTTTTTTGGACATAGAGCCTCACGAGCTCAGCCGCAGCAGCTTCAGCGCTGGAGGGTGGAAATGTGTATTTGCGAATGGTGTGGAGTCGTGATTGGAGGCCTGATAGAGCCAAGCGCTGGCTCCCGGCGGTTGTGGAATCCCTGATTTTCCAGGGTTGGGAAGGTTGCATGTAGGTGATGGTGCGTTGTGGGAGGTCGATGTTGAAACCGAGGAGATGAAAATCCTCCACTGGTTCGAGTTCCACTGGGTCTCCAAAAAAGTTGTGGTGGATGAGGGTTTGAATGGCTGGGTGTTGGAGGAAATGTTCGTTGTGGACAATGAAGCGGTTGTCGACATATCGATAGTAAGTGAAGTGGAGGTCTGTGTGTTGAAGTAGGTTGTTGTGGATCTGGTGCCAGGAATGCTCAATGAGGGTGATGGCGACATTGCATAGGGCTGGAGAGAGCTGGGATCCAATCCCGGCCCCTCGGATTTGTTTGTAAGTATTGTTGCAAGCCCGGAAAATGCATGTGTTGAGGGCAAAAGCCACGATGGTGGTGATGTCGGAAGTCTGGATGGTGCGTTGGGTAGGGTGTTTTCGATGGTGTCTGCCAATGTGTGAGTGGTGGAAAGGGTTGCCGGTGGCCTGGACATCCACCGTCAGGGTGTGTGTGGATTGCTGTTGTTGCCAGTGGTGGACGAGGGAGTGAACCGCATCGATAAGTCTGTGCTGTGGAACTGAGTTGAAGAAACCGACCAGGTCATCGTTGGTGGCGTGTAGTGAGATGTCTGGTGGGGTTTGGGTGAGGTAGCTGTGAAAATGGTGCCAAAGCTGGGGAATGGACATTTGGCCGGGATGCTGAGGGTAAAGGTGTTGGAGGATGATGTCAAGGGCACGGCTGGTAATGCGAAGTAGGTTGCCACTGAGTGATTGGAAGTATGAGATAATTGTACGGCCTTTTTGCCAGTGCTTCTTCTCCTTGAGGTGGACAACGCCGTAAGGAATGTTGAAGTCTTTGCGGAAGCCCCACTTGTAGCGAGTGCGCAAAATGGGGGGAACAGTGGCTGCCAGGTGATCGTGGATATTGGTGGCAGTGATGTAGGGAAGTGGTTCGAAAAGTTCGGGGGATTGCCATGTATTCAAGGCGCCAGTGAAATATTGGCGAGGGCAGAACAGCCGGAGTTGTTGTACACACACACACAAAAACAAAAAGGCAATGGGTTTGCAGTTGGGTACTCTATGTATTTTTGACAATCCACCTCTAATATGAATCAACCCCAGGGCTCCAACTACCTCCTGAAGGTGGTTGGGGTGGGTTTGGGGGGCTAACCACCTTCTGAGGATATGGTTGGAGCCGGAGGGCAGTGACAATCCAAACATCGTCGGCTACAATGACTTAAAACCAAGGGATACGAACATCCGGCACAGAGCTGGGCTTCTGTTCTTCGTCATTTGGAGAAGATCAAAGCAACCTTTCTCCAGGGATTTTCATGACTCCATCTCCAGGGGTCCGCTAGCGTGTTGTGTGAAAGATTGTAAAAAAAACAAGTTCTCACTCTATTTATATCAACATGTATCAACACCCCTTGGGAGTCAGTTTCGTTGTGTTTTCACTCACCAAAGCGGAACCTTTTCTACAGCGTTGGACGCTCTGTCGCCCAGTCTCTCCATCTCACGGCCTCGCCGCCGCTGCGCTGCGCCGCCTTCCGCAGCGAGAGCCTGGTGAGGTGGGGTGGGAAGGCCAGAGGTTGGCCTCACATTCACAGGAGTTCTCATCGTCCAGATCCTTCAGATGTTTGTTGGAATCATCCAGATGGACATGAGATGCGTGCCGTGTCTCTTGTGCGAAGTGTGCTGAACCATGTAGAACACATGTTCAGCTAGTTTGCTGCAGATGGTTTCCATGTGTCCATTTCTTCAGAGTAAGATCGGACGGGTTTCGCAGTTTCGCTTGTATGGTTGGATCGGATGGTCAACGACGTGAAGGTCTACATGATGACCGGTTTTTGTCAGCCTACTGCCCCCAGGTTCCAGTGAACATCCTGAACGCGTGGCCAAGGATTCGCGTTTAGCTTTGGGAGTCGCGTAGGGTAGAGCATTGTTCGCATGATGTTGTTGTCGTGTTCGCAACTGTTCACGACCGTTCACAACCGTGTTTGAATGTGATCGGTATAAGGATTATAAGGTCGTGCCCTTGGGGAAAGCTTTTGGAGGAGGTGTAGTAATGTCACATGTTGAAGTGTGGAGGGTGATTTTGCTGAGCAGGTGCAGCGTCTCGTGAGATCCTCAGTTTCCTTTGCTATGCCATTGGGATTTGCGTTTCAGGCTGTTGCCTCGAAGCCGTGTTCTTTTGACAGGCCTCAGGTCTCAGCTAAATATTGCGATTTTGGTGGGTGTGAGTGTGCTCCGAACGGGCCGCAATCATTCCAAACGTGTGGTGTGGTGCACATTTTCCCCAAGAGTGTCTTACGAGAGTGTCGCACACGGGTGTCCCACACAACAGTGTCCCACAAGAGCGTATCCTACAAGAGTGTCCTGGAAGAGTGTCCCACAAGATCGCCCCACAGAGTGTCCGACAAGAGTGTCCCACAGAGTGTCCCACAAGACTGTGCCACAAGAGTGTCCCAGAAGAGTTCCCACAGAGCATCCCACAAGAGTGTCTCACAAAAGTGTCCCCAAAGAGTTTCCCACAAGAGTGTCCCAAAAGATTACCTCACTCACAAGAGTGTGCCGGAAGAGTGCCCTAAAAGTAGAGTCTCCCACAGTCGTGTTCCACAAGTGTGTCTTACAAACATTTCCTGCAAGAGTGCCCCACAAGGCAAGGGTGTCCCACAAGAGTGTCTCCGACAAGAGTGTCAATCAATGCGTGGCCGTTTGTATTCGACTGCGTGTGTGCATTCTGGCTTGTTGGCTCCATATTGTTACCCTCAAGAAGTTGTGTGTGCTTCAAACCACGATGAATAGGATGATGTCTTGGTTCTTGGGGCTTCCCAGCTTCAAGGGTTTACAGACATCGCTTGGGTTTCTCACGATGCTCCATTCACTGACCAAAATAGCAGTGACCAAAAGAAGTGTTTGCCATTCAGCTTTGTGCGGTGATATTTGTTTAGAACTCATGATTCATGATTCAATTGATGTGTTTGTGCAACAACGTGCTGTTCGATAACCTTGACAACTTATTTAATTGAAGGATATTTATTCAATTTTATTCATTCAAGTAGATTTAGACTTTAAACCTGTAAGTTTAGAGCCCGCCTCAACTGATTTCATTTTCTGGGAAGACGTGTGTTTGTCCCCAGAGGCGTTTGCAACCCCTTCCAGAGGATTGTGCAGCTTGGAGAGGCGCTGACGTGCTGCGCCTCTTTTTTGTTGAAGTTGGGATGAATGGATGGACCAGATGGACCAATGACAACTGTGAACGAAAAACACAAGGTGTTCGGCATTGTCCCCTCAAACGTGCAGGTGTTGGTCAACATATGTCAACATGTGTTCAGAAGATTCAGCAGGGGAAGGCAAACGAAAACTATTGTTAAACATTGTTTCAGTAGAGTATAGGCGGTGGGTATTTAATGGCCAACCTCGCAGGAGGCCCCGTTTCGAGTCGTTAGGGGTGTGCCGCAGGTGAACCAAAATCCCAATAGTAGACGAAACTGAAACCAAATGTTAGTCTATATAGATATATAACGGTATACTATATGTATAGACCTTGGGGCCGGAGCAAACAGCAGTTGCCTTCAAATTTGTCCTATTGTGAGAACCTGATGCAGCCTGTATTCATGGTATTTCATGGTCCAGGCCGCCACTTAAAGGATCTTAAAGGTTTGTTTTGGTTTGTCTTGTTTCCTTGTTGTGAGTTCAAAAGTTGGGTATGGGGCTTTGACGCCATTCACATGTCTTTGTTGTTGTACAGTTGTGTCCTGAACATCTCGGCGACCATCGGTGCGTAATCTTTGTGTAGATCCAGACAAATCACACAACACCATCCATCCAGGAGCACTCTTAAATGAAACGATGCAAAACACTGCTTATGAGACCGTGCTTCACCAAAGGGCAAACCATTGTTTGTCATGGTTCAATGAGTTTCTTGTGGACTGCAGATAGGGAACACGGTCAATTGTTTCATGGGAAAACAATATATCCAAAATTCAATCATAGCAAAACTCCGGAAGTGATCCTCCATCAAAGCGAGCCGGTCAGGTGAGAAGAGACACGAAAGGACATTATTTAATCTTATGTCATTTTCGAAAAAAATCAGGTGCGTCGCAAGAACTTGGCCTGCATGCCGAACGAATGGTCGAAATATGTTAAAAAACATCTAAAGCTAAAGGTCTCTGGATCCATCAATGATGGGAAAGACCGAACCACCTTCCAGATCATTTAGCCGGGCCGCTCTCTTGAGCAAGCTCATCCAATAGACGGCTTCCCGGGTTCGCCACACTGAACGTGAGGCTTGGACTTGAGGGCTTTGAACCAGCTCCATGAAGGCGGAGCTGGCTCAGTCGGGCGGGTTCCGGTTGGAATGCGCACCCCAAGGGATCGAACAGAGCTGCATGAAGAGCGTGGCTTACGAAACGGGGCTCCTGGCCTTACGACTAGGAGAAAGGACGCTACATTTCGCTATTACCTCCTCTGAACCCTGCCTGAACATGGGTGAAATGGCCGATCAGAGTATGGCAGCCAGGCAAGACTGGCTTGAGGGATCATGAGAGGTGTTGATCAGCTGTCTATGAAATTGAATCTCATACCAGTGAAATGGAAAGGGCGTCATGAGAGAGCATAGGGTCCCCAGTCCCAATCCTCCTACATCATGAGGGTGGAAAAACAGCCTCTCAACTAGACATCGAACATCATTTGAATTATATAGATTTATATTGGAGCTTGCTTCTGTATATCGTATGATATCGATGTTGGAACCATCCACCTTGCCTCGGCTGGGAAGAAAGGTCACCATATCAGCAGCTTCTCAAGCTGAGAGACATGCTTTTTTGTTTCCCGAAAAAAGACAAAAAAACTAAGTCAATGTATTGGAGCCACCCACAGGACCTGTGGTGTGTTTCTCCGCAAACAAAAGAACTTTGCTTTTCGCTCGAATCAGTCCAATCTTTGTTTTCCTATTCCGAACAGTGTTCGGATATGTGCGCCAAGATGCTTGATATTTCTCCAACCCACTCAGACCTCCACCAAGAAACTCAGAAACTCTTTGGGACCAAGAGTATTTTGGTGTGTCTTTATTTGCTGTTTAAGACACATTATTGTTTGGTGAGTGATTGATTTGTGCTTTCTGATGCTTTCTGACCGTTATTCAACAGAGACATCCGCGTTCGGGGTTAGCTCAGGGCAGCGTTCGGTGGACGTGTGGCACCTGAAAGCGGCGGGCTTGCTGTCCATGAGCTCGAACTCCTTGGAGGTGGGGTCCCGAACTCCTCGTCCGAACTCCTCGGCGTTTGCTCGTGGTATGTGGACCTCGGGGGCCCCGACGAGACGGTCGCTCGAAAAGAGGACATATCTTACGGCGCGCCCAACAGAGGGGTTTCTTCGGGACCTTCACAGCATCGGGCATGCAGCTTGGAAAGGACATTGTTTATAAAAACCGAGAAGGTGGATCTCAGGGCGCCAACTCTATATCGATGAACCTTATGAGTTCCAACAAGTCCCGTCCATTCTGTGGGCGAATTGGTTGATTGATATGGTTAGGAGCCAAAGCTGAAAGGAGCCTTTGAAGGTGAAACATTGACCTTTGAACCCTCGACTTTTCCTGTTGCTTGACATGCGTCATGCCATTGAGCACTTGAGAATTTGACGTACCATTGAGCACTTGACCCAGAAGAGCAGATCGTGACGGCAAGAACTCGCTTTCGAATTCACCACCTGAACAGGAGCCAGCTATAGTTACAGGACCAAAATGCACTCCGACTCACTCAAGTGGAAGTGAAACATGGCCCCTGTGCCACTGGGTCTTCCATTTCCCTCTGCAAACTGGTGCTTGCCCGCTTCCGTCACGGTCACGTGTTCCTCGGGTCACCGGTCACGGCTCCGCGGTCGTGCCAGCTGGGCGAAGTGGATTGGTACCTGGACCAGGAGGCGGAAGTTGGGTGGATAGGATGTGTCTTGAGAGTCTTCCCGTGGATCGGCTCCACCGTGGATCGGCTCCCTTATTTTTTGCTTGACGTTCATCAGCTTGCTTCCACACACAATGGTTTAGAGGCCTTCGAGAGCCTCTTGCTTGGTTTCTTGTTAGATGTTGTGGTGTTATATAGGGGGTTTGGGGATCTACGGAACTCAATGTTTTTGACATGATGTTCCCATGGCCACCAGCGACCCCAGCGCGTCAGCCCACCTTCCCAGCCCCTTAAGAGCAGCAAAATGCAGAGAAATGCAAGGGCGGGAGGCCAGTTGCCCATCAGCGACCCAATGCGCATCAGCCCAACTTCCCAGCCCCTTAAGAGCAGCAATAAAGTCTTAATTACTGCTCAAAGGACCTTTCAGCTCCTTAGCGCATCCCAAACGAGCCAGGGCTCGGCTCGCTTTCTTCAGGTTGAAGGCACACTTCAATGTCATGAGCGCTTTGATGGTTTGCTGCGGTCCTGGCATGTTTACATAACACGGATGGGACGGGCCCAGGAAGCTACCCTTTGACATCATCCCGGAGTCTGAGGCATATTCAACTTAGTGAACCATGCATCACTTAAGATGAAGCATCGTAAGCATTTTGTGGGATTTGGTTAGATGCCTTCTAATGCTGGTCAGACTTGCTACACGTCCGGGCAAATGTATACAATGGTCCATGGACAGTATGATAGGGTATACTGTAGGGGTCTATGAAGTCTCATTTATTCCATGTTATCCCAATTATGTGGGTGTCAAAGAAAGTCATACAGCCCAAAAAAAAGAAGGTGTGGATCAAAACAAGTCGCATTCACATCTCTCCCAGTGAGACCTTTACTGTCGTTGATCCCTAGCGTCCAGCATCGCCAGAGAGGCCAGACGTACCTGAGTTCTGCAGTGCTGCCAGATCCATCGCCCAAATAGCGATTTTGACGCCCTGTTCATGGCACCCGGTTCGTCCACGAAGAGTGACCTAGCACTCCGGATCATTTTCCGGCCTCAATCCAAGCAGCCCTGGCACTTTGTTTATGAGAGGAATTTGTGTTTACTTGGACCGGATTCATGGTTACCTCCCCCAAAATACAGCTGATTGAATGTATCATGGGAGGATAAACATGTATAGTCTATAGTAGTTGCATATTTGGTACTCGTACCCCTCCCCTGAAAAAGAGGGACACCACCAAATTCACATCCCCTGGGGATCTAAGTGCCTTCTCAGAAAGTACTTGGACCCTCCAAAACCTACATAACAGTGTCTCCAATCACCTTCTGAGAAGGTACTTGGATCCCTAGGGATCAGCTGGTCAAGTCTGTCCGTCGTTCGTCGTTCGTCTGGAATCCAATACGCCGATGAAAGTGCACCGGAGAGTGATTCTGAACACCAACAGTACTATATTCGTCTATGCAACATCAAGGAGGATGCAGGTTGCCCAATCTTTGGCTGGCTAAATTTAGTGGCTAAATGCACTGAATGTCTTCATTTGTCAAACCACTCATGACAGTTATGGCACGGTTGTCCATCATCGACTTTCAATCGTTGAACTACAACGTTTCTTTCCTGTGCTTCCCGTGCACATAACAATACATATCAGCATATATCAGCAATGTCTCCTGAGGGTGAACGTTTGCCAACCACCAGCACATCTGGCAAACAACCCTCCCACCCAAACACCTTGTCAAAAGGGTGTAGTAGTAGTAGTAGTAGTAGTAGT
Organism: Durusdinium trenchii; assembly: GCA_963970005.1. NCBI lineage: Eukaryota > Dinophyceae > Suessiales > Symbiodiniaceae > Durusdinium > Durusdinium trenchii. The sequence continues at coordinate 2,886,762 of CAXAMN010000001.1, read as the reverse complement.
AGTAGTAGTTGTTGTTGTTGTTGTTGTTGTTGTGGTGGTGGTGGTGGTGGTGGTGTTTTTTTTTGTGTGTGTGTGTGGGGGGGTGTTAGCATATTTTAATGTAATGTATATGATATGCACATATTTATGTTCACCGGCCCACTTGTTTATGTCTTTGACCCATCAGTCCATGCCAGGCTATGGTTAGAGCCATGCCAGGCCCCGTGTCCGTCGCTTCGCCGCTTTGCTTTGGGACCCATATATGGAACCCATGCAGAAACGAATTCATTCAGATGTCAACAATTCAATGGTAAAGCCAACAAATGAACTTGAACACAATTCCCCAGGGACCATTGGCTTAAAGGTGATGATTTTGTGAGGAGATCTTCCAATTCCAATCTTCCAAGTCCGCAATACGTAGACGACGTAGACGTAGAGCAGCATTTGTCCATGACAGAATCCTCCAGTTTTCCATGATTTTCATGGTTCGTTTGGGGGTTTGGTTGTTAGTTTGAACTGGCCCTGCTCTAGGGCTTTGGACCCACACGAACTGGGAACTACCGAGTCTTTGGTGTCTCCATACTTGTTATCGAACGGCCCATGGTGTGTAGGGATCAACCTCCATCCACCACTAGAGATCCTTTGACAACAGATATGACTCATATGACCAATCTGTGTTTTCCATGTTTGTTTCTTTTCCCATGAGTTAATCTTCCCATCCATGCCCGTCGAGACCCCCTTCGGAAGAGACTGAGGGCAGCGACTGCTACGATGCCCTGGTCTCTGATGAGCCGCTACGCGTAAGTGACTTAAGGCCAGGGCAGGGGCTTGACTCCTTCGCCGGTGTCCATGAAACATCACCGTTTGGGGAAACGCCGAATCGAGTCTTGCGAGGGGTCACATGATATATGGGGAGTTATCGGGCAACCCTTCGTAGTGAGAGCGGTCACGTTTGGCCTCGATATGTCCTGGAAAAGTCAGCGCATTTGCAGCGTAAGCAGTCTCCAAAACGAACGAAGCGATCTTTAGATGTCCTCCCACAATTAATGAAACAGAGAAGTGTTCAATCGAGTGGAGTGCAGGTACTACAAGAGTGTCACGCAAGAGTCTCCCACAAGATTGTCCTAGAAGAATGTCGCACCAGAGTGCCAAGCTCCACAAGAGTGTGCTAGAACGTTGTAGGATATTTTTTAGGAGCGTGTCGCACAAGAGTGTCCTGCCATAGTGTCAAACAAGAGTGTCATGCCAGAGCTACCAGCCAAGAGCACCCGACATTCAGGTTCGTGAATTAATTGTATTTGTACAAAAGCATCCAAAAGCGCAAGCGCCCAGAGAAGTGTGAACTGTAAAGCATTAAATTGTCAACCCCGCCAACTCTCAGGTCATCGCAGAGCACGAGACTGAAAAAACAAAAACAGGTTTTTCACCGGTGCTATTAATAATTGCTACCGCAACGCTACCGATGTGGAGGCATCACCGCTTCGGGGTGCTCGTGGTGCCTCAACAGGCCGGTGGGACGGGAGCGCCTTCCCAAATTTCCAAGGCTGGGCTGTCAATAGCTTACAGGATTTCGGAAGGTGGTCGACTGTGACATCAAACCTGGCAAAATTGCCTCATGTTTGAAGTTTGAAGTTGTGAAGCTTGCAGAACCATAGCCAGCATGTGAACTACTTCTGCATCCAGAGAGTCAAGTGACTTTTGTGACTTTTGGGTTCCAAGGAGACAAATATGCCATTTGGGTTCACCCTGAAAGGTACTGGCACTTGAAGCTGTGTTGTTCATACGTGAGGTGGTGATGTAAAAGGGGGCATGTGGTTGTGGCAGAGGCTGTGACATGTTCACATGGAGAAAAGACATGGCTGGCATGTCAGCTGACTGTGATTGGGCCACTGTCACTACCAGACAAACGTTTTCAGACGGCGTCTCCTTTGGGTTGGACTAAATCAATTTGGACCTGCGGGCCCTTGAAGCGCTTGAAGTGTGCAGTTACAGTTGGTTTGCGGGAAAAAACATTGGCAGCCCAAAACAACAAACAAACAAACAAACAAACAAACAAACAAGCAAACTAAAACAAAGTGAATGTATATACTGTATGTGAATGTGTTCTTTACCATTCAGAGTTTGCATCAGGTTCATGATAACCTTTTATTTGATGGCACTTCCGGGTGTTCAACATGTATATAACATGTGGATGTATTTACACCCTGCGGGTTGTTCCGCCGGCCTTTTCAGCCAATGGTGCCAAGATGCGGATTACCTTTTGCGTCAAGAGGAAAGACTGCAACAGAGCAGAAAAAGCAACAGCATCATCCAGAACACAGCTGGAGCAACAGAGGAGCCTACATGAAATGACGTGCATTATGATACAATAAGAGAACAGGGAGATGAAATTGGGGGATGCAAAGTATAGCCTGCCAAGCAAGAAGACAAATTATATGACATGTGACACAATGAGCGAAGTAGACCGTGCGAAGCAGCAAACGTACATAGCATTCCGTCAGACATGATACAAGAGAGTAATGAGGACATGTGTGGCATGGGGATTTCCAAGCAGTTTGAGTCTACAAAAAAAGATAGATACGTGAGTGCAGGTGCAAAACCTGACCAAAACGCATGCAAAGCAGAAGCGCAATGCATGGACAACGACAAGAGAAGAACGACGATAAGAAGAAAGCGCACGCAACCTTTCACTTTAGCTATGATATATGTGAGCTACATACATTCGGGATGTTCTTGGGGGGGAGGGGGGGTCAAGTTAGACGAGGCAAAAACTTGCTCCAGAGACACTTCTCTTATTACATATAGATTCAACATGACTTAAGCGACATACAAGCCACATTGATAAAACAAGCCGGCGCCCAAGGGCCGGCGGATTTATTATGGGACTTCTGACCGGAACATGTTGTTGTGACCCCATGTATGCAACAGCGTCAACATGGCTTTACTGAAACGATATAAGCCCGCATTGTATAGGGGGTGACACTGACATGAATGCCACTGTATTATCGGCTTCTCGTGCTCACTGAAGCAAACAACTTGCGTTGCTGCCCGATCTCGCACCAGGCGTTGCCTCAGCCCAGTGTCTACAAAATAAACCTGACGGCACCTATATAGGGCGTGCACTTAAAGGAGGGACCAGAATATTCTAACATGCCAAAGCAAGACCAAGTCGCTGCTAAATTGGGCCAGTCACCAAACATACTTGGGGCATTTTTGGGCAGATGTTGAAATTGTTTAAGGGTGAATGCTCTTTCGATCGCGTTCTTTGAACACTTGACGACCTGACATGATTTTCAATTTGGAACCCCTATATTGCATATATATGCTCTAGCTTGCCTTTTAAGTCGTTGGCATTTATGCTCAAATCATATCAACATATTGTTTCTTTTGACAAACAACATCGTTTGAAACAGCCATCGATTTTGCTACAACACTACTCGAAGTGGATTTCTTGGGCACCCTGCGGTTAGCATAGCCGTGCGGCTAACATACATATCATGGTGTTTGGTTGACGATGCTGGATGCATACTGTGCATTATACACATATGTATATCATATATATTGTATATATATAATATATATATATATGATATGCGTCATGTAGTATGTACGCATTTCTTCTTTGCCATGATGTAGTTTCTGATAGCCTGCAGGCAGAGGTGCCAGCTGGAGAAGTCTTTGTGCACCTCAGGTGCCCAACACACCAGAGGTGTCACCTTTGTGTCGCGGGGATGAGAACGACAACCCAGGCCAAGCACAAACAGATCGGCCGAAATAGGAATTGTGAAGCCCATGGGGCTACATGTAGTGTCAGCAACTTGTTTTTTTCAACTCATAGTTGGATGATGAATCAGACTGACACAGATTCTCCAGGTGGATTCAAACCACGAAGCAGTAAGTGGTTCGTGCGGTTTATCATCCACGTCCACATAACATGGACACTTTGCCCATGCCGCTTCTGCCAGCCTTCTGGTTAAACTTAATTTACAACGAAGTTTCAACTGTGCAAACTTGGGATGATGCTGATTGTCATCCCCATGGAAAAAAGAAACAGGTCGCTGAACTTCGCAGATTGTGAAATTTTGTTGTGTCAGTTTGTTTGCATTCCAGTTAAAGGCACACAAACGCATGAGAACATGTTCCCCACAAGCACCAAACTGCAAAGACGTCAACCTTCAGATTGTATAGACCCTATTGGCTGACGGGTGAGTGCACACAGCTCGGATACCCAAGGAGTCCCCAAGTGAAGAGAGGCTACACTCTGACTCAGTAACATGGAAGACCATGTTCCGAATACCAAACATATATGGTGAACTCCACTTCCGTGGTAGCGAGTCCGGGTGTTTTTTGTACCTTGCAACTTTGAGGCTTCGCACTTTGAAGACTCACAATTTCTCAAATCCAATCCTGGAATACGAATACAATCACACATGACCCGGACCCAACTTCTTGGTTCACAGGTCGGCCTCAAAATGGAGGTTCATGTTGCCAGTTGGGTTGTATTCCTTCTACCCACCGTGCTAGGACGCCTCCTGGTTTTCGGTTTTGACGCACAGGCTTCGTCGCGATGGAGATGTTGAAGTGCTTCGGATCGAGAAGAAAACGCAGCGACGTGACCGTGCGATCGCGGAGTGGTGACGAGGCAGTTCTGACCTTCGTTCCTGGGTACCTGCATTTTCGGCTTCGCATGCCGCTGCAGCAACTGCTCATTTCCGGATACCTTGGATGCATTTGTTTAATCAAGTGATCCAACATGTTCACCAAGCAGTGGAAACATATAGATAACATGATGATAAATGCCTTGTGAATGGAACTGATTTAGCGGCCCAGACGACGACTATTCACATGTCCCCACGCCCCTCCAAGATCGGTGTTTCCTGTACCAGTGACAACTCTGCTAAAGCACCAATCGACTGCAGAGGGGGGCATGGTTGGCTTGGGCATGGTGAGTTCCACGATGCTTCTCAAAATTGGCCGAACATGCCAATAGGTCGGTTCTTGCAGCTCATTCGCAACCATGGTCGGGCATTCATCAGAGGGATGCTGAACCATGCTGTACCTTGCAGTAAACCTTGTTGTCATCGCGTATGGAAGGTGTCGTTTATTAAATGTTACCAGACTGTTTTGTAAGTTTTGGGACGTGTCGAGGAAGCCATCGAAGCAACTCCAAGATAGACTCCAGAGTAACATACGTCCCTGCTTCTTGAGGAACCCAAACTCTTTCGAGAACCTTCAACAGGGTGGTGTTCAGTTCCTCGCTTGAAAAGACTGCAGTTGGTGGAGTCTTATATAAATGCTTCACCAGCTCAACGATGTGGACGTTTCATTTATCAACAGTGGGACAGTGGATGGTATCCCAATATGGGTGTGTATGCAAGTGAACTAGAATAGGGAGACCTGCAGGCAACAACCCTCTGGAAGGTTCGGAAGATAGACCAGTCAACCCAGCCAGAGCGATCGGGTGTCTCCCTATTCAAACACCCATATGAGACGAGAGGATGGTTTCAGTGGATTCCCTCCAGAAGGACACGTGTCATGGACACTGAAGTTCATCGGATGGACAGAGATTCTGGCTGGAGTGGTCATGGACACATGGATGTCTGACATGATCATGAAACATGGAGTTGGTTCTTCTTTCTGAACTTTTGGAGCACAGCTGAGCACAGCCCAATCTGGCCAAAACGGACTGACGGCTGCAAGGCCCAGACTCTTTGAATTCCAAGGAATGTGATTCGGAATGAGTTGAGCCCTGAAGTATCATGAAAGCCACCAAACATCAATGAACCGGCTGGACTCCAGATAGACATACTGTATATTCATATAGTCTATAGTCTATAGTTATAAAATGTTATAAAACTATCACAGACAAGCTTCTCCTCATTTCAGCAATCCTCTCCCAAACAGATGCATGAACAGACCAATCCAGCCACTGCCAACGAGCTGCCAGCACTGCCGGCACCAGTGCTGCCCGCGGGGTTTTTCGCCATGTTCCGCGGCGGGCGCCTCGGAGGGATCCAGGGCGCTGCCGGCGCTGCCTATGATGCGGCGCACAAGGCGACTCGGCGGGAAGGTGGGGACCGTGCGGGTTTGGGGACGTGAAGACTGTGCCATGGCAGCCATGGTGGCCCACTGGAGGGGCACCTTGAAATCGGATCAGATTGGGAAGACAATGGGAGTGAAAGGACATGGGAGTGCAGGAATCAGTAGGATCGAAAGGCGTACGAAGGTGATTGAACATGACTGAAGGCTCACTAATTATGGTGGCCTGAAACAACGTAACAGAGGGTTACGGCTTGAAACCAAACAGACGTAGTAATAAGCTGGGTATCCGGGAATTCAAGTAATATTGGAATTATGTGTAATGTAAACCCTTTCCATATCCGACTATGAAATGAGGTGGGTCCACCCCCTAGCAGAGCACAGGGTAATTGTAACGTCATACTTGATTTAGAAAACACCAGTTAGGGAATGGGCGGAAGGAAGGACGTGGATGCGTTCTCCAACGTACATTTGGATAGTTGCGTGTTAGCGGCTATCCCCTTGAGTTTCCTCAGTGCAATCCCGTTCAAAACCATATGCATATAGTCAAGCACAGGTCGATCAACGTGCGCCTCGCCGGGGGGGGAACCCGTTCCAGCCCAGGCGGAGTTCGATGAGATCCTCAAGACGGGGACGAGCTTAAAGAGAATGAAGACGGATGCTCGTCGAGACAAAGGGCTAGGCATCCACATACCTGGTGAGAAAGGGGGAAGGGGGTACGCTCTCAACATCATGGTTCAAAGCAACTTCTGAGAGAGAATGTGGATCCCGTAGGGCATGTTATCGGAAGAGAAATCTGGAGACACCGAACAAGTGTTGATTGCTTTGACAATGAATATCGTTTCGTCACCACCTGTGCCAACTAGCATGGAAGCCACCCGGTAGAATCTATAAATCTATACATGATGTTTCTGGTTTCCAGGATGTTTGTTGGTTGCTATGTACATTACCTAGTTCATTGGGAGGGATTTCCCTAGGCCAATACATCCATCCGGCCGGTGTTTTGAGAATGCATCAGGCAGCTGCAGCTTTTCAGGAGCTGGTTTTCAGGAGCCTCTCTCGGGGTACCCACCCAGTTCCTGGTGACATCTTCCAGCTGCCAAGACGATAAGAGACCGGATGGAGAGCGACCGTGCTATTCCCCGCGACCGGGCTCGGGTGGAGACGATGGAGACGGTCCGAAGGATCAAACCGCTGCATTTCAAGCCAAGCGAAAGCACATCGATCCGACTTGACCTGTTTGACAGGACATCTTTTGGGGGGCAATGAAGTGCGCAATGACTGGAGTCTGCATGGAGGGTTTTTCCGGTGTGGATGAAGAGAGGGGCATGAGGTTACTTGATGTCGTGTGTCGTGTCGGGGGTGGGGGATGAGAGTTGGTTCTGAGTTTGTATTCATTGAACAAGTGCTAATGAATACTGTACAAACTCATGTAAGTTGGATTTGTCCTATTAGCTGTAACAGTCCGTATATAACAATTATCACTACATTTGGACAAGACCTCTACTAACCATCATCCACTGTTACAGGGTAAGATGGACCTCTTTTTCCTCTTTCGGTATCCATAGGCTGTCGCCCGCGGTCGAAATGCATCTAATTACTAATTCAGGCAAAGGTTCAACCGTGGTAGTCAGGCCTCCTCTCGGCAGAGAGGTTGAAATCCTTCGTTAGCTCCTGGATGGTCTCAAGGAACACAGTCGGTATTTCATCAACCGGTTCACCTGGGCCATCGCTCTGACCTGCTTCCACAATTGCGCAGAGCGCTCTGCACAGGCCTGGGGGGGTACTCTTTGAGCACGGCTGTCTTCCAGCTGCCGTCTGCAGCTTTCCCCAAGGCATAGCTAGTAGGTAGCGGCGAGGTTCGTAGCGAAAAGAGAAGGCTCTCGTTATCAGGGGCCCCGTTAATGATGAACAACGTAGTGGGCTTCGGCGTCAAGCCGCCGTAGAATCCCTGCAAAATTTCAACCTTCTCACACTGCGGGAACCTCAAAAAGAACCCCAAGATCTCAAGCCGCCAAATGCTAGGCCGATTTACATCTTGGCTGATATCACTGGGGTGCTCTAGGATCGACGTGGCGCCAAACAGGAGGGTGAACCACATCAGCTTGATGGTGATGCTAAGCAAAAGGCTACCGATGGAAACTTGTTTGTGTTCTTTATGAGTAAGATCAAAATTGCCCCACGGCATTCCTCGCCTCCGAACAGGCCTTGGGCCACCGGGCATGGCATTATACCGGGCAATGGACCACGTCTCGCACGGCGGGCCCGCAATCCAGGCGACTAAATAGCCGGATCGCAGGGCTTCCACAAACATGCTAAAAGTTTCCTCTCTGCTCAGGTCGCCCCAGCGTTGGTCGTAAATGATGTCGATAGAGACAGCAAGGAATCCTCTCTGCTCTAAATACTCCTGAACGTCATGGTGCCGCCTTGCACCGGAAAACAAGTGCGCCACCATCCGCGGTCTATATCGTACTCGTTCAGGGTGTGCCAGAACCAGACTGCTCATCTCAATTGCTTGCACTCGGAAGAAGGACATGGCGCGTTCATGCGCAAATGCAGCAGCTTCAGGCCGGCCTAAAAACCATTCACCGCCTGCCTTAGTCCTAAAGATGTAAAGTGCGGAAAGTATGGAGAGTGGTGCCTCTTCATGGCGTTGCAGCCAAGCTTCACTCCAATCCTGAAACAAATCCAGAATTTCATCGTGATAGAGGAAAGTAACCTTGGTAGCAACTCTTAGTGCCTCGACTGCTTCTTGAGTCGTCACAACCGTGGACATGGCATCGTCCCATGCTTGGCGGAGCGTCACACGCTGCTGCGCAACAGCTGTCAAAGCACCATGAAGTTCTTCCCATTCTGGTTTTGGTCCTTCAGCTTGCATATAGGGGTCAGGTAGTTCACTGCGCATCCGAGCTGCCTGTCGACTGTTTACTCCAGGCTCTCTCGCGACACATAGTCCTCTACCCTCGTAGAGCCGGTAACAATGATCCTGCCTGTTCACGTGATTGACCAGGTCTACATGGCTAGGGAAGACCTTCAAGCACGCTTCACAAGTATCTCCTGTTACAAAGTCACGGGCTCGCGCCACCCGATTGTGGCGCTTGAAGGAATGGACAGCACACGCCGACGCGCTGTCAAAGGTCCTCTGGCAGCAGAGACAATAATGTCGTACCTGGCTACTGGATGCCATGCTTGGCAAACAAATCCCTGCCGCAAGCACTTGCTCGTAGATTTCCACATGCCATCGCTCCCACTCATATCTTCTTTGAAAGAAAGCCTGGCTCCTCGCTACAGCTCTGCGCAGAAGGGCCTTCCAAGCAGTTGGCGATCGCGCCATGAAATCTCGCCAGCATTGCCAATCTTGAGCAGGCATGGGTACCTCAGCTTCAGGGCAGAATTGGTGCACCCAAGCTAGGTCTTCCTCGACGAGCCTCCACCAGGCTTTTTCTTGTCTCAGCAAAGCCCATATATGCTTCTGCCCCCGCTCCATGAGATGCCCAACATATCTTAACCGTGCAACTGCGAGCATCGTCGTGTGGCTTGGGAGGCCTGTCTCAAACAATACTCTCTCACAAGACCACTGCAAGGCCACTTGTCCAAAGTGCAATATTGCAAACCTTTTGAAAAGCTTCGAAAAGCCCGTGCTGAGTTGCTTAGTCTGCCTTTTGGTGGGCGCCTGCCACAAGGCCATGTTGAAAGACATCGTCGATATGACTAGCGAGGAGAGGAATTGTCGCTTCTTTTCCAAATACAGCATGCGGTTGCGGAAGATCTGGCTCTTGTAGCGAGTCAACACCTCGTGTGCCGCCGCAAACTTCGTGGATACATCCTTTCGTATTCCTTGCTTGACTTCAATCCATGTGCCCAGATGTTTATAACTACCCGTCAATCGCAGTTTCTCGGGCACCAAAATTGAAGATGTCTGCAGCATATGATCTTGACTAGCAAGCTTCCTCCGCACATCCAATGAATTCCTCCCTCGGCAGTTGAGCAATAACTCTGTCTTCCCCCGGGCAAGGTTCGGGGAAAGTCCAGCCAGCGTCAGACGATCAAAAATTGCTCCTGCCACACATTTGGCCTTATGTACAAGGTCTTCGGCACTTTCAGCATCAAAAGAAATGGCCAAATCATCGGCCCATATCGGCGCCAAAAGGCCAATAGTCTCTTCTTGTTCATCATCATCATACGGATGCATATTTGCTGTCGTCTTGATAGTCATATCAGGAAAGTCATGTTCAAGCTTCTCGAAAACCGGGGAAAGGACTCTATTGAGGGCATACCCGAAAGCCATGTCAGCAAAGGTATCCCCAGGCCTTGAGCCTCTCCTTGTGTGCGTAAGGACATCGTGGTCTCGAATTTGGAACCAAGTTGCCTCGTAAAACGTACGAAAAAGCTCCTTCACATATGGCGAGACCCCAGATGCATCAATAGCCGGCTCAGGCGCCATTAGCTGCAGGAATTCCTCCAAGGCCTGTTCTGGCAGCCCCATGTCTGTGAAGATCGCCAGCAGTGTTCTTCCATCGGCCTGGGAAGACACGACATGTCGTCTCAAGAGTCGATAAAAGGCGTTACTGACATCTACAAATAGCACACCCGAGCTCCGATTTCGTTTGGCAGCAATCTGATGGAAGAGTCGTATGGCATGCGCTGCCTGAGCGATGGAAAACCCTGGAATTCCACCTAACTGCATCGGCAATCGATTCTTAGCAAAATCATCAATCAACTCTTTCCGATAAACAGCATGAAGAGCTTTGCTTGCGGGTGAACTCACAAAGAGGCTGCGGTAACTAGAGCACCACGAAGGGTTGCCTCGCTTAAACGCGGGCACTAGTGTACCTCCTTTGAAGATACACGGCTCGCGCAGCATCATAACTTCTTTCAAATAAAGCGGGTAATAGAGCCGGGCCATCAATGACGGAGCTCGATTTAACACATCGCCAGGGACTCCATCTACAAAAAAGGCTTTTCCCTTTTTGGTGGCTCGAAACTGCCGCTCTATTTGCATGATGGATGGCAGATCATCCCACTGCGGTTGCAGTCGGGGGGTCTCTCCCAGACGATCACACAGTTGCATCAGCTCTTCAGGAGTGACCGCTACTCCATCTTCCTGAGCTGCGAAATAAGTCCGCCACTTCTCTCTCAGTCTCGTCAGCTCTAGGATGGGCGTGCCGTCCTCTTCCGCCACCATAGGAAGTGGCTGGACCGGGCCAGGCTTTTTGGGGCTTCTGACTCCAGCACTACGCAGTGCTTGGAAGAAGTCAGCCTGGCTCATCCGTGGCATCTGGGTGGCCAGTTCCTCAAGAAAGCTGGTTCGATCAAATCGCAGCTGTCTCTTGAGCTGCCTGGCCTCATCTGCGCTAGTCTTCTTCAAGAGAAGAAGGCGTCCGAAAGTCGTCCACACACGAAGGAAAAGGAGCCTACTATCAAACACGCAATCCCCTTTCCAGACACTCCATGTCATTTGCAGCGTACTGCAGTATAGGATGTCTCGGGAGGAGGCAATTTGTCGTCGAGTATATGCTCTTGAGGTACGAATCTCCCAGGCCTGTGATGAGATATATCCTTTGCGGGGGTCATGATGTTTCTTGGGGAATGCTTTGCACAATCGTGCATTGATCTGGGAGGAAAGACTAGTTGCGTGTTGCTCGATGTCTTCCTGCCAATCATACTGTAGGAAGTGCGAGAAAACTTTTTCCAGCTCTTCCGGGGAGGCTGCTTGCAAAGCTCTTCTATCTATTGCAGTCTTTGGTGACTTGGCAATTTGCTTGACTCTTTGCACCTTGAGCTCCAAGACAAGAGGCTTATGGTCGGGTGAACGGCCGCCAATATCCAGGCTATCAATCACATAAGACCGGAGTGAGACCGGAGCAGGGCAGCACGGAATCATGATGTAATCACATCTTGCTGTCGACCCGTTAGACGAACTCTGCCATGTCCAAGACTGGCCTTCATGTACTCCAGTCATTGTACTAGGGAGCTGGCACTGGAGGTGCATGAGCAGCGCACGAAAGCACTCACCCGCATAGTTCGTGCAATCTTCAAGTCCCTCGCAACCAATATGCTGATCCAACTCATCGCAGAAGTGTGCATTGGCATCAATCCCCATAATGAGGTAAGCCGTGCCGACAAGCCGATCAAGATGCTGTCGAAGCGAATCCCAGAAATTGCGAATAGCCTCTTGAGGTGCTCCAGAATGCGGGGAGTGGGCATTCACCAGGAGCAAACCGAAGCCTTGGCATACTACCTTCAGAATCAAAAGCTGGGACTCGGCAACTAGGACTTGGACTGTCTTCGGATCAAAAAGAGCACGGTCATTGTGGACATGTCGTCTCAAGAGCCAAGTTTCGACCCCGCCTACTCCCTTGTTTGCGGCAACAGCCACTCGAACATGGGTCTGGGATTGGACCATGCAAGATTGCCTAGTTCGTGTTTCCTGCAGAAAAAAATATCAATGCCATGCCATTGCACTTGCTCACGGAGAAAACTTGGAACAAGATCGCCTCTCTTCGGGTCTAGCGTATTGACATTGAAAGTTCCCACTGCAAGCCGCAGAGTTTTAATCTGAGTCTGGAATACTTGCGTCTCGGAAAGCTGCCGAGGTAAGCGCCCTTTCAGGCCCGTCTTCTGTGCAACACTTTGAACTGTCAAGCAGCTGCTGTGCCATTCCGGCAGGCTAGGCTCGGTACCTTGGAATGCCATCCACAAAAATTCAATGGCGTATCGCCGTCCGCAAACATATGGGGCGTAATCAGGGCGTGCTATGTGGTTCTCGCACTGTTCGCGATACGCCCATTTTGCAATCGAGTCTGCGAACAAAGAAATTTCATTTGAATCGGTGTTTGGAAATGAATCAGGTTCTTA
>CAXAMN010000001.1:2824406-2858886 GCA_963970005.1 Durusdinium trenchii | reverse complement strand
TCAACACCCGATTCATTTCCAACCACCGATTCAAACGAAAAAGCTTTGAACTCATTTCCGAAGACTCCACTGTGGCCTTTGACATGTCGCCAAATAACAAAAGTCGAACCGAGCAAAGTTTCTACCGACTTGGCAAGTCCTCGAGCTACTCTGCCAATCCTATCGGACTCTTGTGTTTGGTAAATTCCTGCTGCTGCCAGCCCTACTGATTGTGCATCAAAAAGGAATTCGTGCACAACCTCAAAACCTTGAGCCAAAGCCCATTCACAAGCTCTTATAATCGCAGTAGCTTCGGCAGTTCGCGAGTCTTCGGCCTCAGCGCCTACCCATGCATGACTCATTGGATCAGAATCGACAAGACCATAGTCTAGTCCTGTCAGATAAGTCCGGTCCTCATATTGGCTCAAAGCAACAAAAGCCCAAGCTGCCTGTTTTGACTCATCTTGTGTATTTGAGCCATCCGTGAAGATCTGGACCTTAGAACCCTTGGGGCCTTCAGGCGGGTCCTGCAGGACAACATCATAGAGCAGACCTAACAAATCCTGAGGGAAAGATTTCGACACTTCGCCCCAAGGAATCTTGGGGCAGTTCCGCTTAATCATGACAGCCTGGAACCATGAGGAAAAGTCCGGCACCTCCAGATCAAATCCAGCCCAGCTAGGCTCCACATGTCTTACTGGACTCCCTTCGCACGGAAGCAGAGCTGCACTAAGCGGGAAGGCAATACGTGGAAAATCAATGACTACTTCTTCTCCGGCAACACAAAGAAGATCATCCATTTTATTCATATCGGCATTTTGCCACAAAATGGGCGGTCTTGTATTCCCAGGTGGTTTGAGACCTGTCGTGGGCATAATCCACTTCGGGTAAACACTCAGCGCCACTTCACCAGTCGATGCTGGATGACAAACAGGTCTTTGCAGCTGTAAAAGGTGCACCAGGTCGCTATCATCAGCCATATCTTCGCATGTCGACTCTCTCAGGATCATCACTCTGATGTCAATCTTCATGCCAGGGAAGGTTCTCCATGAAACAATTCGAGGCAATTCCTGAGAGTAGTGACTGACTTGGCAATCATAGCGTTCACGATAGCACACTTCTTCCAGCCAATAGAGCTGTAGCAACAATTCAGTGGTAATCTTTTGGGGAAGCCGCCTTGCTGAGAGTTCTGGTGCCCTCTCGGCCTCTTGGACCCAGAGACTAACCAGGACTGGGATTTCTGTGTCATCCGGAAATTCGTCCACCAAGAGATATAAATCGTCTTCACACCTTGCTGCTCGAATATCTCTGGCCAAGGTTGTACCGGAATAATATTGGCCCGAGTCGTGAACAGTATCACACTCTTGAGAAAATCTCTCAGCACCGTCGTGAAATCGAAGATCTCCAGGACAAAAAATTCGTCCACAGCAAGTCCCCAGTGCACTACCTGATCATCATATGTAGAGTATAAGACAAAGTCTGGCCATCGATCTTTGGCAGCCAAGAAAGCAATAGCCTCACCATAGAGGTAATCGAAATACAAGAAGGTGGTAGTCCGCTTTGTTTGATCCACCTTCCGTCGCCAAGCCAAGAATCTATCACGCTCTTGCTCCAGGGTCTCAAATTGATCCAGGAAGGAGGGAGGCCGTCGAAACCATTCGTCTGCGCTTGCCGGTAGCCTGACTTGAAAAAGACCTAGGTGAGGGGTCCTCCGGAGACTCCCTAGGGTAGTCAATTTCCCCGATCTCAGGAGCTCCTTGGAAGCAATGAGAATAACATATACGTCGCAGTCCAACAGGAGGACTCAACTGCATCAAGGTGTGCTCGTCAGAATTTGGCTGCTCTCCGCGATCTGCTGGTGGCTGCTCTGACGGCAAGGAGGACCAAGTCGAATGGCTATAGTACTCGAGAGACGGCCCAGCCTCTGTAGTGGATTGGACTGGGTTAAGTATCTCCATCGCTGTTCGGCAACGGACCTGCAGCACCGCTCCAGCTATAACCTCTATACGGTCCCAAACATTGGCCCGGGTTTGCTGAAAGGTCAGATCAAAGGGAAAGCGGACCACAGTACGAGTACGAAGCCAATCCAAAATCTCAGAGACATCCTCGGTAGGTTGCGCCATCATCACAAAATGTCCTCGATGCGAGTCCGTATGCACCTCTGTCACCAGGGGTACAACCCCCACTTCCAGGTTCTGCACCACGACAATCGATGGCATGTTCTGGTACAGCTCGACCAAAATCGGGAATGCCCGTGTATAACCCGGGTCGAGTGGGAACGTGAACCCTTGGCACCAATCAGTCAAACGGCATATTGAAACTTGCTCATCAAGCAGCCAGGTAGGGCAATATGCCCCACATGTCGTCGTCGCACCTCGCCTATAGGCAATGACATGGACTAACAACTGCGACTGGGCCCTGGTGGTTGTTTGGTGGTAGCCGCATAAGAAGCTTCGCACCGCCCCCCAAGTAGTATGCCAGTCAAAATCAGTGTTACATGCCAGGGCGGTATAATCGGATACCATTGCAGAAGGGTGGCCACCAGTTGTGGTCTGGTCGGTCGACGGTGCTGCCTCAGAATCAACCTCCTCATCGACCTCAAGCCACTGCATAAGACTGCTCTCATCTAACTGCTCCGCTTGGTCATGTTCGTCTCTAAGGGGACTCTGGGGCGAACGCCCTACGATTGACTGTCCAGTTCTGTGTCTGCGCCTCCATCTTCCGCTCGGCTGCCTTTCCCCAGAAGGACGGGGAACGAGCCTTCTACCCTCCTCTGGCACTTGAGTAGGCACTTCAAATATCATTGCCGTTCGCTGTTCAATTTCCGGAGTTGCAGTGTTTCCTCCGCTAGTCTCAATGGGATCTATTACTGCTTCAATCGAATACCCAGAAATCCATGAAACCCGGTCAGAATCACTGCCGTCGCTACCACAGCTAGTTGAAGAAGCAGGCGCTCTTCTTGTAGTCCATTCGTAGAGTCGCAGAAATGACCCTGGCTGTACTTGGATGTCTTGCCAATACTCATATCTCCTTCTTCCCCAGAAAAGGTAGCATTCAGAATCACTGTCGCACTCGTGCTGGGGTAAGGCAAAAAGGAAAATGGAAGAGACACTCGTAGGTGGATAACTTCGTGGCAACACAACCGACAGAAGGTTCGCACGCCCATCTTCAGTGACATGGCAAAGAATCGGGCAATCAGCTTCTCCTCCTTGATCAACAATCGCATGCGGTCGCGGCAGAACAAGGAATACCGGCGCCGGATCAATAAGGGTAACACGGCTATGAGGGCTCAAACCACGCTCACTCCAGAGGCGCCGGCATTGATCCAAGGCCTCGTCGCTCAAATTCACAGAGCACCGGTCCGGATATAATTGCACTATGCCAGTGGAGGAATCATGAACCCAAAATGTGGCTTCAATTACTCGCAGAGAGAATTGTCGCAAATATAGGTGCAACTTCGACCTCGCTCCTTTGCCGTTAGGCATAGTTTGCATGAACGAGCCCTCATCCGGTACATCAGCGGGTTGCCCCAAATCAAAGCTTGATGTCGGCCGGCTCGAAACTGGACATCGATCTTTTGCATCTTGCAAGCGGAATTCCAGCGTAAAATGAGCGCCATGATTTTGGTCAATCGGATCTGGCATCTGCCACTCCAGCATCATTGGGCCCTCGTTACGTCGAAGTAGGCAGTGGTGCCCTTGCTTATCGCACACTGATTCTAGACCGATGCGTCTTGTCAACTCGCGCAAGGTCTCTCGAGGTCTGTAGATTACAGCAACTCGCTTGGGCAGTTGTGCAAAAATCACGTCCACAAGGTAGATTCTCACCTTTGCTTGGGTCTGTGCTTGAGTCAGCAGTATCATATCCACCGGATAAATCCGCAGGGATAATGGCATCATCGCTTGCTCAGTGGTCATAACCCAGAAGGGCTGCGCCTCGACCATGTCTGGAAACTCTCGAAGCAAGGATGTCGTAATTGATCTATCAGAATGTATTGGGATGGCCCTAGCAAAGGCCGCGACCTCCCCTGTGATCGCCCAAACATGCACTGTAAAGACTTTTGTGCCAGGAAATGGGAGGTGCCCTGCAAGGTACATCTTCAAAGGATCTGAATGTCTCGCTACTTCTTCGCTTACTTGAATGAGTTCTTGGAGTCGGCCATCAGGGAATAGATGCTCAAAGCGATACAACCGCCTGGCTGCCTCTTGGAACAGTGTGTCATCTGCATTCATTTCCATCTGCCACTGCACCTGCATCAAAATTAGTTGCTCATCAACTGGGTCGACCGGGACATCGCGCAGAGGGATCAACAAGGTTTGATGTTCTCGCAGCGGCCGCTGTTCTGGCAGTTCGGAACATGCCTGTTCGTCAGTGGACTCAATAGAAAGTCGCAGAAGCGCTCCAGCTGGTAGGCCAATACGGTCTTTATCCGTAAAAACACGTATAAGATCACCATAATGGAATCTTGCTACAGCTTGCATAGGCGGCCGGCACTTGTGTCCCATCCCTAAGATCTCGCAGATGATACTTGCAGTGCATCCTGGCGGGCATCGGATTGCAATCGTGTCAAGGACATCTGACAATTCACTTTGAACCACAAGCGGTAAGGCCTCCTCCGCAGCTGTCTCATCGGTGAAAGCCAAGACAACAACATCGTGCTCACCCCGTCCATTCCCGGCAATTTCAACCATGAGCGGCTGCGGAAAAACTTGCACGAACTGCACTTCACGATACCCCTCATCTTCGAAGGGCGAAAGCAGCTGCGTTGCCCACAAGCCAGTGCGTCTCATCCATGCAGCAAAAGGGGAGCCGAAAGCTTGCCCATAATGGGAGAAACTCCATCCCATGATTTTCTTCTCCCTGATGCCGTTTTCACGGGATCGAAAGTGCTCGTAAACCAGATCAATCCCTGATTCTTGCCATACGGCAGTAATCTCCTTCCTGGTAAGCCGTAATACTTTGAGATACGGCAAGCCTCTTTCACAAGCTACCGCA
Source organism: Durusdinium trenchii (assembly GCA_963970005.1). Lineage (NCBI taxonomy): Eukaryota > Dinophyceae > Suessiales > Symbiodiniaceae > Durusdinium > Durusdinium trenchii. Next base: position 2,853,912 of record CAXAMN010000001.1, on the reverse strand, counting down.
AACGGCACAAACGGCGCCGATACAACTGTTCGTTGCATAGAGCAGAAAGCTTCTTCTTCTTCGGCAAAATCACTGCCTTGCTGCAAGGTATCATAGCTCTGTGCAGTCACATCTTGGGGCATCACGTCATCCTGGTGTGCATCGTCGCTAAAGGACTGACAACCAGAAAGGGAGTCCATGTCTACACTAGATGCGGAGTCGGCAGTTCTCACATCCTCTGAGGTACCCGCGCTTGTTGCATTCGGGTCAGCAACAAGCGGGACAACCTGGCGCGGCAACGGCTGTCTCTCAACAAATGTAAGCGAGACACCAGAAAATATGGGCACACTTTGCTCCCATCGGTAGACTCTCGGACCTATAACAATTACACACTCAGTGACCCAGACACACTGCACATGAGGCAATCTTGCAGCAAACAGCTCATGGACATATGGAAATCGATCAGTTCGATATATGAAGGTGCCCTGCCAATATTCGGTTAAAGTCGCTACCGTTGCAAGGACACCTACCCAGCTCTCTGGACATACAGGCAAAAGGAGGAAAGAGGCACTGTATTCAATTGGACGCACAGGGACTAGGTGAGCATGCGGGCGTATCTGGAAATCACGCCATTGTGCTAAAATCTGTGGCCGTACCGGCCCATTTAAAGCTAACACATGCCTTCTATGGACAAAAGACCACGTCTCTCGTCGATCCCAAGTGTGCAGCCAAACAGTAACTCCAGCTTCTCCTATACCAAGACTATTCAGCACGTGAGCTAGCTCAGGCTCAACGTGAACAACAGGACGTTGGCTTTGCATTAGACTATGATCTTCATTATCCTTCTGCATCTGTGACAGCCCAGTCAGCTGAGTCTGTACGACCAGAAGGGTTCCACTCCTCAGAGTCTCTGGTCTCTGACCCAGGAACAAGACACGCTCAGTTGTCTCAACAACATTGGTTCGACGAATCGACCCAAGCAAGTCGAACCTGGGCAGCATACAAGAAAAGTAACTCATTCTCACTGCATTATTACTTCCTGATTGTTTAACAATCAAAAAGGGGAGCTCCCCAAAAGGAGAGGGAACATACAGCAGGAAATGAAGCTGGTTCTCATTCATATCGAAGTCCTGAGGCTGTGGTCGAACAATCGTATACTCACAAGTTAAAGTCTCACACCTGTCTTTCCAGAGTTCATTGAAAGGAACTTGCAATCCCACCAAATCAGTGCCAGTAATAGTGAAGGCACGTGGCATCGTCTGGCAAACCCTGCTGCTTGCAAACCAAACCTGAACTCTCCGGTCGCGAGGAAGACCAGGGGTCTGAATCTGGCAGCTGAGGCTTGGACTAGGCCAGATTTTGGCAGAGCTCTGGACTAGGCTGAGGCCCAAACATGACGGATCAAAGTTTCGATATAGGAAGTCTCCACTATCGGACATTGGTGCATTTGTTGCCTCGAATGTCCCAAAACGTGGGAAAAAAATCATGCTCAGCACAAATCTCATACTGGTTGTCGAGACGTGCACAGGAACAAGGAGAGGGCTCCACAGACCGATTGTCGGCCGAACAAGAGAAAACTGGTTGTCTCTCTCCACAAAACAGGGAGTGCCTCCCTCGAAACTGGGGGCTTGTAGACCTAGCAAGAATGGTCTCTTCAGCAACATCCCTATCAAGCCAAAAGGGGTGTTCATCGTCTGCACCATCAACAGAAAGTTCGTCGCCTAGCAATGCTCTCTGGTTGGCGCAGTTGCCAATTGTCACACATTCAGCACCACCTATCAAAAGCAGAAACCAAATGACCTTCCATTGGCATCGATTTCTTGGCCTCAGCTTAACAGGGCACCTTCTACCTGCCAGGAGGCTGCATGCCTTGGGAGCTGGCCTCGGCATACTTCTTTCTTCTCGACATCTACCTAGCAAACCGGTGATGCCACATAGCAATGCGAATGAATTGGCATAAAACAGGCATAGCAACACTTGAACCCCTCCGAGCGTACTATAACCATGTTCGTCGCCTTCAGCAAGTTCTAGGATCAGGCCATTGCAGAAAACTGTCATGGCTTGCCAAAAGAGGAAGGCATAATACCCATCGACACTTGACCAAGTGTACAAACGACCAGCTGCGTGCCTGGATGCCAAAAGCTGGCGTCCAACCAAAGGGATCAATTCAAAGGCCCTCAACGCCGCAAAGGTCCAGATAATAAGGAACAAAGTCAATCCCATACTTTGAAGCAGATCATGGAAAATACCAGTACCCCGAGTAGGCAGAATCTGGCGATCAGCACCAAAGCCATGACTATCACCCTTAAACTGGACAGAATCCATATGGCTTTCTTCTAGAGATCCAGAAGAAGCTGGCCAAACGATCAGCAAATTGCCCACGGCTATCCGCTGTGCATCTCCGGACAAACCAGACAATTTGTCAAATCCCCAAAAGATTGACTGGACTTCAAATGGTCCATAAACAACGCTTACCACACAATTGGACCATCCAATATTGGGTAAGACACTAAGGGGCTCAAACGAAAAAGACGAACCAAAACTGAAAGCGCCAAGGGGCTTGCAGCTGCCTTCAAACACGGCGCTGCCAGGTCCCCTCAGGGCCATTCCACTTAAGACATCAAATCCATACTCGCCCTCACACTGCCATCTGGAGTCTTTGCAGTGCTCTTGGGCGATCGACCAGGGGTAGCATATGGCCCAGTCTTCTCCTTCTCCTTCCCATTGAAGCGTCGGAAAGGCCTGCAAGGATGTTCTAGTGTCGGCAGGGGCACTTCTGCAAGCCCTTGCCCTGGTCCTTGGCCGTTTGCCTCGGTTGCCATGCTGGGCATAGAGGGCCCATTCACTTTCCCTCCAAGCATATTCTCCTTCACCTCTTGGATGAGCTGGAGGGCCGACGTCCATGAGGCAAACTCGGATGGCTTCTCGGCGATCACCTGCAGAACACGCTGCTGGCATAATTCCGGAAGCTGGGCAACCTCCGACTGCAGATCCTCGAAACTGTATTGAAGCTCCTCTTTTGACATCGAATGCCGAGCTCGCTTGCTTGGTGTTCTGGATCTTCCCCTCTTTCCTGGACTGGGGGTTCTGGTCTCCTTCTTGACTTCGTCCCCAATCGTCCGAGGGGGCTTGACTTCTTGCTTGGGCGAGGTTGTGGCAATTTCTCCCACTAATCTTGACCCTTGGACTGCACCTAACAACTGCGCCATCTGCACTTGCATTGCTTCGAACATGCGAGCATTGCGTGTCTCCATCTGGGTGGCATACTCGGTGTAGTCCCGGAATTGGCTCTTGATCGTCTTCAGCTCTTGCCGAAGCGCATTGGCCTCTTGGCGGAGCTCGTCCTCGTCGGATTCGATCTCGAGGGTCTCGGGGTCTCCTTCTCCATTGTTCAACTTCTCTAGACGCTTCAGCTCTGACTGCAACTCGGCCATGACCCCACTGTGTCGCTTCTCCTCCTGCCGGACTCCACCATTGATCGAGTCCCTCCATGCTTGGAACTTTTGGTCTTTTTTGGTGATCTCGTCTTTGACTTTGCAGAGTCTGTTGAGAGCTTTCCGCTCTTGGTTCAACTCTTTCTGCTTGGCCTTTAAAGTCTCCCGTGGGTCTTCTTTGACCAGATCGATCACCTCCTTCGGGACTTCTTTCACCGCATCTTTGGCCATCATATTCCTCATGGTCTCCTTGAGCTTCATGTTCTCTTCCTTGAGCTGCATATCCTGCGACCCAGAGAACCAACCCTGCCCAGAGGATCCACCATCTCCATCTACCTCGATGCGGCGACCATCGTACCCGATCATGTAGGTCTTGCCGTCTTTGGTATTCTTGTTGTCTCTCTTGCGGCTTGGTGCATTCCATTGGGACTGGTCCCAATACCAATCCTGCCCTTTCTTCCATGGCATGGTATAGCACGGCCTGCTATGGTGTCTTTCCAACAGTCGTTGGGCAGCAAGGGCCTTTCCAGCACGTCTTGGTACCGGATCTTTCTGGAATGCCTTGATCACCTTTCGAGCAACGGACCTTCGCCGGCGGGCTCGCCTGTGCCAGCTGGGGCTGCCTATGGCTCTCGAAGGGACCTAAAAACCGTGCGCGTGCGCACTGGGGCTACGATCTTTCCTTATAGGCTATGCTCGAGCCCTGGTAAGATGGACCCACCATATATATATATATAAGCTACGTTTGTATAAGCTGGTGCGTGAATCATCCAAGTGCTGGGTCTCAGCGGTCCCTCCGGGCCCCATGAGTCCAGGAAAGCTCCTTCGCCACCGTGGCCAATTCGCCCAAGTGGATCAAACTCGATGCTCGGGCCGAAGGGAGCGCTTCAATGCAATGCCATTTGTATAGGGCCAAACAGTTTGCCTTAGGGCTTAGGGTCAAAACATGTCAAGACCCTGCAGTTCGGAGGGTTCAAAGGTTGAACGCCTGGAAACCGAGTGTCTCCGGTTTCGTGGGATAGGCAGTTGAAGTGCTGAATGTGTTGCCCTGTTTCTCGGTATTCCTAATCCACCACAAAGCTCACTTCCAGGGTTCAATCAGGGTTCCAAACTGAAGACCATATCCCGAACATTCCCCAAACAGTTTAGAAGCGGCAAGGGCCTCACTATGTTTGTTGGTACAGGCCGTTGTATTCTCAGCTGCAGCAGTATGGTACTACTATGTACTATTAATTCATTTACTAAAAGCCCTGAGCCTAAAGCAGTAGTCCTTGACGATTCGCAACATGTTCCAGTTCCAAACCAGACGGTTGTTTGTGTTTGCTGGGTTTTGCTGGACTGGTTGCACAATTAATGCCGCAAGGCTAGCACCTTTAGTTTCATGGCCGCGAAATGACATGATGCGATGGACTGGTTGATATGATGGACCTTGGCTGTGTCTACTACTTAGTACCCTCGAGGATGAGTGAAGGACGAGATGGATATAGGACAGAATTCTTTACCGTGAAACAGAAACAGTTCCTTTTTGTTCCAAATGTCACGTGACTCACGTGACGCCAGGTCAAAACTGGGGGACCCTGGTTGACCACACGCTCCGTCGCCACCCAACGGCCCTTCCCTTTTTTCAAGGGTCCCGGGGTGAGCGAGTATGTATGAGCGAGCATGAACATGCGATCCCCCTCAGGTGAACAAACAGGAGACAACACAACAGGGAAAGAACCGCCCCCCAAACGACGGACCGCCGGCGACATCGATCTGGCAACGTGGGACGACGCCTCTGCAGCGACGACTGAAGCAGCTAAATTCACTGCCCAAGAGCTCAGTCCGGAATTTGGCTGGAATCGAGAGATTGGTCTTTGTCACATGAATCCGCAAACGAGTGCAACATGTTCATTTTGGTTCATAAGACAAATCATTTGGTGGAAAAGAACATGGGAGGGATGTATGGGTCAAGGATGACAAAATCCGGATGAAATGGCAAAGCATGACACTCATGTGACGTCAGAAGATAGCTGAACAATGACTGAAAAAAGAAACACACACACACACACCACACACACACCACACACACACCACACACACTTCTCGATTTGTGTGTGTGTCATCCTGGCGCAAGGGCTGTCGTTCCAAGTCTATCGGATGATCCCCAAAGGGAACCCCTCTGGTTGACCACCGAACATGAAGGCAGATTCCTCTATATGTTCGGGATATCAACTGTAACTGTAACCATTGACCATGGCTATGTGGAGTTCTGGTTCTTCACCATCGCATGGGAGACTCCACAGCTGCCTGCCTCAACGCCACCGCTCGGAGGATGGCATCCATCAGCGCTACGTCAAGCGGGTGAAGCTGGAGGGGGTGTCCTGGATCCTGTCGGCCAAAGGTTCACTCTTCGTGGCCTGGCAAGATATGATAGGCTTGGGGCAGAAAGGTGGTTTCAACAGTGTCTCAGTGCTATCAGTCAAGGAAAGTTTCAATCTGGTGTTTTCCCGTTGAAGCGACTGAATCAGGGGGGGTTGGCACCACTGAACTAGGTCAGTGCTTAAACATGCGGAGAACCCGCCGGAAGAGGTGTTGAAAAGGTTAGCTGGGCTCACTGAACTTGGCCGGCGGGCTTTTTGGTTTTGCCTTGGGCAATCTTGGGCCAGTAACGATGCAGGATGATGCAGGTCTTGAGTCTTGACCTTCCACAGGGTGTTTGACTGTAAGTGGTGATAGTGCCCCAAAGGGAATTCAACCATTCATCACGCGACTCTCGTGGCAATCCAGTGGTTGGATGGGAGGGTCCATTAAGAGACATGTCAGACATGTATTTGAGTGACTGGTTCTGAACGATGGCATCCTTCAGGCTGACCCGCCACAACGAGTACCTCACTCAGCCATGTATCATTTCAGCTGTCAGGAGATTTGATATTACAGAGATATGTTTGGGTGCGTAATCACGAACCCCCCAAAAAGAATCCCGACACATAATGACACACATATCATATATATATATATACACATCATATTAGTATATATACCGTGTGTATCTATATATATATATACCTCAATTCACTCAAGAGTTTGCACCTACGGCCCTACTTGGTGGTCAATGCTGGTGAACGATGGTAATCTCTGGATGTCTGTGTTGCAGTCCACTGCGGCCATCGCTGTTCCCAGGTCGGTGCGGCCATCGCTGTTCAGTGCATCGTCATGGGCCACTGGGATCGCGCAGAAAAACTCCTTTGGGAGTTGAACTTGGGGTTCCTAAATCGTAAATCAATGGGATCATATGGGATCTATTCTTTAATTTATTGGTGCGTGGAGGTCCCGTTTGACAAATCCTCGAGGTTGAGACACATTTACAATTATAATCAATTATAGAAACTTCTGCAGTAGCTGCAAACATGCGAGGCTATCATACTGCCATGAGAAATCATTGTGAGGAAATAATGTTTCCATTTTTCCTGGTGAATAAAGGCGACAACCGGCTCAGGTTGGCGCTTGACCGATCTGATTCCAAGGGCACACTTCAGTTGGCAAATGACTGCCAAATACCCAGACACTCCATGTATGGCACATTTATTTACGTTCACCCTTAAACCACCTGACTGGAATGTTGGGGATGCAGGTTCTGACTAGATGGTTCATGACCCCGATCAACTCCTAGCTGAGCGAGCCACACCTGGAGTTGATTTACCCCTGCAGAGTTGATTCGTAAGTTGTAGAGGAAAGGGGTCATCCGTAAGTTTTCTATTTCAGGGAGTGTAATTTGCGTTGTAGGAGTTCAATATGCCGAAGCTTGGCTGAAGCCCTTGTGGCAGTGACTGTAGTGACAGCATGTGACAGCAGCAAAATGATGACTTGTCCATAGTTGTCTAGCCCTTTTGGTTCCCCACTGACCACCAGAAAAAGGCTGAGACGAGCAATGCATAGCTCTCCCCCCATGAATCTACCTTCGAAGGACCTAAACAGCGACTGATGCGACTGAGAATCTACCCATGTGGTAGGCAGATCTCTGAGGGGTCAAACAGTGGCGTTGAAGACGGTGGTGTTTTCTCAGGGAGAGAATCAGGAGAAGTTCCACCAGGACAAAACGTCCAGTCGTGCAGGTGGTGACCAATTAGCATTCCTCCCAATTCCCCGCAAGGTTCCTTCACTGCTAACATGGGAAGACGGCCCAACTTTCGATTTCGGCCTTACAAAAGTCGGTCCCTCTCGGTACTTCGACCCCTCCGTCCAAGGCTTGGAACTGGAACTGGAGTTGGAGCTGCAACACTCGGAGGGTCCCACGACACTCCGGCAACAAGGCGGTGACCGGTCCGACTCCTTTGGGTCAGACGAGCAAAAGAGGAATAGTATGTAAGACCTAAGCAACCCGATAGACTCCATGGGATTGGAATACATACATGAGGGCCATCAATGGGGTACGGTATGTAGAATTGATATTATGTTCTTTTTTTTCGATAACATGTATATACGTAATGATTCCAGTCCCATGGATGGTTTAGGGACTAGAAACGAGGCCTCTCTTTTGCCTGAAGGTTTCAGCATTTATTGCAGATCCATTGAGGTGTTGGTGGTGTTATCATGTGTCCGGACTGGGGTTCTCCGGGAAGCTTACGTGTTTGTACTGGGTCAGCAGTGGCGACACGACTTTAGCTTCCGCTGGGTGGGGGCTGCATGGAGGGCCAGGAACGGTGTTGGCGTCGTTTTATGCCTGCCAGGTACGACATAGTTTAAAATGGTGAACCTTTATACCTTGGAGGCTTATCTTACCGGGTTGTGTGTTGATGATCCCTTGCACACTTTTCTTGTGGAAACCGACACCTGTTGGCAGCTTATAGACTCAACAAACGCCCTGGTCTAGAAAACGTTGAATGCACTGGCCCTCCTTGGCTTAAAAGCGAACCTCAGTCCACGCTCACAATGTTCCAGACCGGCGCTGTGGTCGCTGTGAAAAGGAACAAAGCCCACGACTGGCCTACCTCGACATTTAGGTCCTCCTCAGAATACACTGTTACAGACAGTGTAAATGCACCAGCTCATTTTTGTGCGACCAAACGTATGGCCTTGAGAACATTGCAGTGCTTCTTTTGCAGATGTCTAAAAAATGTCCACAACAGAGTTCCAAGCAGGTTGCATCCATCCAACACATACGCCTCATCATTTACAAGACAAGTGTTTGTGGTTGATGTTTCAATGGATCACGCACCACGAACCCGGAGACTAGCACCGATGGACATCCATTATAAGTATAAGTGAATTAATTATTACATACAATATATACATGTATATACATAACGTTTGAAAGAACCCAAGAACCACCAGATGTGGTGCTGACCTGGCCGGTTCTGTAGATATATGGCCCACGGAGCTTGGAGATCATGGCAAACAAAGTATGCTGAAATGTTCAATCCCCTTGGTGAAAAATCCCATATGTTGACTTACGACAGCCCGAAACTCCTGGGAAAATCATAAACCAACCAGTCGAGAATGCTTCACCCAGTTCGCTCTTGGGAATGGCAGGTGGCCCAGCCTTCTACACCCTGTTGGTGGTGGACTGTTTGTTGCTGGCCACTCGGAGGATCAACATGCTGTTTCCGGCCACAAGGCAGGCTCTCAATGGTTTTCACTTTTAACCGGTCACCGGAATGAGTTGACTGGTTGAGGCCTTCTCAATGAGTGCCGGAGATGTCAGACACTAGATTGAAAGAACACCAACTCGTGGATGGTTTCCCAACTGAGAGGCGCCACCACTGGATCTCTTGGCTGATCCAAGCTCCCCACCAGTCCCGCCTGTTTTGGGCGCACCGGACCAAGAGACGGAGCTCGATGGCCCGCATGGACCGGGGGATGGTCTCCCAGGTGGCCACGGATCGCAACAGTCCCCTTTGGGTTGATTGGCTCCGTTGGAAGGGACGAAAGTTTATCAGGTGTTGGAGGGTAGATGAGGCGTCAGATGTTGTTCCAGATTCATGGGCGATCACAGCGACTGCTTTTGGTTTGTAACGGGCAACCAACATCACTTGTTTTGTGTGATGGGCAATATACTTTGCAGCAAGAACAACAAGTCCAGAGATCCCTGGGTTCATGAACTGTGTGCTTGCCCTATCCCTGGCAAGCACACTCATATTGTTCGGGCTGAGCTTTTGAGAGCGAAGATACCTTCCAACTCCACCGAATCAGGGAGAAACATTTGTCCTGCAGTCCCCGCCATACAGGCCGGCAACATGAGGGGCATAGAAAACACTAACCGCATGTTGGAGTACCATCGGTTGGGAAGTTCACAAAGTTTGGTATCGGCAGAGACCTCATGTTCCATGTTGTTGTTTGAATTTAATTGAACTTATATAGACCGATTCCTCCGTTCTTTCTAAGAAGGACTTATATATCATTTCATTTCTTCCTCGCGAACCTCCGCTTTGTCCAGAAACTTAGACCATGTTTATCAATTGTTCCAAACAGGTCCAGAAAAATTCTCGGCTTTTCCATCTTATCGATCTCCCTTCGACACTCGAATTTCTTCAGAACAGGGGACCACGGTAGTACACTGTTTTATCATGTTGTCTTATTCTCTGCACTGCACTCAACCACAATCATCAGAATGTTTGAATGAATCTTTGCACTGCACTGCAGTCATGAACCACGCGATCATCATATCTGAATCAGAATCTCTGCACTGCACTGCTGTCAAAAAACCACAATCCAACAAATCCTAAACTATTAACCCAATAGTCTTTTCTGCACCAACATCCATTGGGTTGGATGTTTTGGATTTGTTGTTTGATGGCAGACTGTGTCAAACAACACAATCCCAAAATCCAAAACTATTAACCCAATAGTCTTTACATTAGAACAATGTTGTAGTATTATCAACTTTTTGTTTGAAATTTTGGTTATTATATATATACTACAGTATACATACTATTTGCATTTATATATACCTCTCTCACTTGCTTTACTGTACCAGAGCAAGAATATATTGTTAAAACATGCGTACATGATATATATATATTATATAAATACAACGATTAACACAACAAACATATACTAAACATTAAACTGCAAAACTGCACAGCACAATTATTCACCAGGTGAGCTGCTTCATTGACATTTCTATCACATGACACAAGGTAACAGCATATGAGAAACAAGATAAAGGTGTACACTCACAGCGCCCTGCACTCTAAATTCATTTGAAAGATAGTACATCAAACTATCATAAGATATATTATCATATAGATCCCTTGGTAGACTATGATAAATTAAACAAGATATGTTCATTGCAAGAATGTAATGACGTAGAAGTTAGAAGCGTATGAGAAACATTGGCGTCTGACGAGAACTGGTGTTTGCCTTGAGGTGATTTTTTTTAGTGGAGTACATCTTGAGGAGCAGAGCCTTGAGGCAAAGCCGAGAGCGAGTTGATGTCCGAATCATGGGGGGAAGTTTCGGTGGGTCAACCAAGGCGGTGTTGACTCGCAGCCAAAGAGATTCGGACATGAGGGAATCATCCCAAAGAGATAGAAGACCCCAGAAAGTACAGTTTGTTTGTTTTTTTAATCTACTTTGTCCTTTGTGATGTGAAAGTTCTTTTGAACTTATTATACAAGTATTATTCGTATTATCCTTCCTATCAAGATCTTTCCTATTGCTCCGTACCAAGTTCAACCATCTATTTAAGGTCTTTCTACACCAGCGTCAGATGTTCGCCGGCAGGTGGAAACACATTTGTTCTCCTTTGGGCGTCTTAGACTTGATTCTGCTTCTGGGCGGCTCCGGCTACGTGGGACTGGTCCAGTTTTCGAGCATTCAGATCAGTGGAACGATGCTGGGACCCTCGGCGAACCGGATGTGAACGATGCTGGGACGTGACCCTCGTTTTGACAGATGTTGAAGATTCTGACTGAACTACATATATGCTCGAAAAAACATACACATAGGGAACCACATGCTTTCACCATCTAAGGTCGTCTAGGATTTCTTCCATCAGTATGATTACTGTACTTTGCACGATGAGCCTGTGGACGAGACGTGCCAAAAAAACAAGGCAGAAGGTCGCAAAACCCACATGGTCCACATTGTTGTGACGTTATTTTCAACCATCAAGAAGAACGTTGTTGGGCAGTTTGGCCCTGTTGAATGAAACATCTTAAAACCCCAGCTGGATTCTATTTGCATACGTTTGGCCCTCACAGCAGCACAGATTGAAGTGAACCAATGCTGTTTGACCCTCACAGCAGCACAGATGCAGCTAGAGTAATTATTTGATTGGACTCTTAGAGGATGCGGATGCTCGCCAAAGCATTGGTAGATGGAAAAAAATCCTACACCACTTGGAACCTGGCAAAACGATGTTAACTCAGATGGTGCAGGGATATTGTCCAATTCAGCTGCTGCCCTTGGGATTCTTCCAAAACAACGCAGACTGTCCTCGGCGCCGTGACCGGCTCGGCGCCTGCCTGCATGCTTGTGCTCCCGTACCAGGAGTGGTCCGGGCGGTGCGACTGCTGCGCATCCTGCGAATGGTGCATCTCTTGCAGATCCTCCCGGCCTTGGCCTTGCTGGTGAAAGGCCCCGACATTCCAACGTGAAAGGATCACTGACATGCAACGACTCCAATCTATGTATATACGTTTGGGTAAGGAATACAGAGACCGGGATTTCAGTTGCAGTGTGTAACGGTTACACGTTATTGGTGATTGATTGGACAGTGAGTCTGAGTCATCCGTACAAGTATCTTTTTGTGTACTTCATCCACTGGGTGATTGTATAAGTGAAGACATCCCATTGCCATGTGATTTGATATTGCAAGTTTATTGTTAATTCAACATAAAAAAATATTGAGATAATATTGAATATTTAATCAACTATATATGTATTTTCCCATATAGTTTATTAGTTTACATATATAGATAAAAAGCTCTTTGCCCAAGCAGCTAGACTTCTGAACTATATGTATTGCACCCGAAGTCATCAGACCTGTATGTGTTAGTCTGTGTTGGTGTTTCTTGTTCTTCCCTCTTCTTCTGTTCGTCATGCCAAGTCCCTCACCAGTCAGGTCTCGTCAGCACGATTATCACCATCATGGATGCGATGATCCTACTGGGCATTATCTCCTATATCGGAGCCTTGATCTGTAGCGAGGTCCTGGGCCGCAAGGACCCGCCCGGAAGGACGAAGCCTGAAGGCCGCATTCCGAACTGCAAAGCGTCCATGTGAATCAGTGGACCATTGCAGCGTTTGGCTGCATACCTGATGCTTTTGCACCAGATGCTCACTATGGTTTCAGAGTAGATGGCACAACCCCCAAATAGATGTCTTTTGGATGGGGGGGGTGCATATGCTGTAAACCACCAAACTGGGGGTAACTTGTGCCATCGAACCTCTGAATCCACTCGAGTAGATGGCTCTTTTCGCATCTGAATCCACACGTGTCGGTACCCCGCGAGGATCCCCAGCTCGGGAACTTCTTCAGCTCGGTCCCTTTGAGCATCTCGGGCTAAAACACACACACCACCGGAGTCCACGCGGAAGACGGGGACGGATGCGGTGCGGCGGTGTTATTTGGTACTCAACTGGAAGAGCCCCAGACTCTCCCATTTTGTTTGACCTGATGATCCCCAATGCAAAGTACTATTCCATACCTTATACATGGGATGGTTTTGGGAAAGGAGATTGCGGACGGGCCCATGGTATTTCTTCGGTTGGGCCACTGTTTTTTTGTCAGAGACGGGGGGATTCTTATGTGAAGGAGGTGAACGTGCTTTAATATGCAGTATAATATCCAGTTGTTTTTTTTGCGAGTGGTTCCCGACAGCTAATTGCTTAATTGTATGAAATCCTCACAGAGTTGGTGATCTGGTTGTTGGGCAAGCATCCCGTTGCAGGTGCTTTTGTTCGAATTCAGGCTTGTCGCATGGATCGTTCCCAGTGATACCACAGGATCCGTCAACCGGGTTGCTACGGCCTTCAAGGTGTGATGGTTCCGCGGAGCGAGGTGTGATCAAGCCATTGAAATGTTTACCATTTACAACCATTAATTACCCTAGATAATTGTCCCAAGCATCCTTGGACCTTCCTACGGAGAGTCTTGACCCTGCATAGCAGGGGTTTGGACCCTCAAAACCTTCACCTTTGAGGGTCCTTGATTCTAGTCTTAGGGTACATTGAAATGCGAGGAGGTATTCATTATAGATTCTGACATTTTTTCTTGACTTCCATGGGCAACCATCTCCAAATGATGATTAATTTGCAGTGTCCAGCACGGCTGATGTAACAGTATAGATATGTTTAAATTTCTTTTAATATATATATATACAGATCCTTTTATACTATGCTCCATCCGCTCACACTCGCAGAAGTTGTGCAAAACCGATCGATTGTACCTTCTTTCCTGATTTGCTGTTGGGGGAGGCGCCCGCCCCTGGCCCCGTCCAGCGTTTTGCATGCAAAGCAACAAGAACACACTGTTTAGCTTCTTCAATTCTCCTCTACTTCTCGCTCATTCCTTTGCCTGCGACATGTCTCGTTCTTGTGTTTCTTGCCCTTTTTGTGCACTAATAGACTCATGTTCATGATATATAATACTCCTATTTTGCCTTCTTTTGTATGGGTTTCCTGTTCATGCTCCTGTTTCCTTTTTGTTTATGCCCGTCCTTTTTGATTTACAGGCCCGAGACATTCGCATTGAGCCAGCAATATCATATTTATTTATGTGTTGCCCTTCTTTTTTGTGCAGGAATCCCTGCGTTCAAAAGCAAACCAACAGCTTCTTAGGTATTCTTCTCATGTGAAGCTGTAGGGTAGGAATGTGGCTTAAGCCTTTACCCAACCAATACACCACGAATCTAGCGATCAACTCTCACCCTGCGAGAGACCGGAGCCTGTGCAGCTTTGAAAGACCCTTGGGGGAGTCAAGACCCGCAAATCACTGCCTGGTGGCAGTAAACAAAGGGGTCATTGTTCAACAACCCTTGACCAATCTACACTCAATTTTGATCCAGTGAGCAAACTCGTCACATTTATAAATATTCTAACATTGACTGTGCCTGAAACCATCCTTGCTTCGCTCTCACCGCATAGTGACTCCGTCTTTAGGCTTCTTGACACACATCCAGCTGGTCTTAGTGGAGGGTTGGCCCACGATCTCTGCAGCGATGCTGAATGATTCAAAGTTTTGGGCGGCTTATTTGGTGGTCTTCATTTGCTTCTCAGCTTGATTTTCAGCACATTCGATATGTCTTTCAGAGCACGGTGTTGAATCTATATAATTTGGTTCTTCAAAGCCTTTTGAGGTTTACTGCAGTTTAACATCACCTGACCTTCCAAAAGGTCGACTTGGGGCTTTGAAGAGGTCACTTTGAGGAACGGGAATACAATCTCACATAAATTCTGAAAACAAAAACAGCAGCTTCGGAAGATTGCCGGAGTCGGGATTTGAGATATGTGCAAATGCTTCACCGTTTTGAGATGCACTTAAGGAAGAAATCCTGCAGGGTCCATCAAACAAATACCTATCAACCCCCAAAAAGGCTTGTGATCCTTGCTGACATCATTTCTCTCTCCTATGGCAGCTAATAACTTATTCAATGTTCAATCATCGTGTTGCTTGATCATCCCATGATTCCTTGACACGTGGAATTCGACTGACTTTCTGGATATACTTAGGATGCCGACAAGAATCAAACAGATGAATCCTGAAATCCCTTGAATTGGGAGGCTTGAGCAACTTTGCCCTCCTGAACCTGGTCACAGGCCTGGCTCTTCCGGGAAGGGCGCTTTCCATGGCTGCCATGGCCCTGAAGCGGTGGATTTGTTTGGGAGGCAAAGAAAACAGCTTCATGCAGTGGTCAATGACTAGAGTCTTTAACATTGGGTCTGAAGACGAAGCCTGCCTTCTGAGAAAGGGGCTCTTTGAAGGCGCCCCTTCTCAGAAGGTACTTACACCATCCAAACCTACTCCAGTCCCACCCTGAGGAGGTATTCGGCCGCGGGCGCCCAGGTGTGGTGTGCGAGCGGGTCATGGAGCTGGCCCGACAGCTGCCACCCGCCTCGTTCGAAGAGAAGGAGTTCGAGTTCGAGATGCTGAAACAACAGGCCTTCTGACAGATGAACCAAAAAGTATATTGAAAGCAGCTATCGCAGCTATCGCAAAAGGTACACACCAAGGACATGAATGAAAGAGTGATGTGGGCAGGTCGTTGACCGGCGTCGGTCGTGACTTGGTGGACGCGGCTGTATTAACTCGTGCCATCCCATCTCTACGTACTTCAGGTACGGTATGGATATGGAATAGGATATGTTCTGGAGGTGACACCCTCTATTGTAGGTCATGGACTCCGTCACTCGGCTCAATACCTTTTGGTGGGACGGGCTCAGTACGGTCACCGACTCGAAATGGCACCGGGGTGGTCCCGAACCACCGGCCTCGCGTGTCCGCTGACGCGATCGGCCTGCGACGCGACGCCCGGAGTGGTACAGAAGCAGGTGGCGGAGTTGTACGAAGCGACTCCCAAGAAGAAGTCCAAGTACTTGTCGCAGCATGAGTATATCAGGCCAGACAAATTTTGATCGATCAGAGGTCAGAGATGGTCAGAGAGTTTTGTTCGAGACGATGGCTCAATCCTTTTGTTCAAGCCGAACATTTGGATCCAGTCACTCGGTTAATGGTCAAAGTTGATTTCCGTATTCAAGATAACTTCATGGTTGACCATTAGAAGGAATCTCAATGAGTCAGAATCAAGAATCATAACCATAAGCTCATCAGGCTTAACATATTGCCTTGGAAGATCAAACTCAACCATGTTTGTGGCCTTTAAGCGACTATGGACATGGTCATGCAGCCGATTTGGGGGACTTTGGAAAGCGTTGCATTGTAAAACATGAAACATGTCAGTCGTTTCTGTCGATAGACCCGGCACATCCCAGCATCCCTGCTTCGTACTTCAGACAAATTAATCATGAAGCTGGACAGCCCCGGGCTGTCCGAGGTCAGGTGCACATCGGTGGCGTCCTCAAAGTTTTTAATTGATATTTTAATCCATTCCCAGCAGAACTTGACTCCACTGGACCAAATACGCGTACCAAAAAGTGCAGACCAGACCTTCTGTTTGGATGCCCAAAAAACAACCGTCGAAACCACGGTCGGTCTCCATTTCGATTGGAGGATCGCCTTCACCCCGCTAGGATTCCCCACCCGCGTCACTTCGGTAACGGCCAGGTCCGGTCGGTCCATCAGTAGACCGTTTTCAAGCGCATCGTGCGCCATGCACAGATCGTGCTGGCGCACACCAGGCTCTTCAAGTCGGTTCTGGCCAATGAGGTTCTGGATGACTTAAAGGCAGGTGATGGCTGGAAGATATCATATATATATATATACACAACTTAAGCAAAGTAAGCTACCCTGGCTGAATGGAAAATGGAGATGAGACCAGTCATTGGATTCGTGAACCAACATGGTGCGATTGTTTGGGCGAAGGTGACCCTGCCATCGCAGAATGACCTGCTGCAGTGCTTGATTGATGAAGATGCCAATGGCCGCTTGGAAGTCAGTTATATATATCTTTAGAGAAGGCCATCCAAACCCACCCCTACACATCTGCAAGCACCAAACCGCAGACGGTGGCAGTGGACCGTGGATCCCTGTATGGCTCGTGATACTAGTTCAAATTCAACAAAAAGCAATATTTGTTTGATTTATTGTTCGATGTCCACTTTGCTCCACAACGGATGGCCAATGGAAGTGGATTAATTGGCCAAGGCTCCTGACTCCAGACCTGCCCCTTTGCCGGTGGGGTCCTCAAATGCAGGGTCACCTTTGAGTTAAATAATGAAATCTACATTATCCACCGGTATGTTGTTTGGGTAGTGCTTGTAACTCGTAGGTCCACCAAAGCTTTACATACGACACAATATCCATCTAGTGGAAGAGGGTGGTTGCCTGGTAGATCCCAAATTAGTTCACCTCCTACTAGACATGTTCAACAAATAGCACGTTATCAAACAACAAGCCACAAGTTGCCACATTTTCCCTCACTTGCAGGGTTTGTGAGCCAAGGCAAAGTGACTTGTAGCGAGCTTCAAGAAGGTGTCCCGGATTTGCTTGGAGTGATCTATTTGTTGCTGGACAATTCCCTTTGTTGACCCCAAGGTCCCAAAGCAGAAGAGTGGAGGACTTCCAACGTGCAGTTAGATGCATTTACATGTTATCGTGTCAACTGATTCTTTGGATCTATTTGGATAACTTGGAGTGCCTAAAGATTCCTGGAATCCGTAGTGAATCCATCATGATTTTCGTTCGTTCGTCTCAGTGATTGGAGGGATTCTATGGAATCTATAATAGTACAAATTTTCTTCAGGTCCGTCAAAGCGGAATGTTTAGAGTTCCTAGGATGCCGCAGAATTGTAGAAGTGTACGTCGTCCCCAACAAAGGTGAAACTATATTAATAATGAGAGATTGACTGGGAATACCACACCTGGACCTTCTCATTAATGATGTGTTCAATGGAAAGAGTATATTCTGAGAGCGATATCCCTTGAGAAAGAAGAGAATCACTGAATGCTTGTGTTTGTTTGGGGTCAGCCAGGCAGTTCCTAAGAGTTGTTCTCCTCTAATTTTTGGGCGATATTCAGGTAAACTGGGGTCTCCTGATCTTTCTTTAACGCTGACCAGTGCTTCAACAAAAACCTCTAAAAAAGGACAAACCCTAGCAGCCCTGGTGTTCCAATCACCACCGGGTGTTTATAAGTCCCCAGTCCTTCCAAAAGAACTTCTGACAGCTCCTTTGGAGCCTCAATAGAATTGCTCTTTTCCTCCATCCATTCTCTGGAATCATACATTAGCAACCACTTTTGTTTAGGCTTTACTAATGTAGTCTAAGGCATGCTGGATTTGTTTGTCTATCATTAGTATTCGCTTGTGAACGATAAAGGGCCCCAATAAACGAGATACTTTTGCCTGATGACACTAAAGTAGTTTGAACGAGGTAGTGTGATGCTACTATTGTAGTCTGAACGAAATACTGTGACATGACCTCCTACTTACGTTGTCTAAACGAGATAGGGCCTCCACATAATGGATGGTGTATTTGAGTTTACTCAATTTCGATGCCGCACATATACTAAGCAATACAAATAGCTCCCAAGAAGTCTCTAAAAAGGCTTTGGTGATCTCAGAATTGGTCCTTCGTCCTTCCTGTGCCGCGGTCGCGCCGAGGTCTCATGCGCTTGCGCTCCAACCGCTTCGACGAGGTGAGTCGCGCCATGCAATGCACGGTGCGGAAGTGCACGAACCGGAGCTTTCGAGAGTTGGGCAGCGCAGAGAGGAGACGAGACGGGACAGCCTGACGTCCCAGGGGCTCGCGCAGGGGGGCTCCAAGTACTTCTATTTGGACCCAAAGACATCCCAAGCACACCTGAGAAGGTAGTTGGAGTTGCAGGGCAAACGGGAGGGGTGCAGATTTGGGAAGGGTGGATTTGTTTGAAGATGTTGAAAGTTGATTAGGGAGCAAGTGAACTTCAGAGTGTTTCTTAGACCCTAGGTCCAAGTGAGTGTAATGCGGAAGCCAGCAGCAAACCCTACCTCTATAAACCAAATGCATCCAAATGCCTTTGTCAGGTTTTGGACTTGCCATTTGCTTTCTTGGAGGGTGATTTTTCGCTAGCCGCTAGCCTAAGCACTCATCGACTCGCGTGATGGTTTGGGTCCTTCCTCCAGGAAGCTGAAAGCTGCAATCTGCGAAGTCTTTCAAGCGCGGACTTCGAACCTGCAGGGCCAGTTGAGGAGCACCATGGATTCCACCATGGACCACGCGGAGGAGCAAATATCAGAGCTTCGCAGGAAAGAGGTGAGAAAACAAGAGAAGAATCTGATGGAAAAGACCTATGCCATGAAGACCTTGTCCTATGCCATTGCGGCCTTGCAGAAAGAATGCTCGAATGCATTTCTACCCAGCATTGGAGCTTTGAGTGACTACAAAGGAAACACGACCTTTGGGATTGCTGAGTATGAGTAATGCTTGCTTCTTTTTGCGGACCCCTTAATTAAGAAATCTGCTTGGAAATGCTTGGAAGGAGAATCTTCAGGGAGGAACAGGATACCCTTTTGTTACTTTTGAAAATCTTGAACGTTTTCTCCAGTTTGGGACACCTGCCAAGGACTGCTCGAACTGCCTGTTCTACGCAGACCGAGCTCACTGGTTCACCACCCAGCTCGCCTAGACATCGAGTCGTCTCGCTTCACTTCAACCACCAGCGCTCGGAGACCTCCAAGGGCTCCGACGGCTCGGGATCCTCGAGCAGTCGAGTCAGCTCACCACAGGGAGACTCGTCGCCCAGATCTCCGACGAGTGAAGCCTCAGGGAGACTCGGCAGACCCCGCGAGGCGCGCAGAGGCTCCGCACGCAATGGCTCGGCGCTGGCCGGTTCCGGAGCCGGAGCCGGTTCCGCGAGCGAGGTCCCTTGAGAGTTATTTTTTCGTTTTGGGAGTAGCTTCCGCTGAAGATCCGCGGAGACCCCTACCGATTCATTTAATGGTTCCAAATAGCATCAAATAGCATAATGACATAATGTATTTGATTCCCATCAATCTATAGTGCAACATCAAGCGGTCAAGTGAGCCAGCACGCAGTGTGTCGATCTGCATTTACGTGTTGCTGTATATAAATAAGATCAAATAAGAATCGAGGCAAAAATGCGTTATTTAGCCCAGGCAATCCATGTATGGAATAGTTACATACAGTTTACCCCATTTATGATCGTAATGTAGGCAACTATTCCATACATGAATGTTTTGGGCATAAATAGCTTCCTAATGTCCAGTGGCGGCCTGGTGAAGGAAGGCCTGATTCGTTCTTGCTGTTGCTATTGCTTTGCACATTCCAACAACGGTCCTAGTCTGAAGTGGAATCTAGGTACAACTCTAGTTGGAGCAGATCTTTCACCAGCTCAACCCAGCTCAACCCTGCAAAACAAACAGATTTTAGGGTAGGTACATTTTTGGTTCCTGGAATTATGAAGGTGCAAAAGTGCAACGAGCCCCTGGAAAGAGGTCCCCAAGCCAATAGATGCACCGATATGCTTTCCATTTGACCACAACATCTTAAGACTTATTATGTCGGAGATTCACATCTCTTATCTCATGGGTCTATAGTACAAGTTGAACAAATCGCCCAATGATATTATGCGTTGACCTGGAAGGGAACCAAACAGCCAAGATCACGCACGCCCCTGGGTTCGGGGCTTGTTGACCAAGTCGACCAAAAATTGGTCGATTTTCCACTTGTGTCCGCATCGCACTTCGGGAAAAAAGAGAGCAACATGCGGTAACCTGATACGGTGGTGCCCTTCGTTCGGAGATGTTCGGAGGGAAACCGTGGACAGATTCCACCTTCGTAAGAAGGTGATGATTCTCCCCATCTCAGGTGGCACGTCGTATTCTTTTGTCAGAAGCATCAGCTGGGCCAAGTTCACCATCTAATTAGGACAATCTCGAGACTTCCAGACTTCCAGAGACGAGATACGTACACGTACTTAGGGTACTTGATAGGGTACAAGCAGGTGGTTTTGGGGTCGGGATGGGATGATGAGGGGACGATCCGTTTGGTTCATGAAGGAGGATGGTGCGCCAAGAAGTCTGGAGGATGAAGCCACAGCCAGGGCCACAAAAGATTCCTCTAAGTCGCATTGTTTTTGTTTGTTTTTGGGGGAGTGATCAATGGATGGACCATGAGGCAAACCTGCTTGTGACATGCAGTTAGGGTGTGTTTTCTGTTTTGCATTGAGAGAGCTACGGATTCATGTGCGCTTCACATTACCTTGTGAGTCAGTAGTTGGTCAGTGTTCAGGAAGATGTTTGGTGTTGCCTGGTTAAGCCCAACTTCCAATTGAGGATGTGGTAACTATAGGGTGAGATGTTCCATCACACTCTTCCCCAATCGATCGGAACTCGCAGAGATGTACTCTGGATCCAGTGTTTGTGTGTTGAAGATTTTCTCCACCGCCAGCCGCCAGGGATAGGGGATGCGACAAAGAGTCGTAATATAGGCTTGAGGGACATATAGAACCTGTTGTTTCCAGTACCGTATCTAACGAGGAGCGGGAGCAGTTCTTGTTATATTGTCAGGTTTTGACCATACTTGTATATAGTTAATGTCACATGAGACTTAGCTTTCGTGGGAACAAATTGCTATATGTGGAGAATGGAACTTGGTGGGGCAACTTCTCCATCAACAGATGCCTCTTTGGCCCATCAGGTCACTCAGCATGAAAAAATTGCTGCCCAAGCTCAACACATCATAAGATATCAAAAGGATTTCATGGGGGAAGTAAAGAAATGGGCTTCCGAACATTCAATCTTTGCATCTCAATCACTGACACTCCAATGTCCCCTAACCATGCCTCATCTTGGACAGAAGGCTTCCTGACGAAGATACCTTTCTTTTCTTCTTTTGGCACGTACTCCTGCGGTTCCCTCGGCCGTGCACAAGCCGAAGCCGGTGGGTGCCGCAGGGACGTGCCCAAGCCGAAATCGTTTGACCAGCCATGGGTGCATCGCTTGGGGGTATTCCCAACGTTTGCTGTACGACTCGCGGAGATGAAGCCGCAGTGCATTTGATCAAGAACAGGCGCGGTGACTGGACTCGTCCGAAGTCGGGTTGGGACTCGTCGACCTGGTGCGGAGTGAATTCACCCGACTGATGTTTGGACGTCAACGCCAGACTATAGTGACTAGCCTTCAGACTATCAGTATCACACTAGGGATTCAACATGGACTATGACTATGAAATGTTTCATCTACCTAGGATGGACTATGAAATGTATTGAAATGTTCCATCTACCCTCGGCCTAGCCAGATGCGACAAGAGTTGTATAATAGATCATAATAGATATATTCATCCCCACCTTCAAGACGTGCCTTGTCGAAGGCTTCCTTGTCGTGAGGAGGCTTCCTTGTCGGTGGAAGTGTGTGGGCAGCCCACTGTTTGGAGTTACGAGAGAGGGCTGAATTAGCCCTATGTTACCTAAGTCACGGTAAGTCAATGGACCTCCGTGATTGTCAGTTTAAAGGATGTTAGTATGGAGTACTGAGCTACAGCAGGAAATGGTCACCGCGATGTGAGGATGGTGAGGACAAGCGATTGGATTGGGATGCAACCAAGACCAAGTCCATGACCTCCACTAGGTGCGAGTGAGCATGTTTGGAGGTATTGGCAGACCTGTGTCACTTGTTGCAACAGCAATTGAAGATCCACTGCATATGGGTGTGTTTTAAAATAGGGAGACCTCCCAAAGACTCCCTGGTAGGGATATACCAAAACCCATTGGCATGTTTTTTTGGATGAAGTTTGTTTTGTGCCAGGCTCTGAGTCATTCCGACTGAGTGGATGTGTCCCAAAAGTAAGGGCTTGGTTCCAAAATACCCGGAGAAAAGATGAGAAAAGCGACAAACAAACAACTAAAAACATGGGCATGTTCTTCGTTACTTCGGGTAATACCAGTAGCGTTCGACCGATGAAAGGCACAATTCCTGGCAAGACCTTCCAGAAGCCGATGAATTCCAAGCTTTCTTTGATTGCTACGAGACTCATGAGGACCGACCCGCCGACCCGATCGTGGGCTCCGAAAAAAACCGCAGCTTCTCCCGGCTTTGCGGTAGAGAGGGGGTGAATGACCTGCTGCTGAATCAACACAGATGTCATGTGAATCATGTCACTCTGTGGACCTGCGCCACGATTGAAGCTGGCTTGCTTTTGTTGATGATCATTCGTAAGCATATTTGTTCGCATATTCGTTCGATTCTACCAGACGACCCCAAGAAGGAGTTGCTTCACTCCATGACGGTATGCTCCCAACCTGGCCATGCTCCCAACCGAGACCAGACTGGATCGTCTCAGACCAACGGTGAGAGTTGGACTCCACATGGCCACCACGAGTCCACGAGGGCTTTCCGATGCTTTAACTTTTGAGCCGAGCTACAAAAAAAGGGGTGTTGGGTGACTCGGATCAGTGTTTGTTTCTTTTTTCGGACCAAGCATCAACTCCCCTTCAAATCTGAGATCGTGGATCCAAGTACACCATCAACTCCAGGAGATGCTCCAAAGGGCACATTCCGGCGAAGGGAGCCTCCCCGGGCCTCGGCGCTACCCCCTGGAACGGCGTGGGAGCGACTGCACTCGCTCCTTGGGTCTCGTGCCCGAGGCGCGGGAGGTGTCCGAGGCGATGTGTTGGAATGCTTTTGCCCTTCTTTCCCAGAAGCGTTAGGTGTTCAATGATTTTCCTGTATGCAAGGTATGGAAATACGTGCATGGTTTGGATACATGGAAATACATGGAATGTTTAACTTGCAAAGAGAATCACTTGTCCACTCTACGTGAACAAGTGGCTCTTTGTGAACCCCACACGTTATCCGTTATATGCAAACTGCGCTTTCGGCAAATGTCACAATGTCTCGAGACCTTCCACATTCCTTGAAGAAAAACATATCTATGATCAGCTGTAGGTTTTAAGTCAAAGTCGAAATCCTGTCTCGGACTCGGTTTGGTCGATTGGCGATGGATCGATGGATTTGCCGGGGATTTCTCCGCCGGTTTTGCCTTGGAGTCCCCTCAAGGAGGAATGCGTGGATCATAGAAAGATGCAGGATTCATATGGAGCCCAGAAGATGGGATACTGTATCCTGTGATCTTGCAGTCATTTCAAATGAAGGAGAGGAGAGGCAAGTGCCCAGATTGATCTGCGTTCTATTTGCATTGCACCTTTCTCCGCCTTACTTGTGTAGCCTTGCATATCCCTTCCGTAGCCTTGTTTTAGTGAGGGGCTAAGCAACAACCAAGACAACTCAGATGTTAGCACTGCTAGGTGTAATCGCAAGAATGTCCTCAGGTTCAGGTCCTTCCAAGGGTTCGTTTGGGTGGTTTGGATCGTCCATCAACTTTGTGCATGGTGCAGCTTCTCTTGATTGGCTCATTTCAGCCAAGAAAAACACAAAACAAGGAATCATACGGTGGTCGCATTGCTTTCGCCAACAGAATCTTGAAAGGACACTTCTCCTGCTACAGCCTTGGAGTCTTGAATCAATCAAAATTGTCACATCCGCTAAAGAACCATCGTACATCAGAACAGACTATAATATACCTTTCTACTGGGGCCTTGGCAAGCGCAAAAATCTAAATATCCCAGCGTCTTCTGTTCACCTGACCAACGGCCATTTACATGCCAAAAATTCCAATCCTGGCCCTTGCCTGCATCCAACACTCTTCCATGAGGCTGGCTTCCGTACCTATGCAGAGCGTGAGTCCCTGCGTGGCATGCCACGGAAGACGGACCCAGACTCGGTGCCCCTCTTGCCGGAAGACGTCTACGAAGACCTGGTGCCGGTGCTCCGCAACGATGTCCGAGAACAGTGGAGACGTCGTATCGAGGACCTGTAACCCCTGACGGACGACGTGTGGGGATAGGAACACAGCGGGAACAACCAAGTCCCAAATACACTACCGATGGGACTGATACGCCAAAAGATGCAGATTGAGGGAGTGCAACACTGATCGCACTGATGTTGTTACGTTTTTTAATGTGCGGAGTATGTATATATGTATGTATATGTACATTGACCCGGGTCAAGATAATGCTCCATGGAGTGTCTAGATGTGTTTGGGGGTCGGCATTGGATTGCCCTGGGACTTCACCAACTGATAATTTTGTTTAATGTTTTTTGTGTGTTGTTTTTTTTTCAGTCACAGGACGCACAACTGTGAACACTGAAATTCACAACTGTGATTCACCACTGAAATTCACAACAGTTGGGAGTAGTTGGGACTGTTCCCTTGTCCCAACCACTTGTTCCAGGGAATGTGGGCAAGTAACAAGGATGGTGCAGGAGTTGTTCATAGGGAAGCCTCTTGGCTCCTTCAGCTTCACGGTAGATAGTGGTTGTTCATAGGCTCTATTGGCTAGTGGCTAGCGGCGGCGCTTGGGGTCAAAAGAAGAACCCCCCTCACATCTCACAGGTTCTGATTCTTATTGTATGCGGTTTTGAGATGTGTTGAGGGGTGCTGCAGAAAACGCATGGCTCAAAGCAAAACTAACTAAATTGGACCAACTCGAATGGGAAAGACTAAATCTATATTGCAGGAGAACTCTTCGATCCTGACCTTCAACACGGTTGTTGAACAACCCTACTCCTTGTTTGTGGTGCGTCTATACGCATGTAGGGTCAGCGAGTTGCATCAAGCAGATCCCTTCAATGTGACAATTGCAGTATGACGCAGTTCCTCGAAGCCGCTCCCGCTGGAGCTCGGAGTTCCACCCTGTTCCAGGGATTATTCCCTTGGTCGTCGGGTGGCATTTGGTGCCAAATAACTGTCATCATGAGAACAATATGTAATTATGTGAAAATCCAAACAAAACACAACACTTGCGTCCCCGTGAGGAGGGCGACCTGGATGAGAAGCTCCGCGTGCAGTTGAAGCACGGCTTTCCGGAGCTGGAGGACCTGGAGAGTTCGATCGGTCGATCAGCACGTCCGATGTTCGTGCCAAGCTAGAACCCAACCAGGCCCCTTACTTTGAGCTTGAGGGGCCTAAGAATGGCTCAAATCCGGGGAGCAGTTGAAGAGCCACCAAGAACGGGTACATAACGGGTTTATGTGCCTCCAATAGGACACGCAATGCAAGAACCAATGAATTCAACTAAAGGCAATCTGCAGTTTTTACCTCATGATGATCTGGTGGAATAGACTTCATTCAACACCTCCAGTCTTCAGCTATAGGCTATCTACTCCTTCCAGCCAGCTGCAGACACTGGCAACTGTGCCAGCTGCGGAGGAGTGGACGAACCTCACAACGGTGCGGCGCATGCTACGAGCCTCTCAAGGCACCAAAAACTACCCCCGTGTTTCATTCGCGCGAGCGACGCAGGGCGAGTCGGAGTGACAATGCTGGAGTGACCCAAGTTTCTGGACTTTTTGCATGATGGTTTTTCCAGTTTCCTCTCAAGAGGACTGGTCAGACTAGTGGAAGTGACAATTGAAGTGCTTGCATTTGGGTTCAGCACCATCGGTCGAAGTCTCGACCCAACGGATGGGTGTGGACCACCTCCAATCGGACAGTCATTCCCAGTCAAGGAAAACCGTTTTGTAACGGAAGATGTCTTCCCAGGTCCACCGTGAGGTTTGTCAGTTTTGGAAGATTCCAAAGATTTGCCTCCCCCAGAGCCTGACCTCCAGATTTTCAGAGAGGTTCGCAAGACGTCAGGTCTTTGGAGAGCACAGCTGGTGTTCAAGATCTGTTCAGTTTTGGTGCCTTCCCAAGCAGCTTCAGCAGGGTACATGCAGCTGGCACCACTCCAGCTTCGGATCTGCACCATCTCACCGCTTGAGGGTGGCTGTGGAGATACCGTAGCCGGGCCACCAACCTGGGTGACCCAGCAACCGGAACCGGTTGTGACCTGTCCTGCGCTCTTGGAGCTACACCAGGGGAGTCAGTCCCACTCTTTGGGTGCTAGCGATTGAAGGTTGATACTGGAGAGCAGGCCATCCGGGTAGCCCCAAGTTACGGCCCTCAAAAGAAACGCCGCGCCAGGCAGCATGAGTCAGGCGTGCGGAATAGGGATGGATATCCGCTTGGGTATTGGTTGAGGAGACGCTGTCTTCAGTAAATGACAAGGACATCCCTTTGTGACTCCCAAAGGGATACCGAAGTCCAAAGGGAAGGTATTCAAACCATCCGCTGAGTCTCGCGTTGATCCTCCGTAGTGTTCTCCATGTTTTAGCCTCCTCGAGATGGTCGATCATTAACGAAGTGATACGCAGTGGCTGCAGGTTCCACTCAGTTTCCAAGGCACAAAGGATCTGGATGGATTGATCGGAGTGCTTCTTGCAGCCTTCCAGCGGAATATGGACATATACCAGGTATATGCAGCCCATATATAACTGCCCTAACCTATTTGTATATAGTTATTATTACATACATGTCCATTACTAGTTCAACCATTCTGCCTTCGTTCGACGCTATATTGAACCAAAATTATCCGGAGTCCCCAGATCCACCGGTCTTCTCTGCGAGTCTCGGCGGCCGTGACGACGTTCGGTGGACGACTGGATCTAGAGCCCCATTTGGGGTCCGGCCGTGACGGGATTTCTCACGGAATCCTGCGGTTTGGGGAGCGAAAACACGCCGCACATTGGGTCCCAGATGCGATGCGTTGATGGACTCCAATATTTCAATGGTCACACCATGCAGACACCAGGAATCGGATGCTTCAACCATGGAAAACCTCGCCTGAAAAGAAGAGCGTACCGTGCACCGGGACCGGACGGGACCAGGCTGTGCCGATGCTGATGAAGGCCATCGAGTGCCGCGTACGGGAGAGGGAGCTGTTCCAATCTATGCGCTGCAAGGTGGGGTACGACGAAAGAGTGGAGACGAGAGCGGAGGAATGTGACGGAAAAGCAACAACGACAGGGAGTCTGCGAGCTAATTCAGCTCTGCTTCAGGAAATCCAAGTCCTTTTGCATCGGGCTTATGCAATGATCCCAGGTGGAATGCTTTTGTGTTTTGTGTGTGTGGTCACAGTGTCGGTCTTAAAAGTATGGTTCCCCAAGTTGATGTTATTGGCATATGTTTGGTCAATATATTAGAGACATTAAAGATCACTCACACTCGCATCAAGAAGGTCTATATCCTGCGCTTCATGCAGTTGTAGGTATTGAAGATTGAAGTCTCATCTATACCCCTATGTGGTGCGGATTCCTATGAGCAGTTTTCTTTTATTAGTCTGCAAGATCCTCGAAATACATGTTTCTGGTTCTTCAAAGTGACTAGTTAGTTGATGTCGTGATTTGAGGTCCTATTCGGCGTGCAAAATGACAGACTGGGGCACTCCAAAAGAGTCACGTTGAAGAAGATTGTTGTTTCAAGGGGGTTGGGAGCTCATGAGGACCATGGTGGTTTTCCTCGTGGCGTTCCATCTTCCGAAGAATTACACCAAAGCCAGACACCGAAGCTCTTCCATCCGAAAAACCGGCTGACGCGATTCCTCTATGAATGAAGAAGGGGTGCAGGGCTGCGGATCAAGACTACACCCAAAACAGCAAAGGGTGAGCAGTGAGTAGATCTGAGCACGTTTGATCGAAGGACCATGTCAATTACGGTCTGCTCAGGTCCCGGAGGTCAGGCCAGACCCGTACCAAGACCCACTCCGTCGCACTGAACCTCAAAGTCCCAGAAATGGTGATCAGTTGATGTTGAAGGGAACAGGACCCAGGACCACCGGTTTTCACCACGTTTTCAGGGTTGAAACACCCCCCATGTTCCGGGCGCCAAAACAGCGTGTCCTGTGTACATGTTCCGGGCGCCTGGTCAGGTGGCCTGCGACATGCGCATCATTGGCCGTGATCGGGAGAACCGGCCGGCTGCTGGGATGTGTTTTTTTTCTTTCGGGAGGGAAGAGCTTACTTTGGTACACCGTGAAAACATGCAGGAGCTGTTTCTTTGGGTGGAGGGTGGTAGTATGTGGTAATAGCATGCCTATCAGATGACATCCATGAAATCAATATATATATATATACATATACACAGAAACCTCAGTAGAAACCTCCATCTATAGTTGATACAGGTACAGGGTCACCTGTATGTACTATCGATATCGATGCCAATAGTTACATCTCGGCCAGTGTTGACCTCGCTGACCGTAGATTTTCCGGATCTTGGTCCATGCAATCAGCATGCGGGCAGCCCGTGTCACCAAAAGAACTGAAGTGTTGCTGTGCAGAGTATGGGTGCAAATATATAACATCAAAGTTTAAGGACCAAGGCTTCGAATACCTTTTGCAAGAACACGTTGAACAAAAACACAAGTGTCACCCTAAAATGTTAAGACAGTTTTGGCATCGGCTATATATGTCTTTCAAAGTGAGCCCTCAATCTTGTCCTGCCAAAGCCCTTTGTAGAGTCAGGGTGCATTCCGAACAGAATCCTGTTGACAGGGAGCGGGCAGACGTGCAGTGAAATGCTGTTGAACGTTTCGTTGGGGTCCAGAGGAGTGACCAAAAGAACCTCACCAGTAGTAACAAGAAGCTAGTAGGAACAAGTGCCACGCTAGTAGTAAC
>CAXAMN010000001.1:2742643-2824396 GCA_963970005.1 Durusdinium trenchii | reverse complement strand
CGCTAGTAGTAACAGGTGCCTTACTAGTAGTAACAAGAAGCTAGTAGCAGCCAGGATGCACTCTATGATGCCTTGCCTTGCCTGTCTGACAGGCCGATTGACACATGCCAACGACAAGAAGCAAAGGCGAAAGTTCATCCCCAACAGAACCGCCTTTGACCCACCGCTCTCCCTCTTCCAGTGCCAGTCTCAGTACACTATGCCTAAATCCATCCCCGCGTGATCCCGCGTGCCAAAATGTCCAAACTTGTCCAAATGACCTGCGCTTTGGTTGACCATATCATTCCCATCCAAGTTACCTCTAAAAGACGCACAAGGAGTGCCGCCCCTCACTCATCAAAAAGCCCGCGTCGGGCACATCTCGCAACCTTTTGCATGTAAAAAAGCATGCCCCTCCTCGGAAACTTGGAAGACCAGCCCACTCGAAAACCCACCCGGATGGTTTTCTCTTTTCTCAGGTGATTTATCTGAGTGCGCGGTCGCAGACGGAACACCTTCGCGAGCTGATTCCACATGTCTTTTTGGCTTTCGAGGCGGGCTTCCCGGTTCGTCTCGAGAGCCAAACAAGACGTGTTTCGTTTGGGTGGATGGTGTAGATCTGGGTTGGACGTTCGGTTATGCCGATGCGGGAGCTTGGTATCCAAATCCAGCTACCCCATGGGAAGGTAGCTGAATCGCAATGAATGGTGCCAGGTGAATTAGAACATAAATTCTTGTTCGACTATCCCCAAAAGATCCCAAAAGTCTGTGGGTATCTCCAACAATTGTAGATTAACTCAACCCATGAGAGTAAGCAAATTAGGCTTCGGAGCTCATTTCTATATTAAAACCTGCAGCAATTTAACACCCGAGAACTTGAGACTCCAGCTCACGATGAGGGTTGTGGTTGAAACGGTGGCAAACGAACGGGTTGGAATCGCAGCGTCCACGACCGTTGCGGTGACATGCGGTGACGACCAGGCAGGATTTCTCATTGGAGCCAACGGGAATTTGTCTTACATAGATACAACCGTCCTCAAGTAGATAGAATATGAACCAATGTGAACCAATCTTCAAAACATGAACAGGTTCCTGGATCGGTTTAAGAGATTGTGATTTTTGTTTCAGAATCCAACGTCCGTCGATTGATATTGATGGGCATAAGGTTGCAGCATTCAAAAACAAACACCTGAAGGTTTTGCACTTGAAAAAGTCGATGTTTGTTTGATTTGGAATTTGTGATTCCTATGTTCCGAGTAGTCAAAACTGTCAGTTTCAAGTCTTTACAGCCCTGCCTTTGGGGATACTGAAGATCGCCCGTAAAAGTAGTTGACATGCTGGGAGTCAAAGTATTCTCTGCCTGTTGCTACTGCTAAGCGCATGCACCTTGTTCAGTGCGGGTACCGGGATCCGGGATGTGTTTGACGTCGAGAAGCCGCTGAAGATCTTAGCGGGAGGTTTGGTCATGTCAGGTCCATTGGTCGCCTAAGAATAAGTAATATTCAATTGATTTCAATTGTGTCAAACTCTCTGTCCCCATGTACAAGATCCATGTATATAAGATCATTCAAAGCCACCACCATGGGGGTCAGCTTAGCTCACCTTATCAATCTTTGTTCATGTTTCCTTGTTGACCAATCGAGCTTGTGCCCTTCTTGGAATCAACACGAAAGCCGATTCGCCGTTCGCCACCAAAACCACCAACACGAGGCAGCTTCACGGCTGGCTCAAGAAGATGGTCAAGCAATCCTGGTGGCTGACATGATTCAGTGCCCCGATCAAAAACCCTCCCACCCTTTGCGCTGGAAAAAACAGCGGCGGAATGAGGTCGGAGGTGGCCAGACGTCGGAGGTTTGGCATTTCGAAGAGGTCCAAACAACCTCCAAAAGGTGTTGTTTTGGAAAGACAGCCGTTCAGTTCATACCGTTCATACCCCCCAGGTTTTAAGAAGACCCTCCTAAATGATTAAGGTTTGTTGAGATGTGTGTATATATATAGTTAATTATAGTTATATACATAATTTAATAATGGGTTATGTTTGCTTAGCATACAAATGTGAACAGGATAAGCGGGTAAACAAAATGACGGATGACTGGGAAACGCTAGTAGGCCCTGCTCAGAATCCGCTGAGTAGAAACAACCCATGCATGACCTAGTTGATCGGTTTTCAACAAACACTGACGATGTATAGAAGGGAGGGATACCTAAGGACGCTATTGGGTGGAGGCCATCACAAATAGGTTGGAGGCAATCGCTACTAGTAACAAGAAGCTACTAGGAACAAAGGGATACCTGAGAGGATACGAATCCGAGGAGCATCAAGGGCATAACTGGATGAGGCCAAATCACGAGTGCTGCGTGATAGCGAACCACGCAACCTGCACGCGATGTTACATGCCGTGCCAGACCGCTTAGCTCACAGTGAACCCTAAAAAAGATCCGCCAATAGCCAGCACCACCTGAACATCGGGTGGTGTCTTAGACGCTGAACGCATCCAATGACCACACCCGAACAGGCCTTTGGGTGGTGCTGGTGATTGACCTTGTTGGTACAGGATCTCTCACTCTGACAGTCCAACAACACACCGTTCAATGATGGAACCAAACCCAGTGTATGCATGACATGTTTATACAAGTGTATGCAGGGCCCCGTTCGTGCTGCGGAACCGCATGCAATCGCATGGTTTGGTGGTCGAACCGTTGGAACTCCATTATCAATTTCGGCTACATGTCGGCTATGCAAGTCTTTGCAATTGCTGACAGGAATGAATCATAATGAAACTGTGAGGTGCTTGTCAAGCCACTAGTCACTAGATTGACCAAAAAAACATCGTGGAATGCTTCTAAATCGTCCCGGTGCCCTCCGCGCCACCGCCGCCCTCAGGATGCAGCCATCGCTCAACATGGACCCCTTCGCCTTTAAAGATCTCGCGAACAACTTCGGTGTGGCACCTCGACGTGGTTTCGCCCAGTCACCCAGTCCCAAGATCCAATCCATGTGAAGGTCTTTCGTTTGGACGATTCCCAAGAGGTCAACGGTCAACCCAACCGGTCTAGGGACCCCTCGACCGGACGACTGCGACATGTGACGAGACCGGTGGTTAGTGGTGAAGGTTCTTCAGAATGCCTCACTCCTTCACAAAATGAACTGATACAAAAAGGGTCTCCTCCCAGGCTTCTGGATCTATAATGCTGTTGTTGTTGTTGTTGTTGCAAAAGCGGGATTCTGGATTATATAGCTAGCGCTATAGTTCTATCCCTAGGGATCCAAGTACCTTCTCAGAAGGTGACGGGAGGCACTGTTATGTAGGTTTGGAGGGTCAGAGTACCTTCTGAGAAGGTACTTGGATCTCTAGGGTATATATATATATCCCCTAAGTACTAATTATATACTATATAATACTTGAAACAAAATGGGTAGCCCGTCCACAATTGCCTCAGACCGATACCTCATGCCATGCAGAACTGGACAAGCGCCTCCAGGTCGGATGAAGCATGTGAAGAAGCAATTCTTGTTCACTTGAGAGCTCTTCCTCCAACAGTTGGGTTGACTTTTGGATGTAGGGGTACAACCCCACAACTCTGCTGACAGCTGGGGCGGAAAAGTTGGTATCGCCCCCCCCCCGCCCAGAAAAGACTGGTTCCGATTCTTTTGAGGGATTAGTTTTGGAAAAGTGCATCCAGAGGTAGCGATGCCCTTGTTACTAGTAGCTTCTTGCTAATAGTAGTAATGCCCTTGTTACTAGTAGCGATGCCCTATTGTTACTAGTGGAGTATAGATAGAAGAACACAAAAAAAACACTAGGAAACTGGACATATGTTCGGCTTGGTAATCACATATTCAATCTACTGCAGGATTCAATCTACTCTAGGATATTCAGTTGACAACCCAAAAAAGATCTTTCAATCTAAAGGATTTCAGCCAATATGTGTTAAAAGATTTCAGTAGCCAATATCTATTGATATCTATTGATATTCAGTTAAAAGAGTTCACCAGTGTCGTTCATCACCCAATCTCAACCGGCGGCCGACCGGATTCGTCCACACTTGTCCACGTTGGTTTCCATCGACCCACTCCGCCTATTCAGGGACGAGGGATGGGGTACCTGAGGATGGTGAGTGAGAAGGATGCCCTGAACTAAATGCGCAAAAGGTTGGTCCAAAAGGTTGGCCCTGAAGAATCTTCACGAAATGAAACAGCGCATGTGCGGAAGACCCAGCGCCTTTCTTTCGGTGCCAAGGGAAGTGGCTTCTCTGGACCCGGCGCGAGGAGTTAGCACTTTGATTCATGAACCCGAGTCTGGACCAACTCATCTTCTGTTTCAAGGTGAAACCATTCCAGTCCTGCAATGCCTGTCATGCATGCGTGTGAGATCATAAGTGATTCATTTCTCGATGCCATGAACGCAGAACAGTTCACTCAGGTCTGCGAGAACCTCCAGAACGCTCCAGATCCTTCCCCAACCGGTTCTTTCTTCCCTTTTTTTTTGTCCAAGGCCGTCGACGCAGACCATGTGAGCTCGACAGTCGATGTTTTCGCTCAGGTCTTTGCAGACCGGTTGAAGTGCATTCTCATCGTTGACTTTTCCTTCATCGCACAGGACTGGGAAAACCGTGGGCTTCGCTTCGCCCTCGCTTCACGCATTGGCGTGAAGAAACTCCGTCGGACAGTTGCACCAGGTTGCCATCAGGTGGCCAGAATTGCAGCCAGTCGATGCACCATGCCAGTCGAGCAACCCTGTGGATGGCTGGTCTTCGGGTTCATGGAAGTCCATCTTGTCGGGCGATTGGACGAAAGTGCAAAGACAACGCGTTTTCGGTCAGTATGTCGATCAAGATCTGTGCAGTAGTGCACGGATGATGATGATGATGATGATGATGACGACGAACATGATGACGACGATTATCATTATTATTAGTGTTATTCGTTGTTGATGATGGTGATGGTGATCGGTCACCATTCCCAAGAGCAGTTGCCAGGTTTGCGCCAATTCTGATTCCCTGCGCTTTCCCACGAGTCGTCCCGTGCCATGGGTGGAAATCCTTCGCCTGGCCGTGAGACCTCAGGCGGTTTGGTCAACCTTGAGACCCTTCCTGAGCGAGCCTCCTGGCAAAGTGTAACCAGGGCGACCTGTCATGTCGGACATGTTTTTTCATTTAAAGGACTTGTTTGATGAACAAGAGTCCCTAAGCTTGGGATGTTGTGCTATGCTTTATTTGCATTTATTGTAGTTGCTATGTGTCATTGGATTCATGATTCATTGTGGACTAAGGACCTAATGGCCAAGCCGGCACCAAAGGTAAAATCGTAGAACATCATGTGTGGCAGTTCATGGTAGTTATATGTTGCCTTTCACATTGTTGGATATCATCATGTTGCAGACCCATGACATTTCATGACAACATAGCTCTGGCATGCTTTGGCTCAACAAAACAACACACTCTTAAAGGATCCAGGGTCAACAAAGGGGCCAAAATTGTATTCTTGCAACGAACCCCCTTGTCGAGCATGGTCGTTGCCATCCCTCTCTTTAAAGACTGTTGACTGTTAGATGGGCTCCGCGGCTCCTTAGAACCATCCTGGCGAGAGGGCATTCTTCAACAGATCCCCTTTAGTTTGTGTGTTTTTCCCTCTTAGGGGTTGAGACCCCAGGATCCCCCGCGTGTCATCACCAGCTTCCAGGGCGTCGTTGGTCCCCCCAGGCGGACGCAGAAGAAGATTAACTTTGTCAACGAGGTGGATACATGTGGTGGAACTGGGCCCAGTAGGCCCACCTTGAGCCGCCAAGGTTGTCCAATATGATATATATATATACCTACTGAGTCTGTCGTCAACTTTTTTTTGGGTGGAAATCGCAATACCTGGTTTTATGTATAATCAATGAAAAAACCAGGTTTTTGGTTTCCGTCAGGTTTTTCATGAACATTGAGTCCTTGGCTGAGATATGTGTTGTTGCTCGAGGGTTCCATGCAGGACGGAATGACATCGTGTAAACATGTTTTAGATCGAGAAGAACCAACATGACAACAAATATGGAACAGGTGGCACTTGACCATGATCGATGTAGAACCATGGGTTCATTCTTGGTGTGGTTGTTCCACCAAACCTTCCGTACGCGTCATGTCATCGATGTGTCACCGATCGCGACCGCATGTCTATGTCGTGGACGAGTTCGTCACCTTTGGAACCACTGCCAGGGCCCAAGGTCCGTTTTTCTTTTTCTCTCCAGCGGTCGGAGTTGGGTGCAGCTGTGGAGAGTTCCTTGGGTGGACGGGCATGCCCTGAAACCCTGGTTGGAATTTAGAATTGTTTGGATTGCTGCAGCCTGTTTCTGGATCAATAAGTTGTTGTATTGCACACTCACCCTTTGTGGTTTGCCCATGGACTGTAGAGGGCTAGCGGTGGCCTGGGAAGGGCTACTTCCCCTGAGGGAGAAGGTCAGGGGCTGTGGCAAGCTGATCACCCACCCATCTACACAGAAGTTCTGCGTTGCGAACAGGGCAAACTGCAAAGAAAACGCAGAGATCTTGAAGCCGATCTTGGGAAGAATGGCCGAACACCCGAAGAATGCTTTGCCCCACTTGGAACCTTTGCAGGCTGAGCTGCTTGCATTGGCCAACAAGTTGGGCCTCCCTGTGTCGGAAAAGGGGGTCTACCAACCGGCTGTGGAAATCAAACGGCTTGCTGGCTTTGTCAAGAGGCGAGTCAATCGGGGAGAGTGCACGAAGGAGCCGAGAGGTTCAATCTGTGCTTTTTGGGTGCTATGTGGTTTTGAGTTGGATTGGATCCAATTGTACTAATCCTTTAGCTGATGAGGCAACAAGTGAATATGTTTTCAATTGTTGGCCATCTTTGGTCACGATCACCTCGTTTGTAGTCCCAATTGTGTTCAATTATCTCTTTGATTATCTGCTTCACCCTGCTAGGATGTTGCATTCCACGAGCTCTACCTCACTTTGGACCCAAATCAGGAGGACAAAGAGTTGTCTCATGCCTGTTCCCTTTCGCTCACTGGCTTCCAAATCCATCTTAAACACAACAGTAGAATTTGCAGTAGAATAAGCTATGTCCGACCCATGAATTTGTTGTGACTTTCTGGTACTGTCAAAGGATCACATCGAAGCCTATATGGCAACTCGTCGGGGTCAAGACTCTACTGCAGACCCTGATGATGCGGTGGAGGATCCGGAAGAGGATCCGGATGACCCAGTGGACATGGTTGCGTTCAACGCATGGTTGGACTCCAGAACGGCGGAGGTGAGCCCCAAGAGTTCTGAGGTGGACCCCTTGAGATCTAGTGAGCCCAAATCCTTGTCAGAAAGTATGTCCCCTCCATCTATTGTTCCGAAGCCTTCTGGTGATTCGACATCGCAAACCCAGAGCATCTCGAACCATCAGAATATGAACTTTGTAAGTTTTTGTTTTGATCCCATGAATCCATGGTTTCATGTTGACAGGTGTTTACCCTTCACTGCTCAGGCGAGCGGCTTGCACAAATCCGCGCTCTGATTGCTGAGAAGAAGCAGCAGCTTCAGCAGAAGGGAGAGCTTGAGAAGTCACGTCCTGAGGCCGTTTTTATAAGACTGCGTGCAAACTAACAATTATTGTAAGGGTAGATGGCAGCAACAAAACTAGACTCAGTCACCCCTCTAGGCTTTGAACCTATAAAGCCTCCACGTCACACCTACTGACCAAGGTCAGGGGGAACAACAGTTCCAGTGGATTCTTCGGGAGCAAAAGGCCCGGCCAGGCTTACAGGTGCAGGTATGTTTTGACCACATAGATTGATCCTGCAATATGATTTTCAAATTCGTGGATACTGAACACACACATATCCGAGAACTGATATTACCCTGTTGAAGCATACACCATGGCCCTTTGTGATGATTGTAGTGAAGTAACAAAGGATGACAGTAACCGCAACCTTCAAAAACTAACCATTAGTGCAAACCCGTCATGCACAGGAAGCACCGCTCTGCCAGCTCCTACATATACAGCTGCTTCCGATTGGGATGAGACCCAACCTATGTTCAAGGCGGATGGCATTGACAGCAGCCAGCCGGTTGGTGAGGAGAAGGAACCCACTGCCCCAATCGAACCACCTGCCCCAATTGAGGAGGCGTGTGGTTTCAAATTATTTGGAAAGGTGGTTTATCCTAACTTCATGTTCAATGGACGTTTGGTGTCCAAGAAGATTGAGGTTTAAAGATCGAAATTATATAGATATCTCAACGCAAGTTAAAACCAAAATTGGATGGTTGACCCTTTGTCCACCTGTTCCCTGGCCAGGTTCTCACTCGGCGGGATCAGCTGAGAATGAAAGAGAAGCTGGCAGATGAAAAGAAAATCAAAGCTGTGGAGAAGAAGCTCGATGGTGCGACTGAACATGATGATGATGAAGAAAAGGGGGGTGACGTTGCTGCCCCCAAAGCCAAGGCAAAAGGGAAGGCCAAGGCCAAAGTGGAAAAGAATGCTCAGGGGTCAAAGAAGCGTGCAAAGAATGATGATGATGAGGCACCTAGCACCCCGAAGAAGAAGCTCTTCCAGTCTGACGACGAGGATGGAAATCAGGACCTCAAAAGTGAGAGTCCGACTCTCTACCTCGACCCCATGACTGGAGAGGCAAAAACCTTGGACCAGATCTTGGAGGGCTATGTTCCCAAAAAGCATGAAAAGTCCAAGCCCCAACCTTCAAGGAAGAAGAATGCTCAAATTGAGGAAGAGATGGCAAAGGCCTCAAAGGAGGTCAAGGCCATGAAGCCGGATGCGAAAGTGATGCCAGAACAGGCCATGAAGTCCAGGTCCAAATTGAATGCGGCGCAGAAGCCCAAGGCCAAGGCAAAGGCAAAGGGAACAAACAAAAGAAAGGCGGCTAAGGAAGATGAGCCTGAAGCTATGGAGGTGGAAGTGGAAGACTCAGATGATGAACATCCGCTTGAGGATGAGGAATTGTGTGAAAGTGAGAAGGTTGATGATGAAGAGTTGGAGGGTGGAAGGACCGCAAAGCCGAAGGCCCGGGCCAAGGCAAAGGCAAAAGCCCGGGCCAAGGCAAAGGCGAAGGCTAAGGCAAAGGCCCGGGGCAAAGCCAAGGCCAAGCCAGCCAACAAGCGTATCCAGGAATCGCCTTCTGTCAAGAAGGAAAAGAAAAGGAGAAAGGAAAAGAATGATGCTATGATGGAATTGCAGCCGGCTGACATGGAGGACACTATGATGCAAGCCATCTTCATGACCCACCTCAAGAGGACCGAGAACCTTCATGAGGAAGAGACTAAGGACTACCTCAAATGCAAGGTCGGGGACAACTTTGACATGGTGGCCTTTTCCAACTACTGGAAGGACAAGGCAGTGGGAGTGGTTAAAAAGGCAGACAGGTCTCACCTCACATACTTTGGGTTTGGTAAGAGTTTGACATGGACCAATGGCATCACGCTGGCCTTTGTGAGCGCAAACCTTTTTGTGGCTGGCCTGTCTGGTTGGACACTTTTTGCTTTGGTTATGGTTATATTTCATTTGTTTGAACTCCACAACTTCTACTAGTCGAATGGTATGGATACACTGGACTGGATGAAGCCTTATGATTATCACGCACCATGCATCCTATGAACCTGTGTTTGAGTCAGTTTCATTTGAGGCATCCTATCTGGAAAAAGAACACGGCAACATTCCGGCTGACTTCAAGGATCCTACTTCAAATGTCCAACGGCAGGTTGCTATCATCAAGTACAACGCCGGTCAAGCGATGAGAAAAACACAAATGTGATAGTAGGCACTGACTCATGGTGTGTGCAAAGGATATGGTCTGATGTTGGAAGGCAATAAACATATTAATGAAACACAATGACTGTTTTATAACTTGAATGTAGTTATTGTTCCATCCTTCCACGACGGCCATGTTTTGATTTTGGAAGTCACTGACCTGTGACATATGTGCTTTTGTGCGGCCAAGTGGCCAATGAGATCGCAGCCCTGAAGATGCCTCCTTAGGCATTGGGGTCACTGGGTGTATATGCAGGCAGGCGCCAGGGGCTGTTACACATGGACCTTGAACATTCCAGGCCTTGAGGTAACCCTTCAATGTCCATCGACCTTGCAAACCAATGTCCTAGAATCATGTGTAAGTTGATTTGTTAGATCACTTCATTAATGTGTTTGCCTGCATATGGGGCCGACCATTGCCCAAAGAGTGGTCACTGATCCCAACTGACTGGCGGCTTGGAAGGGTGCGTGGGGAGGACCTCACGTGAGCGGTGGTGATTCGCAAGCTCAAGTCAATGAAAACGTGCTGTCTAGGTGACTGGTGGGTGGACTGTTCTCTAGTGCTGTTGATTTCGGTAGGGTGATTCGGGTGGAAATCAAAAAACTTTCATGTTGAGTGTTTAGTCAACTGTGCAGACCCTCTGCGTATGATCGAATTTTGGCCATACCCTGCCCCTTCCCCGTCAAGCTCCTTGCTCTGGCATCGGCGATCCGAGGCCAAATGCCACCTCCTGGGCTTCGAGGCAACAAATGGGCTTTGAAGCGGGGTCTTCTTGCTGATGAAGTGAGTACCCCTTACATGATTGAACTCTTACTGGATCAATACTATTTTACTTGATGGTTTGGAACAAACTTCAATTTGTGCACCTTTGTGGGTGCCACATGGAGCTCTTAGATCGATGTTTTTTCATGTTTATGGACGAATTACTGTGTCTGCATTTGTTTGATGCGCAGTCTGGATGAGTTGATTGATTTTATGTGTGCTCATCAGCGGCAATCTTGCTTCCATGAGTCTTTCGTGACATGATTCTTTGTTTAAATAATGGTTGACTACTAATACCAAAATGTTCATGTGTTTTTCAGTTAAATATTGCATACTTGGTCATGCAAAACGCAGTCCAAATGAGCACCATTTTGTTCCATGCTGATATCTTGCGTGTTGGTCTGGGCCACTCGCCTTTCACCACTGTAGC
This sequence comes from Durusdinium trenchii, assembly GCA_963970005.1. Lineage (NCBI taxonomy): Eukaryota > Dinophyceae > Suessiales > Symbiodiniaceae > Durusdinium > Durusdinium trenchii. The sequence continues at coordinate 2,813,467 of CAXAMN010000001.1, read as the reverse complement.
TTTCTGGCAAAAGCTATGGCCTTCAGTGAGAGGTTCATCAATGACTTGTGCTGGCGCTTACGCGCATTTGGTGCGCCCAAGGTCACTTGCAGGATCTGGAGCACTGGCAGTCGCATGTGTGTTGAATTTCAGTGCAGGCAACTGCATGTGTTCAAATTCAGACGTGTTTATTTGTGATGGGGTGTGTTGCAGGTCCTTATGCTGGCAGTACTTCTGGTCACATGGACAAATATTTCTTCTGCAGATTCTTTGAAGGACAGTTTATCAAGAGTGCGTGTTGTTTTCTTGCTGGTTGATCTCGACAAACATGTTTCTTTCATCCTTGCAGGCTGGGCTGAGCTGGGTCGAGTTCTTTGCTGGCAAGGCGGAGGCATCGAGGATGTTTCAATGGGCGGGTCATCGCACAGCCAAGCTCGATATTGACTATATGCGTGACTACAATGGACATGTCAACCCGATGGATCTCACCACAGAAGTGGGTATGGCGTGGCTAGTCTTATGATGTTTTTTTCATTTGCATGCAATGTGCTAAAGAACAATGAGTGCTGGTTGTCAGTGGTGATTTTCAACCTTCCACGTATCTCCAAACAAATCTGTTGGTGCCACCCCGTCATCTTGACATTTACCTAGGGCAGCCATTGCTGTGGTTCTGCATGGAGATTTCACAAATGGCTGGCTTTGCCATTTTGGACTTAAATGTTCATCGTGGACTGCGGTGAACCAGGGCACAAGTGGGCGTAGCGCGTGCTGCTCCATTGGCATTGTTGAATACCAATCTGTCCGCGAAGCCAACCTACTTGCTTCACGGAACCTGGTAAAAATTGATGTTTGTTGACTAAAAGATGTTGGACAATCAATATCCATATTTGCCGCACAAAGCCATATAATGCAATCCTGGTTACTTCTGAGGATGATCCTATTGATGATGCTGGTTATCTGCTTGAATGGCACCATCATGCTGGAGCAGCCCATCTCTTCTTTCTTTGAGTTCTATCCCCGATGGAGAGATTTGGTGCAACAAATTCAGAAGCATGGGGGTCGGCATGCCGTTTCTTGTCCCAACTATCAGTGTTCCACCACTCTCTTACCCCATTCCTGCATCAATCAAGCCTCCCAAACACGTGGCGTAGTCTGGTGTCCACGTAGAGCATAGCATGTTCCTGAGATGCTTGCGCACGATCGCCGATGTTAGCCATTTCAAACGCCTAGAAGTTCAATAGTTCCAGAAACCTTGCTTCCTCCCATGCCGAGGTTCACAAAACCTGTTGGTGGATGATACACTACGGAGGCAAAAGCCCGAAAAGGCATTATGCCTTTGCCAACAGTGTCCATATTCGTGGGCTGTTTGCTGGGAAGCCCATGGGGTGGGTCAAACATAAAGAAGAGAAAGAACGGGACGGCAAGAAGGTGGGATTGGTAGACAAATACGTGGACAAGAATGGTGTCAAAAGGTGGAAGGGAAACAAAAACCTACGTTCCAGTGAGATGCTAGCCTGTATAATTGAATCAATTGTTTCCGGTTTTAGTTTCTTGACTTGGTTGATGGGTTTATGCTCCACGTCTTCTTCCTAGTTGAGATTGTTTTGTTTTGACCTATCATGAATGATCATGAAAGGAACAGTCCTTATACACAATTGTTGATTAAACCCAAACGACTCCTTATCCTCACGGTTCGATCTTACGATAAGCTAAGGAACTATCCCCGGAAATTTGGAATTCGATTGGTGTCTCTATGGAAACGTATGATAACTGAGAAGCAAGGTATGCCGATTTTGCCACCGGTGCGAGATTCGGCCAGCGAAGTGTTTGCCAGTCTCCGCTACGATGACATGTGGCAGGAGGCTCAAATGGCTTCCGTTTGCCATTACCTTAGAGGTGGGAAGTCTTTGGCGATCCCTTCCCACTTTAGAGACCTGATGCCTGCAGCACTTTAGGAGTTACATGGGTCCAAGTTGATGGTATATAATATTTTTAACAAATTACTTGTCTTTTTGGAAAACCTGTTTTTTTTCAGCTTCCGACCGTAAAACCCAAATAAAAAGCAGGTTATTTTGCACTTCCGGCCGTAATCCTACTGAACCGTAATCCGACCGTAATTAGCCGTAATCCGTCCATAATATATTATGGGTTATTTGCGTTTTACCAGGTTTTTCAGAGCGTAGCCAGACCGTAACCGACCCGTAACCTAATAAGTCCTCCAGCGACAAACTTATGGAATTATGTTAGGTACTATAACGTTTTTAACCAGATCTGATTATGGCGGTTATGTATTGATCATAAGTCTAAAGGGCTCCCTGCAGGCCAGGCATGTCAAATTCGAACTTTCATGGGGATCATCTTCACGCAAGCTCGCATTGCGTGCCAAAAGTGCACTTGGCAATGGACAGTTTGGAACACAAGTTTGATTGTAATCGTTGTTGGTTCATCCATCATCCACACTCCGATTGGGAGCTCTTGGCTCGCTTTGATCTGTTTCCTTCCTAAGTGTATCCTTCATGGCGTTTATGCGCACGGACACTCCTAAGTCAATGATGTCCCGTGCGTGGTCGACTAACGATTTGGGGGCGGCGTTGGAACACATTGTGTTGAACAAGGATGAACTACCAGATGATCTGTCTCAGCTGGAGGTGAGGGTCTTCCAATCTTCTGAGGATTCAATAGTTTTCAGGAATATAAAGCCTGTTGGTTCACGTCCGGTTCACTCTTTTTTTCAATTTGCCCACCAGACCTCTTTTCACGTGGTGTCCCACCTCAGGAGTTGGAAAAGGCTCTTGCCGACATGGGCGCCATTGAGTCGAGCGTTTGGGGCTTAGCTGGTTGAGGGCGGCAACAATGTGAAGATCTTCTCACCTTCAACCTAATATCTTGACTTGATCTAATTATGCAATGGGTATCACACTCACTCAGACCTTGGGGCTTGAGACTCAACGGATTTTATTTTTGTACCCCGCCACACCTGAGCATGTTGACCCGAAGCCCAATTGCTCCAAGCCAAGTTTCGCTTAGTGGTTCTCGATGGCTCTGGCTCAGGAAAAAGCCTTGGCTGAACTGCGTGACACACCACAGCAGCAAGCCTCTTGGGTTGCATCTATAGGATACATATATGTGCCATGTATGATGTGCTGTCCCTTGAGTGACTACCTGACGCGACATATCGTGGGATCACGAACGCTAGAGCAATGCAAAATGTATTCAGTATGTTGTCCAACCTACATTTTTCATATGTCCTGCTGCATTACCCGAGCCCAGGCCACACCACAACATCGGGCTATCCCGAAAGCGATGGAGAAGCCGGATGATGATGTCCTCGTATCTCTGGCATTCGTGGAGAAGGTAGTAGAACAGGAGACTGAAAAGGTTGACAAGTCTTGGGTTGTTCGAGATACGCCTGTACGACGTTCTGTGTCCCCAGCATCGTCTTTACCTTCCCGCATGTCAACTACAAGTTCTGCAGTTCCCTGGCTGGGTGGTATTTGAGAGCTGAAGGGTAACCCAAAGTGTTTTATGTTGCTCACCATTCCAACGAACATGTTCTCCCTGAACCCCAGGGTTTTGGATCCAAACCCTTTTATCCTAAGGTTGCAGACCGTGTGCTAGGCATGTGGAAGGACGGGTTGCTTGATTCGGACACAGCTGCCCAAATCCTTGGGCAAGCAGCCTTGGATATGGCCAGCCCTGCAGCTGCACCATCGAGTGCATCTGCACCAGATGTCCTTGATGCTCGAAAGCGTGCCCATATCGAAATTGAAAAGGTTGCAGAGGACCAGGAACAGGATGATTTGGACAAGGTCTTTGAAGATGCCAAGCGGCACAAGCTGGATTCTAGGCATGCATGTCACGTCGAAGACTGTACTTTAGTATCATATATAATCATATGACACTAATTGTATATAAGGGTGGGTGAGGGGTAGGGTATGGTTGAGTCATGTGGGGAAACATTAGTGGTATTGGTCTTCAAGCTATGGATTGCTTTGTAATTCCTGGACTCTGGAGTCCTGTTTTGGTGTTGGGTGGGTCTCAGGATCACAACGCACTGAAAGCCAAGCTTAGAAGGCTCATGACACCCAACAAGAATGGCGAGCTGAAGGTACCACAGTGGCTCCACGATACATGGAAAAACTCTGACCATTTGAAGATGGCGCTACAGTTTCAATCCGTGGGCTTCAACAAGGATGATATTTGTTTCCAAGACTGCATCAAACAACTGTCTCTGTCATTTAACCCCCTTTGAGGCCAACAGGAACATTTGTCCATCTCAATCTCAATGAATTTTGACTGTTGCAGGACAAGTTCATCAAGATGAAGGAGAACAGTGTCACAAAGAGTGACAAGACTGTCAGTGATGTGGAGTGCGGATGGTATAGCAAAGAAGACATGCTTAAGCTTTTGAAGTGGCCGGCGAGCCTTGTTGATAAAAGAAGGATTGTAGGAAGATCACAGTGTGGATACATGTGGATACAATACAATAGATTATGTACAAATCATTGGAAACATCAGAGTGTGACCAGGAAAAAAGTCGAGGGCGCCATTCGATGCTGTTCACAAGATCCGGCGAATCTGGTCAGGTGTGATGCTGATGCTTCCAGTATATATCACACTTGCATGTATCTCATGCAAACCAACATCGATTTGATTCTCAAACTTCTTGAACATCGCCAGGGAATGCAAATATGGTTCCGGGGCTGAGTACTACGTGGAGGTCCGTGAGAAAGGAAATCATCAGCAGGAACACAACCGATCTGAGACTACCAGGGAAACAAAGGCGAGCGAGGACCGCTGAATCCCAAACCTAGGAGGATGGGTCACTGACGATGAGTGATATGGATCTCAAGTCTGTGAACGCACTCAAACTCCGTCAACGCGCGCAAGCAAGTGAAGCGGTGATGGCCACGTCTGAGGCAGTAAAAAGTTTGTATACAATCTGCTGGATTGGGTTGAAGAACTCCTTGCATTGCAACATAGTAAAATCAAATTGATTAAGCCCGATATATTTTTCTATATTCTTTATAAGGTGCTCCAAAAAATATTTAACTCACTGTGCAGCGCAGGCTTGCCGTGCCAAAGACACCTTCCAGAAGCACATCGATGGTGTCCTCCAGAAGATCAGCAAGCTTCGATCCTTGGTGGCGGACTTGCAAAAGAACTATGTCGCAGAGGGAGCGCCCCATTTGTGCCTTCTCAGAAACAATGAATATGGCGAAGACGGTCATAGCCCAAATATACAACATTTAACCTTTGTGCTTTTGCGATCTTCCAGGTCCATCAAAGCTATCAATGTGGACTTGGAGGCCCTTGACAAGGACTATACCATACTGAGTGATCACATGGCCAAGGGTGAGAGGGACAACTTCAATGAAGCGTAGCTGGGACCTTTTTTGGTTGCATGGGTATGGTACTGTTGGCATGCAGTGCCAGTTTTTAGGGCAATGCAGGGATGCTTGATCTGTTCACCGCAAACGCAGCATTCTCTACAGCCCTTTAGTTAGGACAAACAAGTTTTGTCTTGGGACTTGTGCGAAGATGGTGTTTGTTTCGATCATCAGCAAAAGAACCCAGGTGGAACAAGGAGACTGAAGCTGTGATGAAGGCTTCGACTTTCACGTGCCTAGATTGCAACCTTCAAAACCGTCTAGGATCAACCAACCTGTTAAGCTTCCTAGTGTGCCACCTTCGCTTGACCAAAGTTATCACTTCATGAACATCAGGTGTTCCAAGATCCTGCAGAATGAGGCCAAGATTCGGCTCGGCGCTCAAGTACTTAACTGCCTCCACAGCACCAATTGCATGTTCCTGAGTTAAGCATCTTCATGAATACAAACCTGTCTTGGACCCAGGAGTGCCAAACGACACTTCCCGAAATTGGTCAAGGAAGAGCCTGTCAAGTAGTGAGGGCCAAATCTTTTCCCAGTTTTGAGGGGATGTCAGGTCTGAAAGGACCTGCTTGCGTACATTATCTGTCTGCCGGGAAGTGGGGTTCCAGTAGGCTTTGCATCCCAGTGGTAAATCCGTGTTAAACTTTTGCTAAAGCTCTGATGGTGCTGATTGAAAACCTGTTGATGGGCTTTGTGTTGTTGGCACTATGTATGGCGGGATGCGGAGGGCCTCTGATGAAGATAAACTTAGCATCTCTGATTTGAAGCATTTAGCTTTGGCGCAAAAGGACAACAACCTTGCTATCTTTTTGGTGTACTCACCCTGGGAGATGATTGGGCTTGATATATTGGAGGATGTACTTCTTGCCCTAAATACTTCCTGGAGAAGGAAACAGTGTTCCGTGGGTGTGCCAGGTACAGCTGGAGCAACTTCGAAGCGCTTTGCTGCCAACGTTGGCCAAGGAGCCGCAAACTCAGACATACTCGTACCATTGCACCGTAGCCATCGCCACTCTTGGGACTCTTGGCGGCTCCCTGTGTCTACATTACATTCCAACACTTTGGACTGCAGGGTGCAGCAATCCTATTCGCTGACTGTTTATTAATTTCTGGTCCTAATCCTGAGTGCCCCAAACAAAAAACAAATTTAAACACATTCACTATTGATGCTGCTTTGGTGACAGCCAACTGTACGATTGCATGGAACTTTGCCATGGTAATTGCTGAAAGCTCGTGCTAAAGCACCTGGAACCTGGAACTGCAAATCGGACATGTAGTTTGAATTGTCCTGCAGCACCTGCTCACGTTCTACGTCATGCTTCTCTTGTTGAACTAGTTTGATAGGGCTGCCACAATCTTGGTTGATGCGCCCATAGCATCACAACCCCTTCCTTGGTGGTCTTAATCAGTGGTTGCTCGCTATGAACCTCCATTTTGGGATTGATTTTGGCATCCCATACAATCGAAAAAAAGCTAACATGGTCAAAAGTCAAAGACTCATGTAATATAATGTTTGTTTGGATTGATCGAAGCAATCGACCCCTGGCTACAGATCGATTAGGGTGAGGTTGGGTCTTCATTTCTGGGATGCCATGAGTCAGTGTGCATGCGTGTGCACACACACACACGGTGAGTTTGTCAACATTCTACAAGTGTGTAGGTTATCTCTTACACCTCCAAGGTATTCGATGCAAGAACATCTGGGCAGGTTGGGGCAGTTGATCCTTGAGGGATTTTATAACATTCAATCGTACAGGAAGCTACAGAGATCAATAGCACTATCAAGGTTAATGTGACTAGACATTCTGGAAGAGTGAGCTTGTGCGAAGACAAGTTGATTCCTTAGCGTTATCCATAAAACGTTCCTTGCAGTGCCCCGTTGCTTGCTGTGTTTAGTGTGCAGTGCTTGAGCGCCAGTCACCACCCCTGGTAAAGTAGGCGAGCGTATCTGCTTACCACGTCAAAGGTTCAATCCCTGGCGTTGGGCAATTCTGGTCTTCCGAGGCCAGCTGCAAGAGCCAGATCCTGACAGCGAAGGCTGTTGTTGAGGATGTTGGAGACGTTCCGGCAGCCAAGTGCGGGATGGATCATTGGTCCAACTGCTCACTGAAAAATTCAGAGCGAGATGCTCAGAAGGTGATGACAATTCAAAAGTCAAAGTTGGATGTTCCTGTAAGCCATCTTGTTTTCAATGGTACATCGATCCCATGGATTGATCCCCGGGATTGGGCCCGATGGATTCTGAGAATGGGTCTTTGGCCTACCCTTTCAGGGGCACCACGCAATGACTATGTTTCATCTGAGGGGATTTGGAGACAATTTTGGAAGCAGTACAGGGAGCTATGCCCAGACTTCTCTTTATTCAGGATGGAGGGTATAGATCTTGCGAAGACTGCTGGCATTTGTCTTCATGGCGATGAAGGGACAAGCCTCAAGCGTCAGGGAATAATGGTGTGCAATTGGCAAAGCATTCTTGGTCGAGGTTTTGACGACAAACGGGTGCCCAGGGTGGATGACCGAGGCGTGTGGCAAATGAGGGTAAACTTCACAGTGCATACGCACACGCACCGGCTGCTACTTGTGTGCATGCCCAAGAAGTTGTATGAGGCCGACTCCTCCGTTTTCCATTTTGTGATGGAACAGATTTCATTGGCATTCAAAGACTTGCTTACCTCTGGGATTCAAGATCCAGTGACAAAAGAAGTTCTCAGATTCGCTGTGATTTGTGCCAAAGGGGATGCTCCATTCCTGAGCAAGCTGGGGACCTTGTTCCGGTCATTCAATTCATTTGCGAAACGCGGTGATGCGCGCCGCCCCCCCAAAGGGAGTATGCCATCGATGCTTAGCTGGCACGACTGGCTTTCCAGCTGAGGAGCTTTCAACGAGGCACCCACGCTGGCTAGACACCAGGGGCGTCAAAATGCCTTGGGTTCAAACCCCAGCAGTGATCCTACACTTGCCGCATGATGAACATGACCCAAGTTCCTTCTTCGCCTCAGACTGTTTTCACATTTTTCATCTTGGTGTTGGCAAATCCTGGATTTCTTCGGTGGTGATGTTACTTCTTGAAGTCTTGCCTGGATCGAATATCGATGCACAGTATGATTACTTGTCAAGCAGCTACCTTCACTGGTGCAAAAGAAACAAGCAGCAATCGCATGTGCATGCGTTGACGCAACACCTGATGAGTCACAATGACTACACAGGTCTGACAGGAAACTGGCACAAGGGGGCTCTCACGACCAGCCTGATGCGTTTTTTGACAGACTTCATCCCGCAGCTTCAGGTGGACCAAAGACAGTTGTTGCCCGAGTGCCTGCAAGCAAGCAAGGCTGTTAACCAGATGTATTCTGTTATGTTCCGCGCTGCTGCATTTTTGACAAAGGAAGAGTGTACAAAGGTGGCTGACGCTGGTTTTCTTTTCCTGGCTACGTATGCCAAGATGGCATTGATCCAGTACCATGTGGGCAAACCTCATGCGTTTCCACTCTACCCGAAACTCCACGCACTGGCAGAAATCCTTTGCACAGTCCACTATGACTCTTTGAGAGTGGGTTATGCTCTAAATCCCATTTGTCACTCATGTCAAATGGATGAGGATTCGACTGGAAGGACAGCACGATTGTCTCGGCATGTGAACTCACGCAGAGTGATGGCACGAACCATCGATCGGTGGTTGGTGGGTGCATGCGCAGCCTTCAGAGATGCCGGACTTATCATTTAGGCCAGGAAAAAGGCGTGCTGGATGGGAGAGTTGCACAGGATTATATTGTGTGAACACAAGAGTTGTAGATTTGAACATTCTGAAAACCTATGTTTTTTAAGAAAACCTGTCTTTTCTCCTCCGACTGAAAAAAAGCAGGTGGCTGAGGCCGTAGGTATATATAATTCCAAAAAACTTGCACACCAAACGAGCCAGAAGAAACGATTGGACATTTGACTACGGTTGGGTTGGAGTGCACCATCACTTGTGGCATGATGTCCCATGAGTCGCAGTGGGGTGGCAGTGGTGTGTCAAGCTTGGTACTTGGGGGAGCTCAGTTTGGACAATGGCAAGATCATTGGGAGTGGAGAACCAGGTTCCATGGCACACCAACTGGTGACACACCAATGAGAGTCGCTCAGCGTTTAGCGGACGAAGCTCGCTTTCTTGGCCCCAACGGGGTTTCACAACGATTCCCGGATTCGGGGTTTCACAAGGCAAAGAAAAGCGCAAAACAATTTACAACGTTTGAGAATTGTTTCTGCCTTGGATTTGAAGAATGACACGTTTTCGCCTTTGCCCTTGAAGTCCACCCAACCACACCGATGTGAAAAAGGCAAAAGCCCGGATCATCGTGAAAGAGACCTTCACCGCACCCACACAAGACAGGCTGGTTCTGAGTGTCGGCTGGAGCCAGGCGGGAACCATAATGGTTATACCAAGTTCCCGACGACCTTTGCCTTTTTTTAAATAGAAGACATGTAAAAAATAACCAAACATGTAGTAAAATACGTTCCTCTACAAACCGGTGCCTGGCTGGAAGCACCACAATAATAAAGTGGTCCAGGAGCAGGAATCTCCTTCGAACAGGTGTGTCATGTCCAATCATGATTGCTTTATTGCATTCTCTCTTGGGCAGTATGATGTGATGCTGTAGCAATTGAGGATTGTACCTTGATTGGCGAAAGGTTGCCGACTGCTTCAGTTGGCCAGTTTTTGTATTGCCAACCTCTTGGAAAGTATGTACAACACAGATACATCAAATTGAATGTCAAGTCCAGACAAATGGCGTTTCCTTTGTTTAATGTCAACCCCGCATAAAGAACCCCCCACGCAACGTGGAAGGTCAACAAAGTGCTCAAGGTCAGAGGTGCAACATGTCATTCCACTGCCCCTAATAAATTGGCTAGCATGCCCCTGTTCTTTCATATGCGATTGAAGCCCTTTCACTTAAAATCGAAGCTAACTCTTTCATGTTCAATGAATACTTGTTATTTTTTTTGTGAGAATGAGGAAGTTGCTTGTGCCATTGACATGCTGCACGCAACGAAGTTTTTGCTAATAGGACATCCCGGACGAAAAGACAGCAACGAAATGACACGCTACAAGAAAGGCCTGAGACAAAGGCGACAAAAGATTTAACATTGGAATTAACACAATTCAGGCGTATGTAATTAAACTGACCAGCCTTTGTGGGGGGTGCTTTTTGTGAGCTTGTTTGTCAGACGATTGATTTGTGTAAAGAACTTAGGAACTCAGAAAAGACTGAGAAACATCTTCTCTATTTAGAATTTAGAAGTAAGAAAGTTGTGATTCGTGCTTGGCTCAGACTAATTAGCGATGTTTTGCAAAGATTCATGCTTGTCCAGCGGTGAACATTATGGTGTTTAAGGCTCAGAATTTAAGGTTTCTAAGGGGTGGATCTGTGATGCGGTTAAACACATATATAATCAATCCTGCCAGACCGTGCAGACTCGACTCACTTGTTGCCTGACCCGGACCGTCCACTAGACCGGATCTCAGTGCAGCAGGCAGCCTTCTAAGGCCATCTTGTCAGAGCTTCCAGCACTTTCCGTATGAAGTTGTTTATATATTAACCCTATTCCCCGCAGCGGAGACAAATTCAACGGACTCTTTCCTCCAGACCCCACTCTGGAGCCGGTGGTTTGCCTTTCTCCCACAGTTGCTCCATGATTTGCCAGTTGAAGGCAGTACACGGTTTGCCAACACCAAGTGATGCAGGGTCTTCAGCTCCTTTGACATCAATCGCGATGAGCCAGGGAAGCCCAGTGGACTTTTCCGTATCCGATGGTATCCCAGAGGCAATGACCATATAGCGAGTCCATCCAATTGGATGCTGGGCACCAATGACCATATAGTTGGATTCCAAGAGTCTGAAAGAACTTCTCGGACACTGGATTTCAGTGACACTGAGGCAGGAACCATCCACCCTTTAAAGATTTTTTTAAAAGGAAACTTGTTCAACCATTATTTGACACCAGTGTTGTTGGCAGTGCTAACTTTGTGTGCTCTCCGCTCGATTCTGAAGGTTCCTCAGGGTTTGCCGTTGTTGCTCCCAGGAGCGCGATGCTCCCAAACTTGCTTTGCGATCTGCTCACGTGGTCAATGTGTTGCGCCCTGCAGTGCGAGTCACAGAGCTTTCCATCGCACCGAAGTTCCTCGCGGCCTTGCTTCGTTTCGTTGAAGAACCGAATCCAGCTTCGCAAGCGGCAGAGTCCGACAGAGGCAGAGGAATCCTTTGAAATCACCCTGACCCCAAACGAACTGGTTGCGATGGCCACTGGTCTGATACTCATGGGTCATTTTCATGCAATGGCATGCAATGGCCACGTTGCGGGGTAATTCAAGAATGCATCGCCTTCGCGGGGCTCAGAAAGTGGGATGCTTGTAGCCCAAGCATGCCCAAGCGGGACGAGCGATGGCCAGCAGGGGTCTCAAGATGCCAAATCCGATGTCAGTCTTGGCCTGAAATCAGCTTGAGAGGCACTTTGATTGCTGCCAAATGGGAAAGATGAGTCGGAGTGGACTTGACACCGTTTGGGATGATGAAGGCTCCTGAATGGATGATTGATATCGCCATCGCAGAGACGCTTGGGGGTGAGATTCCCTAAGAGGGGACATGTGTGACCCAAGGCTAGCCTTGGCGGTGGATGCAATTTGTGTTTGCTCCTCACATATATCAGAACAATTCCGAACATATTTGAAGTCAGGATCCCGGAAGGGACATGCCAGCCTTGTATACAGGGACCTTAGGCGGAAAGGTCCAGACGGCAAACTGACTAAAGTGTTTGTCACGAAAGCTAGCATGCTAGCTGAGTTCTTCTTTGCTTTAGCAATGTTGTGGTGGGAGGGGCTGCGTGCCTTAAAGATTGATATATCAAGCTAACCCCCCCCCCCCGCGGTTCAACTCCCAGCTGCGCCGTGTAGGGGGTTGGTTGAACGTGTGAACGTGGTTGGTTGGGTGCAACGGTGGCTTGGTGTAAAGGGTGCTGCTGCTGCTGCCGCTCTGCTGCTTGCTGCTGCTGTTTGCTGCTGCCGCTGGTTGCCGCTTTTGTAGCTGCTGCTTTGCTACTTGTTGCGGCTTGGTGCTGCTGCTGCTGTTGCTGACGACGCCGCTGCTACTGCTGCTTGCTGCTTGCTGCTTGCTGCTGCTGCTTGCTGCTTGCTGCCGGTGGTGCTTGCTGCCGGTGGTGCTGCTGCTGCTGCGGCTTGATGCTGCGCTGCTGCTGCGTGGTGCTGCTGGCTGGCTGCTGGTTGGTGGTTGCTGCTGGCTGCTGGCTGCAGGCGGCTGCTGCTGCTGCTGGCTGCTGCTTGCTGCATAGGACTTGTACTTCACCGTTACAAGTTGTTTACCCCTATTTCTAACCTAATGCATGCATAAGCGGGTGGTAAATTTACCCCCCAGGCTTGCTATAACCATACACCGGCTATTTCCTCAAGACACTCTATTCTTGATACCTTTTACCAGTGCTTATCCTACACTACGGACGCCCTAGTGTATGCACAGTCCTTGTGATGCTTACCCCTCGTTCCGGCTCAAGGCATACATAAGCGGGGGGGTAAATTTACCCCCCAGATTTGCCATAACCATAAGCCGGCTATTTCCTCAAGACACTCTACTCCTTCTACCTTTTACCCGTGCTTATCCTACACTACGGACGCCCTAGTGTATGCACAGTCCTTGTGATGCCAGAAATGCTTACCCCTCTTTCCAGCGCAAGGCATACATAAGCGGGGGGTAAATTTACCCCCCAGATTTGCAATAACCATACACCGGCTATTTCCTCAAGACACTCTATTCCATATACCTTTTACCCGTGCTTCTCCTACACTACGGACGCCCTAGTGTATGTACAGTCCGTATGATGTCAGAAATGCTTACCCCTCTTTCCGACTCAAGGCATACAAAAGCGGAGGGTAAATTTACCCCCCAGATTTGCCGATCACGCATCTTCGTGCCTGCCAACGAGTGCACCCGGGTTGTTCCAATGTACCCTTCCCAGTCAGCGATGTCACATTTACATTCTTTAGCGCAAAGTATGTACATAGCAACCTTCCTCCCAAAACATGTCATCCCTACATGCTTTGCCGACTATGTAACTAGTACATCCGGTGCGATTCGGCTAGCTTTCGACCTCTCCCCCTGGCCTCAAGTAGAGTATTAGACCTTGTTACACAAGCGGTTTTTCATAAGTTTTTGGGGTATGTTCAACAAGGAGCTCAACAGCCTGAGGAAGCGTTTGTGCATGTTTGCACTTGAAGAATTGTTTATTGGTGCAACATATATAACATATAAAGGAACATAAAGGATGCCATTGCGGGAGCAAAACCAATTCATTTTGGATCCAGACGCTCCAAAATGACCTGCAAAGTATGGACTAGTGACTGGTGTATACTTAACCACATTGACCCCTTTTCAACCACCCCAAGGCCTGATCAGTGCCATATCAGCGGGACCTGTGTGACGCTTGTGTGGCGAGCCAAAGTCATCGGTTTACCGCAGGTTGCCTACTTGACTCACCGAGGAACTCGCTGGAACCACTAGGGCAGCATGGTGAACCTGCAGGGGATTCTGTTCCCCTGGGGTGTGACGATGGACGATGCAGACCATTCCCACGCTTGGCCAGCGTCACATGCCATTGCAGCATCCTTTTCGGACCTGGACAATTTGTTTTGCTGGCAGATGTCCCGCAAGTTTGCAAGGAGTTGACAATTTGTTGAGGTTAAAGAAGGATCTGGAAGGATTGAGACGATGTTATCGCATCATCAACTGTTCTGTTGCTCAGATTGAGAAAGCTTTGCAACCTCAGTCTTGTAGCAAGATGTAGCAAAGGACACCCCAGCTCCTTTTCGTCAGATGACTCATACGATGATCTTGAATGCACAGGGACAATCACAAGAAGCAGCAAGGACGCTACTAGGGGCTCCTGGCCTTACTACCAGGAGCAAGAAGCTACTAGGGGCTCCTGGCCTTACTACCAGGAGCAAGGACGCTATAGGCTTTGGTTGACTTGTTTGGTTCGTTTGGTAGGGTCAGAGTCGGTCTCCTGACGCTAAGTGGTGTTTTAACTTGATCAACAGTAGGTCGTGTCATGTCCACTGTCCACCTGACCTTACACCTGGCCTTTTTGCACGTTTGCTCAAAGGTTATAGCAACCCATGTTGATCCAGTTTGCCTTTCAAACAATCACAGTTCCATGACCTCGGATGACCTCGGTGAGGGATTTCTCAGTTCCCTCCTTTTGTCGTCCATGTCGATGGGTTTCCTCAGGTTGAGTACGTCAGAGGATCGCTTCTCGCACGCGCCCCTCGAAGTACTTTCAGGGGAGGGTCCGCAGGTCCACGGCGCCGATCGATCGCTTCAGGCTCCTGGGGCGGAACTGTGGGTATGTTTCATGCTAAAAGGGCACTGTGTGGAACGCGGTGAAGATGAATCGCCGATACCTTGTGAATCCTCTAAAACGAGGGACAGTCCAATGTCCGCCCTCAATCTAGGACAATGTCCAGGCCATCCATATGTGGAATACTTTGAGTAGTTTGATATAGTTACATACATCCAAAATTACCTCAAGACATGTTTTTTTTGAATTCCCCCGTGTAAGTAACTCTAGTAGTAACATGTAGTAACTATATTATTCCATACATGGATGGTCTGACAGAGGGGTGTCTTGAACACCGGGGTGCTGGAGGAACTACCGGACTCCAAGTCCCTAGGGGCCATTGGCCCAGTCGTGCTGACGAAGGAATTGAGCGTGGTGGGACACTTGGTGCTAAGTGGGTTGACTCTATAGAAGAACCGCCCAAATCTTTGCTTGAAGGAAAACATTCTGCACATATAGCATCATATAGCCATGATTTGCAGTTGGTCCTTTACGCCAGTCTGAGGAGATGAGCAACCCTGGAGACTCTTCGACTCTTCCACTCGGACATCGCAAAATTGCTTTAAGGGAAGATCTATAGGAACGCCCGAATCGTTTTGGAGGTGAAACGCATTGATTTCCTATGGAGGTGAACATCCCTTGAGAAAAAGCGCCAAGGCTCCGCACCGCCATCTGCGATGTGCCCTTGGGGGAGCTCAGGGCAGCAGACGAGGAGGGACTCTCAGGGACTCGCGAGAGCCTTGAGCGTTCGAAACAGGAAACGCATTGAATAAAACAATAGACTCAGGGATCCACGGGTTTGAGTCATTGCATTCCAACCACGAAGGTTTGGTTTGGTACCTATTTGTCCCCGGATTTGCAGTGGTAACTGGATACACTGCGCATTGGGTGAACTAGCCCGATTAAGAGCTCCAACCGGGTATTGAAGTTAAAGTGGACCCTCCCAAGAAGTCTTCATGTAGTAATTGTCACACGGAATTGAATACATGAGGCATCGAACACACACTTGAGAAAATGCGTACTGACTCGAAAGCGGTTGCCACACGCCAGCCTAAGTGAAAAAACCTAAGAGGCCAGGTAAGTGAAAAACGGTAATCCTCCAATGCCTCCGAAAACAAGTTCAAGTTCAGGTCCCAAGCTCACGAAAGTTCCAGGGTGAATCGCCGATGCACTAGCCCTTTACAACAGCAAGACGGAATGCAGAAACAACATATTGGACAGCTTTTGCCATACTTAGTTTTTCAAAAGCAGGTACACCAGGTTGATCAGACCTGGCTTCCACTATCACGCATAGCTTCGTTGGCATGCGTTTGCGTGATAGCCGCATGCCCCCTGCTATCACTCAAAAAAGATCAAACAAGTACAAATCCAAATCCACAGGGATCCCTGTGATTCCAAGGGTGACACACACACACACGCACATGAGATCAAGTGAGGCATGATAACCCGTGCTTCTTCATTGCTATGGGTGTTAATATGTGATCCACAATCCCACACCAGCTGACGCACCGATCCACCGTTCTCATGCGGGCAGAGGGGAACTGTTTCCTACTTCGAGGTGATGACGGATGGCTGGTCCACCGTCAGAGGGGGCATCATGTGGCCTCACATGATCAGCAGTCAAAATTAAATAAGTCAAAACATTCCAGCAACAAGTTGAAGAGAGGTTAATGTATGATCAGTTCTTGAAAACTAATTCTCATGCATGAAAGCATGCGACAGCTCAGGAAAGCTTTCCACCGTGTTTTTGCACAGAATGTCGCCGCCGAAAGCCAAAACGCAAGCCGCGAAAGTGTTGCAAACGGAACTAGTGAAAGAAGAGCTCATTACTGTAGAACAATTGTCCATAGGTTTTGAACAACCCTCACATCGGCATCCAGCTCTAGCTCAAAGCCAGTGCAGTACGACTTGACAGGCTGGAACTCACGAGCCGTGCTCACCACATGTATTCACTCTTGACCAACACCAAGGTCGCTTGGATTCAACAGACAAATTTTCAGGGAGGAACGATGTTTGTGCAGCCTGTGGTTTCCGTTAGGTTTCGTTGTGAAGAACCACTGGACGCCTATTTATACTGCACAACTTTGATTGTCGATCATGGTTTTAACAGGCAGCACGTCAAAACAAAAAAAATCCATTCCCTTTGAGACACATCGCTCCAACAAACCCAACTCCCCCCGGACCACTTTCTTCACTTCGAGGGAGATCCACCATGCCTGGATCTTTTCTTGTCTTGCAGGCTGGATGAGGGCAGCCTGCGCGATGGTCCAAGAATTCAACCAGCTTCGAGATTTGGCTGGCTCTTTTGAGGTTCCCTTATCTGTTCGTATTCGGACATCACCCTAAATTAACATCCAGTCCTTTTGTCAAGAAGGTTCGTGTTGTTTGTCTTTGTATACTTTTGGTGGGTACAAAGACCACATACCTCTCGCCAGCATCAGATATTCCAAAATTAATGAGATTAACGTGTTGCTACTTCTTGCCCGTTTTTCAAACACTCCTAGGTCCTAGGATGTTCCTGGACTCCCTATAAATATATATATATACTAGATCACTGGTCCACACTGGTGGCGGTATAACATGTGCACGTCCCAGGGGGCTATGGCCTGTTTGGGTAACAACGTATCTTTGTGACTGCAACAGGGTTATTGGGCCAAAGATAACAAAGTCTCTTTGCAACAACTGGTTCTGTGCCAACCGTAGGGGTATCTATCTACTGTGAGTCTTGAGCCACGTTAGTTCCAGGCAAAGATGGACACACTCAGGTTCTTCCCGGAGCTCATGGGGTTTTGAGTCGGCCAGCTGGGAACCTCGCGGCGATCTGGCGGTGTGGCGGATCAAACGAGCTCTTTGGATCAAAAGAGCCGTCAGCCACACTGCCTACCTGGGCTGAAGGTGAAACTTGGATGAACACATTACACCCTTTAAATCTATTTACTGTATATGAATCTATTTAATATACTTGATGATTTATTTTACTGTGTACAATAATAGACTATATATATCGTTTAATATTGACTTGAACCAACAGCAGCATGTCCGATAGAGGATCCAAGAGAGCCTTGTTGGTTGACACTTGGTTGCTTGCAGAGATAAACACCTTGCTGCGCTCAGTTCGCCCAGGAATAATAGGTTGGGTGGCTTTTTTTCCCCACCAAGTGGAGGAGCCAGCACGACCGCTGGTGTGAGGCCACCGGCGGTGACCGGGTAGAAAAAACAGTGAGAGAAAGAAGGGATGGGTGGCTTACGTTTTTGCGAGATTTGGTACTGTTGTTGTCTTTGGCCAGACTTCTTGATCGTCTCCTCATGGGCGAACGGAGCCTCGTTTGATGATGAATACGGGTCAATTGGACATCGGTTGATGATTTTGGGGAATCCTCTCACACAACAGGCCGACTCCAGATATCCAGTTTCCTCCCTCCTATTCTCCTGGCCGCCAATATGGTATCCGTAGGTTTATGATTGGAAGGTTCGCACAAGAAGTTATGCCATGTCATGGAAACAAACTAACAAGGGGTCTACGCTCCAATAACCCTTATTAGTTTGACTATGTGTCTGGCAATCTTTGTATTGATGTCCCTCCATTGAGTGAACCCAATCGGCAATGGACTGAAGGGATCGGCTTAAGAGTTTCTATTCACGGAAGGATGAGCCTGTTTGGCCACCATTGTGTATAGCCAGCAGGGTGGCCAACTCTCATAATTGTTCAACACCAGTGTGGTGGTTTTTTGGGCGGGTTTTAGCAAAACAAACAAACATGTTTGGGGGTTCTAGACTAACCACAAGCCACATAAACTTTCTTTTGGGAAGGCTTTGAATTTCGCCTGGCTTGCTTTAAGCCGATTAGTATACTCTCCTGGTTTTCTCGTTGGCAAGCAGGTCTGGACCAATTGGCCTGAAGAGTCGGACATGTGGTTCATCCACTTCACACTTCAAGATGGTCCAAACATGTGCAAATGCATCCCATGTGTCCCAACAGCCACAAGAAGACGCTTCGACCAACGCATCGGTTCGTGGCCAACACGATCGTCCGAACGCTTGTCCGGACGCCACCATGGCGCTGGTGCCTGCGGACAACTCGTGGGGTCCCCAGACGAGGCGGTCGGAGGCCCGCTGGAGCGACAACAGGCGCGGTCGGAAATGGATTGGAATTCCAGATAGAAACGAGCCCGTTTTGGTTTAGAAAGGTCTTGCAACGTCATCCACTATATAGTATATGACCATACCGGACCATACCATATACAAAGAGAATCAAAGAGAGAGGTTTGAAGCGATGAAACCCTGAGCAAGAATCCTCAGGTCTGCCAAACCCTGAGCTGCTCGCTCTACAGAAGTGACCTTCTCCCCAAAGTTGTAGACCCTGAGAGCCGAGGGATGCAGACCTCAGCGACGCCGTTTTTCAGGTCAGTCACATGGTGTTTTCTTTAAGAAGCGCGTTTTTCACAACAACGAAAAACCCAGCGGGGCCCGGAGTTCCTGGTCGGGGCCCGGTGGGACACCGGTGGGCCCCTCCAAGGTTTGACGTAGCTTCAAACCCTCGAGGCCGAAGGCCGTGTCAGAACAGCTGCTGAGGTTTCTCTCCTTGCTGAACGTCGAGAGAAAGCAAGCACTCGATAGACAGAAGAAGCGAGAGGAGATTTGGGTGTGTCTCATTACCAGCAATAGTCGGTTAAAGATTTTGTCATAATCACCGAAAATGGAAGGGCAAACAAAAACAATCATCGTCCATTGCGCCTTTGTACCAAATGGATCCAAGTGGGACGATATATGCAACAAACAGGCAGCGATCGTTCGTCGGTTTGGAACGGGTCGCGGGTGTACCGGAACCCGGAACCCGGTACCGCCCGGGTTCCCCGCGTCGATGGTACTATTTATGTACATCTATGCACCTATTTTGATCTTTCATGTCTGGTTGTTTTTGGATGATGCAGTTTTTGTTGCCCTGGAGTGTGGACTAGATTCATCGCTTGTCGACGGCTACAGTTTGCTTCTGGCCATGTCGCACCTGTCCATTAAACAATAGACTCCAACATGTAGAGTCCAGTGACGCTCAACCGAAAACAAACCTACGTCGTGGTGCTTGGAGTTCCGGTCCATTTTTTTTGCGGTGCGTTTGCACAAACATTTGGCTCAAAAAGCTTTGGTGAAAGCGAGTTGAGCCGAGCCGTGAGGACTTGCTGGAAGATACAGAGCATGGGCCAAAGATCCTGGGCCTTCATCAAGATCTCCAGGACTGGTCCAGCCGGTTCGGTCTCAGCTCACCTTTCTGGGACCGGTCCATGGAAGGTGGGAAGTGAAACACTGACTTCTTTGAGGTGATGCTGTGACTTCTGGGGTATGTTTTGGGCAATTTCCATCGTTTTGAGAGGACATGTAGTCACTTAGTCTTGGCTACATCAGTGAACAGTTGTTGTTCTTTTGGCTGTCACAGCAACAGACTAGCACATCATATGGCATCACTCTCTTCAAGGAAGAGGAACCCAATCTGTTGACTCTTGAATTGTGTAATGAAACAAAAAAGGAACAGGCATTAGCGGCATTAGCTCACAATTGCTAAAGCATAGAAATGAGATGAAATGAGTCATCATGAGAGCCCCAAAGCTTTCATTTGGTCACAACATCTTATCTTGTCACATCATACATACATGAATGAAGCATCCACAGGTTTTGCATGGATCGAGGGTCCAGGTCAAAGGCAAATTCTCAGAAGTTTTCGATCGGGGCCTATTTGGAGACAGAAGAAACGCCCATGGGGTCATTGTACCGTTTGTCCGGCTACTTTTCCATACTTTTCCTGTGGTAAGTTTGTGCGTCTCAACATGGGCAATTTTCGGAAAATGGCAGAGTTTTTGCAGATAATTACGGAGTTATAATGAGTATATAATGAGTCTAATGAGTTACCTATGGAGTTACAGTATATACAATGGTCCTATCGTTTTTTTCCCTGATAGCTTAGCTCCTCCGCTCCGCCAGGCTTTATCTGATGTGCTTGACGAACGAGTCGAAAGCAAGCTCAGTGCCAACGAGAAGGCGGAGCTTGACCGACTGGTCGCTCCAGCGATGCCAAGGGACTGGTCGGACGACGCAAACACACAGCGAGAGATCGGAGCGCCCTGGACAGAGTCCTGTAGAGATTATGTACTTTATTGTAGAGCCTAGGCCTGGGAGCATGCGATGTTACATGTTACTTTATGTTGCAAAAGGCACGGCCTGGCGTTGTTGGGGAAGCTGGACGATACATATTTTTTGCGGGGGTAGGCAAAAAGAAGATTGGCAGTAGCTTTGATGGTTGGAATGCCGATCCATATTTACTGCAGCTCTGCGCATGCTTTGTGCTTTGCCGCCCATCCAAAGTGCAACAGCGTCATGAAGTGTGTCATATGGTTGATTGAGTGGTGCAGGCAGTGCAGGGTGTTGCATGCAATTCATGCCTGTGTAACTGTTGCTCCATCAGTAGAGGGTCAGAACTCACCAGAATGCCCAGAACTCTCACTCACCCTGGTAGCTTGTAGGTCGTCTAGTCTGTTCCTTTTCGCTGGGTTTGCCCTCCGACCGGTCTCCCGGGGCCGTCGCCGTCGCCGCTCGGATGGACGGACGGTGATCCCTCCGTGGTTGGTCTCTACCCTCCGTGGGACCGTGGATGGTCTTCTAATGTCCTCGTTCGAACGTGCATTTTGACTCTATCAAATGCCCTCATGGGAACTCCCTCATTCTATTATAGAAAGTAAGCCTTATTCTCATGTTCTCTTGCACAACATGGGGATTGTTTGACATCTTTAGCCTTGCGAAGGCGTGTTCCAAAGTCTTCACAGCTTCAGGGTAGTATGATCACACTCATTTTTGTCAGTTATACCAAGAAGTGGCATATGCCTACTACATTGACGGCTGAAAAACCACCCCAATGCAGGTAAATATGCCATACATGGAGACATGGAGTGCCTGGGATAGGTGTAGCTGAGAGCTGTTCATGGGAGCAGAACAGGGCCTCCAGCTCATCTGATGCCCGCTTCAAAATCATCAAGATGTGGCCATACAACCCGCAAGTTGTTGACGATACTCATCTACAAATTATATTATATATATATATAGATGTGAACTACTGGGGCACTGACATGACATGACCAATACTTTAACTTAACTTGGTCCGTGCATTGCAGAATTGGATGACTGCAGGGCTGGTCCCTACCCGTTGAGGATGAGTTGGAGAGCAATCATGCTCGGGCTTCAAACTCCCAAAGGGATGCCTGGATCTGACTTTGGAGTCATCTTTGTGAGACCCTGTCAACGATGCCTTCATGCTAGGCCTTCTTCGTGGCCTATAAGAGCTTCATGCTTCGTGGCTGTTTGGGTGCGTCTGTTGAAGCATATGAGGGTCTGGGTTGAAACAACACACCTCAAACCCAAAGCATGCTATGTGAACATGTGCCGGATAAATAGACAAAAAACACAAAACATGGGAGTGTCAGAGTGTAGAAGGGTCCACCACGATGTGAAACAAAAAATAACATGTTCCCAGCATTGTTGTATGCCGCTATAGGTCATGTAAATGTAAACAACCTTGATCCAACCCACATGTAATGCAGTTTCCAGGGACAGATGTGAGGGACCCGGTTTTGTGCATGATCGACGTAGCAACTTCATCGTTTGTTGTGCCAGTTGTGTATGTGTGTGTGTGAGTTACTTGTGTTTGTGCGTGCTGTTATTGCTTTTTGTATTTCTTGCTTAATGTGTGTTCATAGTTTTGCTTCTTTGATTTTTTTGCTTTTGCCTGTGCTTACTCTTGTTGGTGGTGGTGATTCTTGCGAACAGACCTGGACTGTGGCATCGTGGACTGGTGACATCTCTGTGTTTGTTGTTAGCAGTCCTATGGTACTACTAATGAGGGGGTTGTAGAAAGAACATGGACAAACTCAGAGATGATGGTATTTCAACAGTTATTTTTGTGTGCCTCGTTGTTTGTTTGTGTGATGTTCATTCTCAGGTTCACAGTGCAGAAAGAGTTTAAAGAGCTCAAGCAGAAGGTGCTGGGAAGATCAGTATCATTCCGCGAACCAGGAGGTGCTCGTCAGCTTACATTATATATCATTATATTTGGTGTGGTGCTCGTCGCCTGGAAATCCTCAAGAAGTCCAATACAAGACATGTTGTCAGGGTACATCCACCTGTCAGTTATTTCCTTCATTCAAACCTGGAGAACTGTGTCTTAACGACTCAACACACTTGTCGTTCATTCAGAGAACCTCGGATCAAGTGTCGTTCCCAGTCCTCTGACTTCCGGTTTGACTTGAACGATAATGCGACTGCGAAGCGTTGTCCAGTTGAAGATACTGGTGCTTGTATAATATATATATACAATGTATATAAATAAACAGAATTATACATAATATACAGAGGCAGGAGTGTTGCAAGAGACGTTCTACCCTTGTCAAAGCAGCGACAAACATTTGATCCACATGTCCTTCTTTCTATGACAAACATAATAGATCTCACGGTGGGATTGCATAGGCTGGACAGGTGGGTCAAGGTATATGATTTCACAATAACCCATAAGATCCCATAAGCGTTTGTCATTGTTTGTATTTTTGTCCAGAGGATTTGTGGATTTCATGCCCAAAGACAGGCCTTTTGTTGTGCGTTAAGCTGATTTGCCTTGCCTTTTTGATTGTAAACCTTCACGCTAGTGTGTTGAGATTGGGACCTTTTGTTGCAGAAGGAATGGATAAACTACGCATGTTTTATTTGAAGATCTTTGTGTGTGCAATGTCTACCATTCCACGTTGGGCAAACAGTTGTTCGACGTTGGGAAACAAAGATGAGTGTCAAAGCTGCAGAGGAGTCTCTTAGTGACAAGAGTTCTAGAGTTCAATGTGAAAGTTGGTTGATCCAAAAGGGCAACTTATTCATTCTCTTGTATTCTATCGTGGCAAATGAGGTGAAACCATTCATTCCACGTTCCATGGATATCCGTGTCTCACACTGTGCAGAGGTCGTGTTTTTCCCGTCAGGCTGACGAGGAGGAGACCAAGACGAGAAGAGATGCAAAGATCCAGTCACTGGAGAAGGAGAGGATTTACAAGAACTGGCAGAGTTGTTGTTTGTTCTGATCCTCCCAAAGAGACAGGAATAGAACGTGTTCTATAATTATTATGTTCTATAGTTCTATACTAGTTCTATATGATGTGTTTTCAGAGTTCATTGTTTTTTTTTCATGAGGCGACTTGCTGTTCCAGTTGTTTTGAGGTGACATTGCTTTTTGTTTTGGAGGATGATAGAACTGATACACTCCAAAACCTATCATGTTAACCTGGAACATATGTTTTCTATTCTCCTTGGGAAGAAGAACACTTTGGGGCTTCTTTCTGGCAGCCAGCCTCATGGACTGAGTTTGTTTCTTGAGAGCAGTAGTGGAGTAGTTGTTCTGAGCTATGCCAAGTTGCAGAAGTTGGAAGAATGGGATTGTCAATGACATTCTTTTTAATGTAGGCTCTTGATCCATCAAGCCCTCCCCCCATTTGGATTGCAAAACCTCTTCACGTCACATGGGGAGTTCTATTAATCAAGAGTCTTTCTTTATTTTTGACATAAAAATGTCCTTCACTGACTAGGGCTGGACTAAGAATACGGAGATCATTGACAAACTCATCATACAGTTTAGGGAGGCAACCAGTATTTCAGTATTGCTACATATTGACCCAGTTTTAATAGAGGGCGGGGGACTGTGGGCGTCCCATTTTTTCTCATTTCATAGGTCTTTTTTGTGTAAGGTCATCAGCTCATCTCAACAAACATCTCAACAGACCTGATTGTTCAAAAAATATATCATAAACAAAGTCGCAAAAAAAGAGGACAAGGTCTATTCATACAATTCATAATTATTCATATCAAAAAATGTTGTTATGTTATTTTGTTCACGACAAAACCAATCAATATTCATTCATGGAACGTATAGATATGAAGATTGTCCTCTGAATAACTCTGTCATATATATATATATATGTATTTTTTTTGACAAAGATGCTTTTGGTGCCTTACTCTTACCTTTGCCTTTTTACTTTGCAATGTCAATTTCATCTTCAAGTTTATCTATTCTTTCCTTTTCCATAAGGCTGCTGTCATTCTACCGTAACTGACCCATATTATGTACCTTATTTCTATCTCCTTCATGTAGCATTTCCTTACCTTAATCTTTTTCACTAACTAACTGCATTCTGCTTCAACATTTCTATTTGCTATTTAGAAACTGATACCGTTTATTTTTTCATGGTGCTAATTCTAATGGTGTAAGTTCAGAGGTTGAATATATGAGATATGACTACGTGAATTCTGTTTTAAACATTGTTGCAGGTATTGCTTTTTCTGGTGGTTTGATTTCTAATATTTATAATACTGCAGATAATGTAAATCTGCTAATACAAAGGAATGGAGTAGATTACATAACCCTAACTAAATTAGATATAATTGATTTAGAGAAGCAAACATATATAAAAGCAAATGGTTTAGCGCTAACCATTGAAGATACTGTAGATGGATACTTTAAAATTGGTGATGGTAAAAGTATTGATTGTTGGACTGGAGGAGTAGGTCAAGAGATGCAGTTGAACTATATTTCTAAAAGCGGTGTAAGGATGGGCAATACTGCTGGTTATTTAGCAATCAGTGGATTAAGGAATGGAACAGATATACTAAATTATCAATGGTGCTATTCAAATACGTCCTGCGGGTCGAGAGGGGGGGGGGGCCCGGGGGGGCCCCAGCAAGGGGGGGGTCGGCCAAAAAAAGAACAGCAACAAAACATGTTTTGTTGCTTTCTTTGTTTTTCGTCCGACCCCCCCCAAACCTGCTAGTCTTAGTTATATTTAATAGTTTTTAAACACAATTTGATTGGTTTGTTTGACATATAGAATGTACATGTTGTTTTCCTATATGTCTTGAAAAGATGTGTTTAATATGTGTTTACTAATTATTTTGTTGTGCTATGTGTTCTGGGTACTGTTTTTGTTTTGCTGAATGTCTGTGTTTTCACTATATCTTTAGTTCTTTTAAATCACGATTTTGTCGTGTTTTCGGGAGGCCTGTGGTCCCCTGTTCTGTTTTAATATAGGATTATTCTGAGGTAAAAAAAATGGGCTGTTCTAGCAAGGAGAGAAACTGTGATGACCCCAACCTTGCCATTGCGGATGTCCTAATTGCTCACCATCGCTGAACACATTTCAGATGTCCTAACTACTGTAAATCTCGAGAAACCATCTTCCTTGGAACGTTGAGGGTGAACTGCATTTGGGCAGAGAAGACTTTCTGTGTCACCAAACTATCACAGTCGCATATTACAACTCAACTCGTTCAAACATCACGAAAGGTAGCTTGAGCTACCTGAGTTCTCCTTGCTTTAGCAAAAATGTATTGCAATCAGGAGTTGGGATTGTGCATTGAGTTTGAGTTTGGTCCTGTAAGAGTTGATTCTGTTCGTCGGGGGGGGTGCCCCACGGCCCCCCCCCCCCTGGATCAAATCCCCCCTGCGCCGGTTCAGGCCGTCATGGACTTCTAGCAGGGTTACTTGTGATTGCCTGCTACCTTTCGTTCACCCCCGGCCCCTCCTCTCTCAAGTTATCTTCAGCATGAGGAGCTGGACTGGTTCATGAACGAGGCAGGGATGGGCAGGCAACTTGCCCCAACATGTCCTGCGTTTGTTCGCCGAAATTAAGACATCTAGCAACCTCAACCTCATCTCCTTGTCTTTGATGGTGAACTAGGAGCTAGGATCTTCCAGGGTGGTGCTTTCAAGGCGTTGTGACATTGACAGAGGCCTACTCATCACCGAGAGTGATTGTGTGATGATGAGTGAGTGTCAGGTCAGAGTGAAGTTAAGTATTTTCATGGAACATATGACATGGGTGTGTATTCTTTAGGGAGACCCCCAACCAATGGGTTTTTGGTCTTTGGCGTTTCATGCAAGCGTCGCCTGCCATGGTCACCCTCAGCTTTGCGTAAGGTGAACATAAATTAGATCCTCAGCATCGTGCAAAATGGAAAATGCTAACTGCCATATGGTTCATCCGTGTGGCGAACCTTCACTCCCGGCCGCCAGGCCGCCTTCAAATTATAAGTGGAACGCCTTCCTTGATGGAAGTACTCCCATAAAGCTGTACAAACCTCATGTCTGTTCGGAACAACGAACTGCCCACTAATGTAAGTGGTAGCGCTAAGGTAACCCAAGCGTCGAAGACCGCCTCGGGTGCAAACAAACGAGAAGGCATGTAGGTGTGACGACACCCACTTCATGAATTGCACAAAGATCCGAAGCTGACCGTTCAGATCTGCCGCACTAGTGTTTGCTGCAAGAGAGTTCTCCCGAAGGACATAGGCCGAAGGCCTTGCTTTAGTCTTTTTCTTAAAAGCACGAACATAGACCGGAGTCATAGTTCCTGTCGACAGTGCAAATGAAACGTAGAGCTCGAGCAAACTAGAAGCCTGTTCGTCAGGAACGTTGTCAATGAAACCAACGTGTTGGAACCATTGTAAAAACCTGTCCGTGAACTCTTTACCGAAAGGTGCATCGTCGCCGACATCGTCACCCAAGTAATGAAACGGATAAGTACACGGCTTTCGTGAGAAAAAATTGTCAAAAGTAGGTGTTGTCTGTGTAGTCGAATTGTGTTGGTTATCCGACTTTGCCATAGCTTTGGTCGTGGCTGTAACCCAAAACCTATGGAAGTCGTGAAGTCTCTGTGCCTGATGTTCAACATCCCCGGCAAGCTTTGTCAACTTGTTCAAAACACTCTTGTGGTCGTGCAGGATGACTTGCTTGGCAACCCTGTCAACAACGTCATTCCATCTTCCCGCCCACCTGACAAACGCAGAACTACTGGTTTGCCAGTCAACATGCGAGTCAACTTTGGTGATGTGTATCAGATTGGGTGGGCGTTGGAGGATGTGAACCCAAATGCACTGCCAAATATCCCAATGTTTGCATGGTACAATATGTGTGCCCAGGCGACGCGCCATGAGAAAGGATTGCAACAAGTCCACAACAGCAGAACAATCCGTGAAAAACTGTGGAGCCCATACACTCTGCAAGGCTAGCAAAATAGCCCACGCCTCTCCTCGGTAGGAACTGTGATCAGCCCCTGGGACCAAAGAGGCCTCCAATACTGAACAACAATCCCCGTCAACTGCAATAGCCGCCCCTGAGGAGATGGTGAATTGCGGTGTGTCTTGTAGGAAGGCCGACCCATCAGAAAAGACAGTACAAGGGCTTGCTTGAGGAGGCACTGAGAGTGCGGCCACTGGTCTGGCAACTGACACTTCACCTGCCACCCCTCCCAAGACGTTTCTGCAATGCCGAAATTCCAGAACGCTTCGGGCATCTGCCCCAAGGTTCTAAACAACACGTGATATTCTTTGCGCAACTCCTGAAGAGCACCACAATGAAACACTCTGTGCTGTTTGGAGTCGACTTCCCCACACAATGCACACTTGTCATCCTTGACATTTCGACTATAATGACAAAGGGCGTTGCGTGTAACATTTTTTCCAACAGCAAGTGCCAACAAGGAGCCTCGATCTCGCTCATCGAACTGGCGGAAAGATTTGTCGAAGATTGCTTGGTCAAAGGCCGCAATATCAAAACCCTTCCTATGGGCAAGTTGCACCAAAACTTGGTGAGTCCAAGCTGCATGCATGATGTGTCGAACATGTTTACAGGAGTCATTGATCCAATTGGCCTTCAATCCGGAGCTATGGCGAATAACACCCCCGGATAAACATTTCCAACCCACGCAAACCAGGGCCGCTTGTAGAATGGCTGCTGGACCGACACATCTCTGACCATCCAAAGTCAAACGTCGCAAGAATCCCGCGCGATCCCAAGGATGAAAACAGAAATATTTCCTCCAGAAGCGAAATTTGCGAAGGATATCAGCAAGTTGAGGATCGGTCAACTTGCCGCAAACACTTGTGGATAGCCAGGGGTTAGCCCCGGAGCGGTACCTACCCAAACATTGCACCATGGAGGTACGTATTGTTCGCCATTCAGCCTCCGTGCGGTTCACCAATGCCGCTCCATGTGCAATGACACCAGTTACAATGGTATTGGTCATCACCTTCTTGAACTGTTTAGGCAGCATCTTCCGGTGTGTCCGGTCGAGGGCCCGTTTGGTCTTTTGTAATCGTAATCGACTTTTAGTTTTGACCTTGGCCTTGCCATAGGAAACATCACAACCAAGGTCCGTGGCACGATGGTAGACAGCAACTGGGCGACCGTAAATGGCTGTATGTTGAATCTTCTGCCGACCTTTGGACGTGTTGGACCACACCCAACTCTTCTCAGGACTAATAGCCATTTGCAAAAAATCTGTGAACATCTCCAATCGCCTCGTGGCTGCTCGAAGAGTGTTGGATGTATTGCAAATAATTCCCCAATTGTCAGCAAAAAAGTTGGGTTCAACCTCGGGATGATGAAAAGTTAAATAGGATGACGCCCACACACTCAGCATAAGCATGACAGCAACGCTGAACGCACAGCCCTCGGAAAGCCACAGGTGGACCGAATAGGTTGTCCGATCTGGTGCGAAAGTTCGGCATATCTGGCCACATCGTCAAGCATACCTTCAAGGGCGCGAAGGTAAGCAACCGGAATACCCATCAACATCAGTGCCACTAACAACGGGATCCTCAGGATCCGGTTGAAGCATTTGACAAGGTCGACGACCAACCCGAACACTTCACAACCATCCTCTGTTGCTTCGTCAACCACGATCAATGTACGAGCAATAACCATGTCAGCACTCAATCCTGATGCCGCCCCTGAAACTCCACTGTGAACAACCGAAACAAGCTGGCTGATGACCTCCTCGGAACGAAGTTTGGCCCAGCACCTGTACAACCGGCTCAAGATCGTGATAGGTCTACAGTCCAACGGTGACGTGGCGGGCGAATCGCCCTTGGACAACATCACAACCTTGGCAGAAGTTAACCTAGAGGGCCACTGACCTGTCAGTTCAATGGTGTCGAACATCCTGAACAACCAAGCTTTCAAGTCTGGAGGAAGAATCTTAAGCTCCGCCGGCGTAAAGGCATCGGCTCCCCGAGCGCTCCGCTTAGGAACTCGTTTAAGCATGTTATCCCAACGTTCATCTGTGAACTGCGTGGGCGAGAAGGCTTGGACATCAGGAAGGCACTCGAGTGTTTGAATGGCATCCTGCCAGTTTGCACGACTGTCATTTGGAGGCTCGCGGTTCCACAGCTCACCCCAAGAAGCAGAAATCATTTCCTGCATTTGACTGTTCTGAGCAGTGAGCACACGTTGAATCGCAACCAATGGCATACCTGCCTTGCACACCACAGGTGTCTGAAGAAACAATGTGCAACCCTCACGTCTCAAAATCAGTGATTGCTGTCCCTGGAAGATGATGGGTAGATTATCATCAAACTTGTCCGGAACAGCCTCAAGAATAATGGAGGAATTTCCGCATTTGCACCACCGTTGTCGAGCAACCGGGATTTGCAATTGAAAGGCCACGAATTCGACAGGTGGAACAGCCAAATCTTTTACCGTTTGGAAGGCCTGTCTTCCCCCGTTCGCAATATCTGCCAACAACTTGGTCCTGCGGGTCTTGTACCGAGTGGCGTTGGCTTCCTTAACCTTAAGGTCAACAACACCACGAAGAGCCACAGCAATCTCATTGACATTCGAGTCATTAGGGCAAGACCACGGGACAAACAAATGAAGAACATCGAAAGCCCACCAACAGAACCCACCCGGGAAACCCTTGGCCTCGTAGATGGCTTTCCACAGATCCTCAAGCTGCATCCATGCCCTGGTACACGGTCGGACCACCCATGCACGATATTGAGACTGAAAACTTCTCAAACGTCGCAATTGTTTGATCCACCTTCTCAAGGTATTACACGGCTGTGAAATAGGAAAGTGAATATCACCCTCCCGACCCAGGTGGAGTCTGGGCGCAGCTGGTTTTCTTACCACCGACAACGCTTTACGGCACTTGCCACGAAAGGTCGGAAGAAGTCTAACAAGGTTGCCGCACACATTAACTGCGCTGTTGGCAAGAACTTCTTCGCAAGCTAAACAAGAATGCTTCAACATGTGCTCGGTGTCTCCCTCAATCTGAGCCGAGTCAAAATGATGTAAATGCTTATTAATGTAACAAGCAGCGTGTTCTTGCATCAGGCCCGGATCAAAAATAAACCCATCAGTAGTTGTGGGCAGCTGCCAATGGATTTGAGGCATCAAAGTAGTCTGCCAGCGGAAATGAGCCTTAAGAATGGGATGGCAATTAAACAAAAACGGCTTAAAGGTTCTACACAAGGTGAGATGTTCTGCAAGCGTGCCGTTTACCAGAATAAAGGATCGTCTGGTGGAGCCTGAGGATGTTGGCTCAGGTGTCCAACCGAAACGAGATTCCGCCAGAACTGCACAGTCATGCCAACCTCTCGATCTCAGCCATTTCCAGACAGGATCATCTTCGATTTCAATGTTGAAGTCACCCACTATAGATGCCGGACCTTTGAAGCAATCAGCCCTACAGGCGGCCTCAGAGAACAAGGCATGAAACAAAGCCTCCGGATTTGCAAAGGAACCGCCTCTTACGGGCCCGTACAAACATGCACAGTAGGCAGCAACTTCAGTCGATAACTGCACCGTGGCATCGACGAATCTTGAAGTGGACATCAAATCTTCGTTAGAACAAAAAGCTGGATATGGTTGAATAGGAAGCCGGGACAAAAGAACAGTACCCGACGCTGTCCCCCGCAAGGATCCTGGAATGTTCTCCATGGCCGGAACGTTGGGGCTCCACACCGACGAAACACCAGCTCTCTTGAGGGAATTTCGGGTGAGAGTCATAGCACGCTCCGTATGCGAGGTTTCACTGCCACCCCAAATCCCGAGCGGCCATTTCACAATGTCTGCTTCTTTGCCCAGGATCTGAGTCGGGTTGAAAGACAGCAAACAAAATTCATCACTGCGCTCATCGTCGAAAGTAGGTCCTGGATTGGTAGCTTCACCAATGCGCATGAAAGGCATCGTGAAGCCACCCTCGCTGAATAAGAAGGAAATCAAAAGTGCGCAAAACACCGCATGAATTAGGAAGTGAATTCCGAATTTGCTGAGGATCTGAACGTGCCGATCCCTCCCAACATTCGTAATGAAATCCTTCACCAAACCCTGATATACAGCTCCGAAAGAACTGCCATTGAATCGAGTGGAGGGGATCCCAAGCCGATCACACTGCCCATATTGGGACACATAGCAAAAAACTAGGTGAATTCGAAATTGGAAATGCATATAGCACCGCACCCAATTTCCCCATCCAGCAACCTTTTCATCACACTCGGCAGTCGCCCAATGTGCAAAGTGAAAAGGAAGGCTAAGGCACCACCACAACGAAATAACCTGAAAGAAAGATGCGATACAAGCAACGAGAGCACCTAGCCCTGGAGGGAAAAGCGTTAACGACAGAATCGATGCAAGTCTCTGTTCGGCTTGCCACATCAACCTGTCAAATGCATGGTAATTCGCAAATCTGCCCCCTGCCAAAAGTGAGGATGGAGCCTGGGTATTAATCACTGTGGGAATGGCCCACATGATGCCGTTACGAACGCACACAAGAGATGATCCAGTGTGTGAATGAATCGAATTGCACACCATCTGATGCACAGATCGGTCACAACAGAAACAATGTAAGGGCAAATGACTTACATGGTCACTGTTGGGGATCCGGGCAATTGCGTCGGGAGCAACGCAAGGCCCTCCCCATCACGAGTCCAGCTTCTGCTTCTTATGAACTGCTGCCTCCATCTCGCTCAGCCGACGTGCCAAATTCTCTTCGACAGCAGTCATGCTCTGAGCCACACTTTGTTGCAAATGACTCGTCATGGAACTTTCCATCTTCGAGAACATGGACTGAATGGAGCTGACCATGGAGCTTTGATTGGCTTCAATGTTCCCAATTTTGGTAGCACATGCAGCATTGTCAGCCCGAAGCTGGTCCATCTGTGTGGACAACTCACTGATCTTCTGATTTGCCTGTTGCATTTGCTGGTCCACCAAAGTCTTGACTTGGGTGCTGATCTCAGCTTGAACTTCTTGGTAACGACTGACGGCCTGCACCTTCATGTCACCATTCTTCACTTCGAGCGTTGTGGCGAAGTTCATCTGCTTGGCAATGGCAACTACTGCTTCTGATTCACCCTTCTTCTTCTGGATCTCCAAAGTGCACAAATTGCTGTTGATGTAGATGTGCGTGTTTGGAGGTTGTTCCTCGGCAGCGAGGACCCAGGTGCCCCCACCAACTTGTCGAATAGCCTGAGCTGGCCAGCCGATCTTCTTTAATGCTTCGGTCAACTCATCTTTCTGGAAGTCGCACCGTAGCCCCTTCAGCAGAAATGACGACTTATCACCATCGACAACTGACGCATCGACATATGTCGAATCAGGCACCAATGCCGCTCGAAGGTCTGCAGCAACCTCTCGCTTGCATCGAACACCGAAATGTGGACCCAATCGCACAATACCCAATGCCTTGGTCTGTGCTTTGGCTTGCTGAAGCGCTTCCTGAATGTTGGCTGTCGGCAATGGAATGGCCGTGAACCTGGAATCCAACTTCTTGTCGCAGCCTTTGACTTGGAGAAATATTCCCTTCGCCCCTGATCTTGAAAGAACTTCGCACAGAATTGAATCGGGGATCCGAATATATCCATGCCATTGCGCAGCTTTCTTGAAAGGTGCAGGCTTCCGTTGCTCATCATACGATTTGATCGCCCACGAGGCCAACAATTTGGCTCCCCTAAGGGACGGAATGCAAACACCTAAGTAATGCAAAGGAATGGCTGCTTCATCCCAACTTCCAACAAGCGGGCGCTCAATGACAAACTCAACCACAGAAGCCGAAACCTCCTTCACTTGGAGGGATGGCAAATTGCTCGTGAATGACACCGGGCGATCGCCACATTGGATCAACGCTGCATGAACAACAATGGGCTTCCCTTCCTTGGTATGGGCAGGAACAGTCACCAAATCATCTTCACGGAAGCCACGCAAATTCTGGTCAACTACCAAAATGGCCAATGCATCGGCAGAAAGGCTTTTGTTACCAATGAAAGGTGCAGCTTGCTCAACGTTCATGATAGCAAGTCCACGTCCATCCCGATCAAAGTCGGTGACCTCCAACTGTGGGATAGTCTGGTCCGCATCACGAAACAAGCCGACATCAATGACAATCTCCTGCAACTGGCGAAAATCGCTCTCTGACCGGAGAGGCTTCTGCACACGGGTTTTGGACGAGGAAGGTGGCTTTTGGGTGCCCCCTTTTTGTTCCTTCACCCAAGCTTTCAACTCAGCGTGTTGGACCAAGCGAAAGGCCGCTTCGTTTGCGGCTTTCTTGAGCGCTTCCCACAGAGCACCTTCATCATCGCTGACCTTGAACCTCGAAAGCGGGCATTTGGCAGCGAAATCGGAAACTCTGGTGTCGACAACATCCTTGGGCACACCCTTACTGATGAGAAGGGCTTTGATCTTGTCTGGAACATCTGGCTTGCCTCCTCCCTTGATGGGAAACAGTCGAAAGGACAAGACCTCCTGACTTCCCAGGTCACCACACAATACATTGGGCGAAAGCACATGGGATCCTGATAGCACAAGCACAGGCTCGGCGATCTTTGTGTGACTGAACACATGGTTGGTAAGTTGCACCAACGGCATGACCTCAGGCACCTTGACGACCACTGGCTTAGCCTGAAAGGGAGTACGCATCCAAATTGAAGTACACTCATCCCCAACGCTGCCATTGAAGGGTTGCAGTGTTGCCCACATCAAATGGCAGGTGGAAACGGCGTCTTTCACATTGGGCCTCAAATCACGAATACTGACAAGGCAAACTCCTTCTGCAAGCAAATCGGCTACTGAGAGCCCTCCATCATTCCAACTGTCCTCAAGCCCAATTTCGTGGGTTGTCGGAGAGATGCCAGGCCACAAAGTCTGCAAGACCTCCCACAAGGGAGTAGAAGGTCCCACACAATCAGTCAGCACTCTTTTGGACCGAGGATCTTTCCAAGCGCGACGAACATAGTCCTTCTCTTGGAATTGCTTCAACTGCTGTGACAACTGGATCGTCTGTCCCACCCCTACACAAGCAGGAATGCACATGCGAAAACCAATGTGGAAGGTGGACGAGTCAAACTCCATCACATAGTCCTCATCCCTGGTCGGAAGACTTTTGTGAGTCAGCTCAATGCAATCCAGAGTGCAGTGCCACTGTTGTGAGATCGCGGATCTGCAAGAAAGAATGGTCCACGTAACATCGATCGAGAATGTAATCACTTCCCATGGTGCGTCAGGCACGCATGTGATGTTGAACGTCTCTGGCACGAATACCACATACTGAGGTGGCAAAGCTTCGACAATATCATGCCAACCAATGTCGCCATGGACAGTCGTGAACTGGGCGAAATGACTCTCACGTGCATGAGGAAGGGCCTTCATCACAAACTGATGAAGGCCGCCAACGAACTCACCTGGTGATTCAATGGCCCACATCAAGGAACAATGCACAAGGATCAAACACCCTCCACGTGCGAATGTGGCAGGGGCAATCTGCACTCCGAGCTGTTCAACGGCAGAGCGAAAGGACGACATCCCACTAGGAGCAGCTAATGGAATCAGATCTTCATCATCACAATCTGGGCCGACCTTGAATGCACCACCTTTCAACGGGGCAATCTTGAAGGAGATCGTGTCGGCAAGTCCAACATCATGTGCTTTGATCAACGGATCGAACAATGTACTCCCACAATGCACTGTCATGCTCGTGTTCATCTGCGATCCAGCGATGAAAGACGCCCCAATTTCGCCAAGCTCGATGTGAGCTGGCACCATCAGCAGGCAAGCTTGGATATTCCATGGAGAGCGAATCCACCTCTGAGTGGTGGGCAAATCCGGGAAAGCCTGCAAAAACAATTCCGAGCCGGCCTCGTGTTTGGTCATGACGATCTTCACAGCAGTTCGACGATACGGTGCCAAAGTGTCCCAGGCAACAAAGAAGCAGTCGTTACCACCATCTAACAACATCTCAATGGTGTCTTTCGCAACTTCTTCACCCTTTGCCCTTCCACACGTCCAGGCATGTGTCTGGCACATATCGGGAAAGAGCTGTGGGATGACACTGGCGCACTCTTCGGTCAAACGAACGTTCACTGTGCAAATCAACTTGTGATTAGGATGTCTTGCGAAAATGCGAACATGGCCATTATCAACGGTGCGCAACCCAAGGTCACGATCACCATGGCGTGCCAATGGCTGGACTTGCATGGGCGTTTGCATGAGAAACCGCAACTCGAACTTGTCACCCTCACAGGCTTGAAGGAAGGACCCCCCGGGAGGAAAGGAGTTCTTCACTTGAATCAACACGGATTCATCGGGCACTCCAATTGAACCTGCGAGAAAAGAAATCAAAGTTTGGACCTTCCAAGTGACATCAACTTTCACCTGCCAAATTCGCTCAGGTCGACTGCAGAAAACGTTGACGGTCACAACCTTGGGCCAAAAAACAATCTCAGAGACAGGAACTGCCTCAATGCGGTCCTCCCAAACTACTTCAACTCCACGTCGCTGGAATTTCACAAAATCCTCTTTGGATGACAACGGCAAGGCCGTCTGCACAAACACCCCCACGGTGTCGGATGGTGAACCATGAACGCAAATGCACCAGGCCTTGTTGCAGTGTTTCAAGACCACGATGCCTCCTTTGCACTCATCAATGGGGATGCGCAAATTCGACCAAATGGAATAAGGACAGAGAAAATCAGCGGCATCATCCAAGCCACGCATCTCACTTGCCTCCTCGACGCACGAAAAGGGCACGGTAGGCGAAATCTCGATGGACTGAGCACTCCGTAATCGCTTCGGAGAGGGCGACTGGACATCCTCCTCAATCTCGATCAACCAACGAACCTCATGATCCTGCTCAACTTTCAACTGAGTAAGCTTCATGGCATGACCGACCACAAGGTCATACAACTGACTGAGTGCCGGGACACTAGCGAAAGGCCAAACCTCTTCAACAATGTGTGCCGTCTGGGCGACGCACAACATCGAATGACCAACCGCAATAGCGTTCCCAACAATACGAAAAGCATCATCGTTGGACAATGGGAGAACAGCCACTTTGGAGTGTCCAAGGGCTGCGAGTACCTCCCAAGGGGAAAAGTATCTGGTCACGCTCAGGTCTTGGACCAAGTGAGTCTTCAAACCACGCTCCCGCAGCAAGGTCTCAGGAAGCAAATGCTGACGGGTATACTGAGCCATGACCCCAACCATCGGTTGCTGGAAAGATCTCACACGAGTGCGAAATGCTTCTGCCTCAGACAGACTACTCTTCCGCAAAGTCAGCGTAGGCAAAAATTCAACCTTGGATAGGATCTGCATGGCGGCCTGATCAGGAATCAACTGCTCGAGTTCAATGGCAGTGATATGTTTATGCACTGCATTCGATTCGGCTAACGTAGGTCCGGGGTACATTCGCGAGAGTCCACTTTCGTTCCAGTGAATCTTCCGGGCACTTTCACAAACCTGAGGAGCGACCTTCAAATGAGCACCAACGAAAACACCCAGCCAACGTTCACGGAGAACTGGGTTGACTTTCTTGCAATCATAAACTCCTTCACATTGAAGCTTCAATCCAGCGGAATCGGCAGACCGGACCAACACATCAAAGTCAGGATGGCTGCGCAACCCTGGCACATTTTCAGCTCCAAGGAAGGAAACTGAGAGCCGTCCGGCATATTGCATCATCTCTTGGAATATCATGCCATCTTCACATGAAAGTCCCTTTCGGTTGGCCGCTGAGGACCACGGCTGACATGGAGGACTGGCAAAACATCCAATGGCGTTCCGAATGCCTAGGGCAACCCAAATCTTTTCGTCGCCAACACTACCGAAAACGATGACCGGGCCATCGATCAGGAAATGCAAGGCTTTAGAGAGGAACTCGTCAGGATGCATCACAGGAAAGTTCAACTTCCGGTGCAGCGAACGAATGACAACAGGATCGTTGTCAATAAGCACTGCCGGCTGAATCCCCAAAATTGAGAGGGCTTCGGACCATCCCCCAATGCCCGCAAAAGCCTCAAAAAGGCAAGGGGCTTCCCTTTTCACAGAGGGAACCAAGTACAAGCAGGTCATCCCACCATCATCACCATTCAGGAAGTGAAAGTGAGGTTTAGAACCACACCAACTAACCCGAAAGCGTTCCAACCTAAACTCCAAGCCACAGGAAACATGCCTTTCCCACTCCACGGGCACGTGAATCGTGGCTTCCACACGATCTGGGAACAAGGCCACGTCGCAGACATTCGAAGAACATCTCGTGAACCTCCCTCTCGCTAAACTTCCAGTCAACCACATGGCGAACGCGATCGGTCGAAACGGCCCCACCAGCTGGAAGGTGCGTTCGAACAACAAGGGGCTCCCAACCAATGGGTTTGGGTCCATTATATATATTCTTCTTCCAGGGGGCGAACTGGGATGTCTCCGTCATAATGGAACAGGTGCACTGTGGAAGACAGATCTCAGGACTCTCGACTCTAAAAGCCCAGCACCCCAAAGAGGCTGCACTCTCCCCGCTGTGCGCGAAGAGGCTTCTTTTTGCAGCG
Source organism: Durusdinium trenchii (assembly GCA_963970005.1). Lineage (NCBI taxonomy): Eukaryota > Dinophyceae > Suessiales > Symbiodiniaceae > Durusdinium > Durusdinium trenchii. The sequence continues at coordinate 2,775,047 of CAXAMN010000001.1, read as the reverse complement.
CTTGTCATGAGTTGTTTGTAGATCAGGATGCGGAACCTTCCAAGCGCTCAGGGTTTTTGGTTTGAGAGTATAACGTACATATACATATATATAGTGATTTGGAGTCATGTTTCGATCATGATGGGACTATAGCAGATTCCAGGTGGCCATGTTGTTTGCCAGGTTTGTTGGGGATGCAAACTTCCCGTCCGAAGACGAAGTCTTGCCTGGCGTTTGCATGGGTTCTTCCCATGTCGCTGACATGCGATTTGCACCGGAAGACGTTCGAGGCCTTGCGTTTAGATGAGCTCGTCAAAAAGTACAAGAAGGACTGCAGCTGGAAATAGAGAGGGCAGAGACCGTGACCTACAGTAGACTCTGGATGAATGTTGTGGTAGATCGCATGCCCGGCGATGTGGCAGGTAGATGTGAATTAGTGAGATGCCATCGCTCGAAGGGGACTCGGACATGTTGTTCTTTCTTGAGTCTTGAACGTCAAAACTCTTCTGAAGCGTCTTAAAATAAGAAGGACTTTGGCTCAGCTCTAGTCACGCCCTCACATTTGGTCTTTGCCTTTGCGATTTGCCAACGATTTGAGGAGCTGGACAAGTGGAAGGGCAAGGCAGAGGTTGCTTTCTCAGTTTCGGTCGCCCTGTTGTGGTTTAACGGTCCACACACGGTCCCCTCATCACCTATTAGCTGCAGGGGTGGGGGAACCACGGCCCTTAGCCTGTCCGCCGGTCCGTGTGGCACCTGGGGCTTGAACCTGGGTCCGATGCATAGGCATGCCTCATAGCCACTATAGACTTTCTCAGTTTTTCGGTCATCTGTGCGCTTTCGGAGGGAACCAACCCAATGATCCCAATCGATTCACGACTTGTACAGTAACTCCATGTAACTCCTGAAGATTGTGTTTGGAAGTCAGGTCGGCCACGCGGGCCGCTACACTCCAAAGGGGCCACCTGTGCGGATTTGTAGGAGAAGATTATATTCCGCAGCGGAGCAGTCAGTCAACAACCGGCGACCTAATGAAAGCTTTTGGTCAATGAGCTTATCATCCAACCTGTAACAACCTATGGTTTGGCATATTTGGATCATTTGGGGTTTTCCGCTTGTCATGTGTCACGTATAAGTCAATGACCTGCCCTTACTGTATCTTGATACAATAAAAGACTCCAGCTAATGCTTAAAACTTGAGGTTTGCAGCACCAAGTCTGCCCCTGGGTATTTTGCACACATACAAGTACCAATGAATGGACGACCGCGTTTGGTGCGATTGCTTGGTGAATGAGGCAGCAGATGAAGCAGTAAAAGCCATTAATGAACATAAGAACTTCCCATTGTATTACAGTGGACTTAGCAAATTGCCTGTCACCAAAAAGCTAACACCCAGGAATTGCATGGATAACATGTACAAACATCTCGGTGACATAAATGCCCTGCGTTCCAAGTTGAAAAAGAGTCCCGACAAGCCGAAGAAGACGGGATCTATATCCGACTCGTTTCAACAGCTTGGCGATTATTTGCAGAATGGGAGATGAAGAAAAAACATGTTGGACTTTCAACCCCCACCATCCTAGAATAGTAGAACTCGGTTGCTTATGGGGACGCAAGGTGGCAGTCCAAGTCTTTTTGTTGCAGGACTCACCAGAAGTACCCGCACACACACTCACACACACTCTGACATTGGTTTGCTGTTAACTCAATTCCCACGTCGAGAAGGAAGGTGAGAGAAAGGTAAGGCGAAAGGTCCAAAGATTTGAAGATGCTTTAACAAAAGTTGTTATGCGCATCTGCAAGGACTCAGCGGCATCGCACGAACGGTGGAAACCTGTTTATGGGGAAGGTAGCATGGGAACAACCATGAAAACAAAGAACAGCGGCGAGGGGAACCAGTGGAGTCAGTGTGTTCAGCGCAGGTACGTCCAGAAGGCGTCCCTTCCGGATATCACCGCGGTTCAAGGAGTGTCTTCGTTGAGTGGTGACTCCAAGACCGCGCACCACTCCCCTGCTTGCATGCTGGAACCATCGAGAAACGCGGTACCCTTTGGAACAGGGGTTGACACACACACGGTGCCGCTTTGCGGCGCTCGTGCGAACGACCTGATTAGGCACCTAAAAAGCCTTAGAAACAAAAGAAAGAAGCACAGAAAGAGCAGCGCTAAGAGGGCAAGAGAGAAAGATAGGTGTAGAAAAAAGGTGAATACTTAGCCCTTGACTGGGGCAGGGAAACGAGCCTCAAGAACAACCTCAAAAGCCTGAGAGAAAGCCCAAGAAACGACCGAAAGCGTAAGAAAGAAAGGGGGGGGCAGGGAGGGGTTGTATGTAGCATGTGTGTGTATGACTACTTAGCACTCTAGAATTACTGACTACTTGGCCGAGGCGAATTAAATGCAATAGTTAGGGAGCGGGACTTTAGTCTTAGACCGCCCGGGTAGAGTAGACTAGAACAGGAACAACAAAGGGAAAGGCACCGACACAAGTGTGTCGAGTACCATTTCCTGTGTTGCCCTAATTAGGTAGGGAGTAGAACACGGCGGGGGGGGGGGGGGGGGGGGAAACATGCCTGACCTGGAATTCCGTTTTTTAGCCCGGCGGCTATGGTTGTTCACCGTGAAAGCCCGGCGGCTCTTTGTTCAGACAATTCAGTAGTGAAACAAAGTCGGTTAAGAAAATCCAAGGTTTGGTGGATACGGTCAAAGCAGTTACACGATTTCCGGTATGAAAGCAGCGCCTCCTTGCGGAGGATCACACCCAGCACCCAAGTGGGACGGCTGAGCGGTTCACACTCTGACATTGGTTTGCTGTTAACTCAATTCCCACGTCGAGAAGGAAGGTGAGAGAAAGGTAAGGCGAAAGGTCCAAAGATTTGAAGATGTTTTAACAAAAAGTTGTTATGCGCATCTGCAGTGACTCAGCGGCATCGCACGAACGGTGGAAACCTGTTTATGGGGAAGGTAGCATGGGAACAACCATGAAAACAAAGAACAGCGGCGAGGGGAACCAGTGGAGTCAGTGTGTTCAGCGCAGGTACGTCCAGAAGGCGTCCCTTCCGGATATCACCGCGGCTCAAGGAGTGTCTTCGTTGAGTGGTGACTCCAAGACCGCGCACCACTCCCCTGCTTGCATGCTGGAACCATCGAGAAACGCGGTACCCTTTGGAACCGGGGTTGACACACACACACACACACGCAGAAGTACCCACCAGGCACAATGATTTTTTCGATAGGAGCAGAATTGCACTGTATACTTGTCGCATCTTGTCGCTATGGGTGAAAGGGAAGACGGATAGATGTCCAATGCCCTTTGATTGCGACTCACCACCGGTTCAGAAACTTCCAAAAGAAAGAAGGGCATTCAAGCGTCAAGCATACAATCTGCTGTGGTTCAATCCCTGGAAACCAAAAAGACTATTTAAAAAAAAACAAATCCTCCATGATTCGACGAGGATGAAAGGCCGTAGCTTCGTACCTTCGGTATATCCAGGCGATTCGATCTGTTTGATGAAATGCTCTCGACTCGAACATCAACTCGTGCCTTTTAATGTGTTGCTCCCAGAGATTGTCACACTGTATACCACACCTTTGCCGCCGGCGATACTATGCGGCGATACGATGCACGGTACGATTGCGAATCGCAGCAATCTGTCGACAGGAAGCTTGGTAAGAAATTAAAACAACATAGTAGGCATCTATAATACACTCAAGAATGTTGCCTTTTCAGTTCGGTTGTTGATGATTCTGTTTTGGTCGCTAAACTTTGAGATTTACCTCAGTTTATAAATGCATGCTGCTTGATGGTCTCACTTTAAAACATCCACAATCATGTCCCCTATAGCCCTACGCACCTCTTGTACCTGGGCAGTGGGTAGCATCGGATTGCGCAGATTAAGCGGTGTTGCGGGTTTGGATGCCCAGCCTACGTTTCGAGGCCCTTGAGGATGACCGACAATTCCTGGAAGGTCAAATCAAGCAGGCCAAGAGGACCGCTGGGCGATGGAGGGCACCATGGTGTGGACCGATGTCGAACTCGGCGGCAGAGCAACACCATGGTGTGACCTTTGGTGTGACCTGGGTATGTAGCCTAATGTCAAGACCTGATTCATAACCCCCCCCCCACATGGTAGGTCAACAAGGTGAAGAAGATATGAGATACCACTCATGAGGTCCACCTCCCTTTATAATGTGTCCTTAGACCAGGACGAGATCGGCTCCGTCTTTTTCTCTTTCAGATCGGCATTCCACGGTCGATTCGGTTCCTTGATCGGCCGCGCTCCCGACGGTCGGTGATGCACATTACCCGGTCACCCGTCCCGGTCGGCCGGGTTTGGCCGTGGGGGTGTTCGGGATCCCATCATGAATCCCCAAGGGCTCCAAGGACCTCAGAGACAAGACTTACTTACCAAGACGTTCAAGGCAGAAACCCAAACAGACTCAGAGAGCTGGAGCCGCTGCCTCAGAATCCGATGGATCCGATGGATATCAATGGATCATTCGGATCACTGCTTTCAATGCTCCCATCACTGCAGAAGCTGTGCATCGCTGCGCCTCACTGAGAGCACTGGCAGGACCAACAAGTCCTTGCGCACTGCCGTGGAGCAGGTTTGGGCTAGCTGATGTGGGCTTGGAAACAAGAGAGTGTTTATTGCCTTTCTCGCCGCCATTGTTGGTTGCTTCCATTGTGCTTGTCGTCGGGCTTGTTCCGCACACGGCGAAGCAGTCGGTGAAATAACGATTAGAGTGCATTCGTTGTGAGGATGCCCTGTGAGCCCAGACGGTGTGAGGATGTGTGATGTGTGTGATGTGTTTCCTAAAAAAAGAGAGCACCAACTTTAACACTCAAGTTTCTTTTGTTGCGTTCATCGACTTCTCAAAGGAAGAAAAACACCTCCAAGGTGCTTTCACCTGCGCACTGAGAATTTCCTGAGGCTCAAAGCTCTGCCTATGCAGCGCTGGTGAATGCGGAAGAGAACCAGTCGCGACGCTCAAACGGGAGATCGGGGGCATGCAAAGGATGCACCTTTCGTGGCGACCTGCATGGGACACTGGGACTTCACTTTTGACATGGAACACGTGGAGGTAGACGGCTAGAATTCTGGAAGAGCTTCCAGCTCTTCAACCCGCTCCCAAAGAAAGATAAGATATAAGCCAGGATTCAGCAACTTACTTCAGAGCCCACTGGCATGTCTTATATGTCTTTACATGTCTTTACATTGGTTTCAGAGTACTTATATATATATATATGTAATTAGATAGATAGATGGCACTGGCACCCCAAGATGTCGTTTGTATGGGGGTCTATGGGGGTCTATATAAACCACCAAACGTTGGGTGCCCTTGTGCCATCTACTCTCAACCAACTCAACCGACTATGAATGCAAACGAAGTGGTTCTTTGGCCTCGGGCTATGAATCGATCTTTCTGACACTGGCAGTGATCTGGACCAAAGCACCGCACCAGGGGCTGGAGGGGGGTGCATCCTGCAAAGAAAACGGAAAATAAGACCGTATCAAGTACAAAGACCCAGTAAAAACAGGTCATTTCCTTGCTTGAACAGTGTTTCTTGTATAACCAACTCCAGTAAAATGAGATGATTGACCTGTAGGGTATTGTTCCTATAGAAGCTTCCCTTTGCCAGATGGTGTATTCAATGCTTGTCTTCTGTCAATGCAAGCATACCTAGAAGATCCTTGAAGCACCTGCGGCAAACATTTCTGCCCTGAGTCCGCCTGGGGAAGAAATGTTTGCCAAAAGGATCTTCTATAGATATAGACCTCCAACAAACACCGGCTGTTTCGGGAACCCAGATGGGAGCCGTGAAATCAGAAACGCTGGTCCAACGCTACGACCAAGAGTTCCATGTCCATGTCGGGGTGGTTCTCAAGACAGACCCAAGAAGTGAGTGGGTGGGAGCTTCCACCGTCATGCTGAAATACAACTCTTCGCATAGTTTCTCCTTTGTATAATGTATATAGTATAGGATATATAGGTTTAATATGGTTTAATGTTTAAGTTTTATTGAACAATGTTTGTCTAATCAATTGTCATGCCTCAGATCAGAAATGCAATATGGAAGAACCTCCAACAGAGTTCACCTGTGACTCTAAATCCACAAAACTTACAAAGCCTTCAGAAGAGATCACAAATCTGATTTGAGTTGGGAGCGCAAAAACGGAACATTCATTGAAGGTCTTTGAGGCACGAGCATGGAACACATGTTCCATTTCTACTGATTTGGGCGTGGGTCCAACCCAGGCTACCTGGGTTGACCAGATAAAAAGGAACAGAATGGAATACTTACTCAGGAGGTCAACCTACCCTAGTTTGGGGATCCAGGTTTTGACCCACAGCCCTTCTGGGCCTTCCCCTGTTCATCAACAACTGCATGGACCTCCTCCTCGGCCCCTCGCACCCTCTGGCGCGAGCCGCGTCCACGCGCGTCGCGTCCGCGTCCAGGCCGGTTTCGGCCCCCGAAGTGACACAGGCAGACGAGGAAGTGCTAGGCGAGTTGCTCGGGCCGAGTTCACGGTAACGGCTGTGTCCGCTGTGACGAGAAGCTGTGACGAATATTCACAACGTGAATAGCACTGTGAATTGGCACTGTTCTTTTTGGGGAGGAAGTCGGGAGCAGAGTGGGTGGGGTGCAGGCAGGGTTGGCCGTTCCAACTTTGGTTGATCATTAGCTCCTGATCTTTTTTCAAGGGTTCGGTGATGTCTTCTAAGGAGGAGCTTGCACTGTAGCTTGAAACAGATTGAAGGATGCTACGTATTTGGTGGAGACCATGCTGCAGATAGCTGTATTGAGTCTCAGTTTTCCAAGAAAACGTGGGAGTTTGGTTTGGTCTATTTATGCTTCAACTCAAAGCTTGGTGAGTGGGCAAAGACGACCTCAATGCCTCCATTTGTGGTGGCGACCCGCTGTCCACGTTGGAGGGACATTGATCAACTAGGACTTGTTTGACCAGTACAGGTTCGTCATATGCTCCGGATGCACCCGTCGTTTGTAGTGCTGGAAGATGTTTCTACTGTATATTGTTTGCAAGGCAGCAGGCACCCACAGGAAGACACAACCTATCACGACTTACAGACACTGACAAAAACCCTTGTGTTTGCGGTTTGCGGGTTGCGCAAGATTGGATCCTTGTTGAGTCCACAAACAGAACAAGATGGACTCATGTGTATAGCAAGATATACCAGACACCATCCATATCCATCCATGAATCCCTTGCACAGAGCGTCCAACCCAGAGGACCACGTCCATCCGCAGGTCCAGCCTATACCGGCCTCTCCCAGGAGCGGAGGGAGGGGGGGAGCAAGCAGCTTCAAGTAAGTGAAGTATATGGATCCCCATTACCAATTCCACTATGAAATGGGAAACCTTAAATTGAGGCCCATACTAATGATTTTTTAGGGGATACGGGATACGTATGGCATTTAGCAGGACCATCAGCCGCTGGGCTTTCCTGTAGAAAGTTCGATCTGAGAAAAAGGCTGGTCTTTGGCCTCTCTCGAGCAATGGAATATTCGATGCTGCCAATCGCGAACTGCATGCAGGTCACAGACCCTAACAAATTCTATGTGCAGGAGACATTGACCCCAACCGCAGCTCAGTGGTTAGCGACCGCTATGCTCCGTGCACCACGAATCTGCATGGAGCCGAACTCCAAAACGTCTCCTGCTGCGACTCGAAAACACCCCAAAACGCTCAGAGCATTGCACCATCATGTCATTTATAGAATAGTCCACAGAGTGAGCTAACACCCCACCTGTAGTTGGAGATTATCCAACTGGGCCTCCAACAGAGGCCAGGGGACCAGGTTATCGAAGCATTTTGCGACAAGTGCGATGGTTCTTGAAACAGAAATGAGTCTTGTTTGTTTCTGGAATTCATTCAAAGATGCAGGTAAGCTAAGGATCACTACTGCTAGGTGGTTGGTGGTTGCAAGTGCCTTTCAATGGTCGGTCATAATCAAGGAACTGATTTTTAAAGGGCGAAGTGGGCCATCAAGATCAGACGCCATGATGGGCCACCAAGATCAGACGCAGCACATGGACCTGTGTGTCCTGGGTTGAATCGAAGGCGCCATGTTGCTGGAATCGATCATTCTTTCATTCTCCATGAGGTGTTACACCGCCTTTGTAATGCCTTTAATAGTTTTGGAATCTCAAGAGTTTCTTGGTCTCCAAACCTGTGCGCGCCCCCAACATGGCACGCAGCCGCACACGAACCTTGTGCCTCCGGGGAGTCTACCTGCCCAGCGGTGCAGGAGTTGGAAGTGAAGTATCAGACCACAGTGAAGCCTCAAGCTCAGTGAGTTTCCATGGAATCCTTTGCAACACATTGGTGTAATTGAGATCGGGTGACCCTCCATGCTAGCAGGTTCCCTCCAATGAAGCGGCTCGTTTTCCTTTGGAACCTGCTCCTGGCGGGTTGTTTGGTCGTTTTGGAACCTGGTCTGGGCTCCGACCGAGGCGATTGAAGCATCAGCTGCAACAAGAGCAGAAACAGGCGACCAAAGCCTGGCTCTCAGATTCTGCACCCGATGGGTGGCGGCGTCGGCTCCGATTCGGCACGGAGCTCCGATTCGGCACGAGCTCCGGTTACGACGACCACGGGACGATAGGGGTCTGGCCACGACACGTGACGACTCCAACTGAAGGGCACGAGGAGTGAGACGATGAATTCTAGCTGGAACAGAAAGATTGGAACGTCCCTTTGCCTTTGGAGCGCGGGTTAGATCATCCATTCTGGTATATTCAAACCAGTATATTCTGAGTAATATATATATATATATATAATCATTTGAAACATGTTCTGCAGATTGCACACCAACTTAGCAAGCAGTCCCATAGAATCTCCCCAGTCGACCAAAGGTGGTTCAACCGCACAGAAGCTGAGGACGCGTCAAACCGTCCTCCAACGCCCTCAAACCGTCCTCCAAACGCCCGTCGCGTCGTACGCCGCGCCGCGTTCTGCGCGCCCCATCCGCCCCAGTTGCGTGCCATCGCAGATCGCCAGTTTACTGAACCTTCGGAGTTGGAGGCGGGTCCCCTTGGCGGCGCATCGCGGCCGATCGGCGCTTGACGCATGGAAGGTTTGGCGAGGTGAATAGCCGGAGTGGTCATGGAATTTGACATTAAATTTGGTTAATCAGATGTCAATAGTTGGATTTACAGGATTTGATTCAGGAGCTTTTAGCCGTGTTTGTGTGGTTGACAACGCCTTGTGAACCCATGGTATTTCACACCCAAGCTCGATGTGCTTCTCCAAGGTGACACAATGTTGGACAGATTTGAATTCATTCGGCAAAGACCAATTGAGCCCTAAAGACCACACCACAGCGATAAGACCCGGTTGTTGGAGTCGAAGATTTAGAACAATGGAATGCAATCAGTGACTTTGTGATGCTAAGTACAGTGCAGTTCGGGTGATCCGATTTTGGCGATGAAGAGATTTTCAGCTGCTTGGGACAAGGACTTTTGCACCATTTGCAGGTATCCGCGCTTTCAGAGAATCGTGAGAAGATGAGATTTGAATGGTGAGGAAGAACTATGTCATGTTATATTGTGATTATATTACCACTTGCAGATGAGCTATCCATGCAAGTGTAGAAGCGGTTTGTTGCAGTGCCCGCTAGAAGTGTAGCACGGATTTCCGTGCAGAGGAAGATGGACCTAAACAGACCTCACGAGGTCATTTTTACGATCAGACCTCACTGAGTCGGTGAAGCAAAAGATGAGGTATTTCCATCGATGATTCTCGTAAGCATGGATAGGTAATATGTTTATTCCAAGCTCTTCTAAAATGGATGCTCAAGGAATCATTTAAATTTGTTCGTGGTCCATCCATCATCCATCATATTCAAGGATGGTTTCGAGTCAAGGGGCCTTCCTGTCAGAAAACGGTTAATAAGTTGTTTGTGTCCAAACCCCGTTCCCTTCGCTATTTGAGTCATTGGCACCAGAGACTGTGAGGCCTTCTTCGTTGACTGTGTGGAGCAGGCGTTGTTTTGCACGGTGCGCTGTTTTCCACCGTGTCGAGTACGGTGACCTGATTGACCTGATTTCATGATGAACTGCTAAGTAGATGGGGAGGAAAGCATGTTTGTTTCGTCTCGCTAAACATACAGAAACACCTCTCCAGGTGTTTGTTTGGAAGTTTGCCATTTGCTTGTAACCAAGCCATTCACGTCATTCGATGGTCCAAGCTCCTATCCCTACTACCCACACCAATTCAACGTTCCAAAAAAATAGTTCCTCAGCACCAGTAGCTTTAATTACTGATTTCAGCCTGCAGGTGAAGGGGGACATTTCTCAGCGTCGGAAGCTGGCGCTGGAGCAGCGTCAGGCCTTGAGGGGCCCAGAGGCGCGGGGCAAGACCCGTTCCAGAGCATCAGAGACCTGCCAAGAGAGGTTAAGGGGACCTTAAAAGACCCTACCCGGGTACCTATGGGATAGTCTATAGGGTCCTTCGACCTCTGTTGTTGGTTGGGGCGGATTGTGTGATGTGGGCTTGCTAGCAGCATGTGTGCAAAAGAGCGAAGAAGTGAACATCTCATCTCGGCCTTGAAAAGTGACCCCCACTCAAGTGCAAATTGCTGTTTGGAAATTGTGTATATATATATATTTATATTTATTGTTATTGTATGTGTATATTATATATATTTTTTAATGTATATATTTATATTGTATGTACCATATATACATATACATATGAACTTCAGGAGGAAGAAAGTTTGGTAACAACTTCACGAACAAGAATATCATTGACATCACTTCCTTTTCCCAATGGAATTCCGGCGGATTAGTTTCCACCCCGAACTAACTTACAATCCTATAAATTCATTTCGGGGTGGAAACTAATCTGCCGGCATTCCACTGTGATCCCCTGTAGGATTCGGGGAAAGGGTTGTGGGTTATGTACTCACAAGCTTGTTACCAACTTGTGTCCTGGCTGTGTACATTACATATATGTAGTATTTTTGTTGTTGATTCGATATTTGTGTATACATGATTATACATGAACAGTTGGAATTGTTTTTATCTTTTGGGGCACCGCTAGTCATCATTTCTTTGTGCTCACCGGCGTAGTGCTCACTGAGCGCAAGTGAAAGAATTGTCAAAGGACAAAAACAGATAGCAGAAGAAAAGAGAAAAGAGTGTAGAAAGGAGACCACTGTCCAGGAACATTAAAGTCTGAACAACTCGCTCCAAAACCCTCTTTGTTTGTCCACAAGTCTCTCTCAGAAAGCGAGGAGATGAAAGAATTTAACCCACGAACACCCGAAAAGCTGAATTCCTAGGACCATCATGGGCGATCCACACCAGCCAGAGGCGTTTGACCTTCATTTTGACCCGGTTGCTGACCGCAAGGCCAAGGGACCTCGGGGCTACCCAGAGACGCTGCCGCCGCAGGTGGCCAAGCTCGTCGGGCTGCCCAGCGTCGATGGGGGCGGTGAGGTCGCACCCAAACAGCCACCAAAACAGCTAGACTCGGTCGCCTCACTCAGTTCTTTGAGTGATTTTGAGTTGTATATCTCTGGGCAATGTTGAAGTTCTTCCGGTCAGGCTTATAACTAATATGTATTTAGACGTCTCTCTTGGCAATGTTTCAGTTCTTTTCAGTCCGTTTCTTGTAAGAAACATCGCGTGGCGTTCAAAGTGAAAGTTATTTCGTCAGTTTAATTGTTGTTTGCATCTCTTGGCAATGTATGCGAGTGGGCCATTGGCCGCCGAAGCCTGGCAACGTCTTTGAGATGGCAAGTGGCGAGGAGGATCCCTAGTATTATGGTGGTTAGTGGTTCTCAAGAGGAATGATTAGGATGATAAATAACCTGGCCCTGGGCGATGACGCTTGTCATCAAAATAGATGGTGAAGGATGAGGAGACATGTTTGAACACACAACACTTTATACAAAACATAATAGAATGGAATATGTTCATATATGTTCACCCTGTCCAAGTCTGTACTTGACAAAGAGTTGTGGTTCAAACTGCTCCTGTTGGGCGGGTCCACGCCCCAGTCTTTTCACTGCTCCATCTCGCTTCAAAGACGCTGAAGCTCCCAAAACCCGGAACGAGGCGCTGGAGCCCACGCTGGACGACTTCACGGTCACCGACCGTAGGAAGGTGGTGGAGCTCTTGCTGAGCAGCGAACAAGTGCTCCAGTGGGGCGCCTCAAGGGCTGCCCTAGAGAGCGCAGCGACCGGTCGTTTTTTGGTTGGGTACCTGTTTGGGAGGTTGAGAGCTGCAAAGTGCATCGCAAGTAGTAACAAGAGGCTACTAGTAGCTCCTGGCATTACTACTAGTAGCCAAGTAGCTACTAACTAGTAGCAAATGGTTTCAATCAAGAGAGTTAAATGAATCCCCAGACACTCCATGGAGCTGGCATATGTGCCTACAGAGCTGGTTTTAGGGGTCAATGTCGACATATACTCCATACATAGAGTGTTTGGGATAGCGAAAGAGAGAGAGAGAGAGACAGAGAGTGTTTGGGTTGGAGAACTGCCTGGTATATATATATATATCAACTGATTATTTGCAGGAGTTCAATAGGGAGACCGCCCACTAAAACACTGCAATATTGGAAGATAGATGGGAACCTATGAGAATGATGGGGGATCCAGGCATTTTGAAACTAGGTTTGCTGGAGAAGTTCTGAGTGGCTTAGGATCAGAATATTTGGTGGTTTGCTTGGTTGTTTACTATAGATGTTTTTGAAGTTGGTTTGCACCAAAAGGAACTGTAGGTTATTTGTATTTTACTATAGTCCAAGAAACGATATGTGTATTGTGATGCTATCCCTAGATCCTCACTGCAATGATTAGCCTGAATCCAGCGCAATGCAATTTCCCTGGAGGTTCTTGTACGACAAGCTTTTCCCTGTCGGGTGGCCCACGACATGTAGAGCGGCTGGATGTGCATGATGTGAGGGACCGCTGTGACCGCTGTTTCGACTGACCCAGTTCGTTTGGTCTTTCAGAGCGAACCAGTACCGCAACAAAACCCGAAAACAGCAACAAAAAAGATTAAGAATAGGTAAGAATGGCATGTGGCGCATGGGCTAGCAAGTAAAAAGTGCAAGCACAATGCACCTACTGCAGAAACTGGTGTTCTTTGAACCTGGTGTATTCACGCATTGTGTTTAAACAGAAACGGGGCACCTCCAAGTAGCAAAAATACCGGAGGAAGAGTCCCGGTGTTGAGGGTCTTCAAAGCCACAATGATAGAGCCCCCATGACCATTATTCCATGCAAACAGAAGGATGTTCCACTTCATATTATTTGTGTGTGAGTTGTTGTTTCGTTGGACTCGGAATTTCTGTGAGTTTGCTGGCTCATTTGTTTGCTTCATGAAAGTGTTTGAAGCTCGACTTTGAGGACTGCAGTTGTTTTTGTGTGTTTTGGTCGTCTACGTCCAAACGCCAAAGGGAAGAAGACCAAGATTGGACACCCCCCCGGCCTGACTGGAAAACCCCTCCCAGCATCGGCTGAGGATTGAGCAGGATGTGACTTCATAGAATGAAGGGCCCCCACAGCCGTCGATGCTTTGACCAAAAGAATGGCGAGATTGATGGGAAAGACCACGCAAGCTATCACTTGCTACAAGATGACTCCTATTTTGGCATTAAAAGTCTAAACTAGACCAAAACAGGCTCCAAGGATCATAGGATGTCTTCTTCTGGTCTTTTGGTTAATCATGAATTGGAAGACTCGTATTCTCTGGGTGCTTCAATTCTCTACAGTTTGTGGAGACCATGAAATCTGTGGTCTGTGGCGTCAAAATCTTGAAAGGTTGACAACACGGCAAGAGCCTCTGGAGGACAACACGAGAGTCTTCCGCACAAAATCCATATATAGACAGACACTTAACCGGAAAGATGATGTTCCACTCTTCGATTATTCGGTGGCCTTCAGGGGTCTTTGTTAGTCTCCAAGAGGGCAAGCTACCCTTATCAGTAGCTGGTAAAAATCTTTATTTATAACTGCTTCAATACGGATATATATATAATATATACCAGGGAATCCAAATGTGCATTTTTTTCGTTCAAACACGTTCGCACACAAAATCCGTGCATCCGGCCTTTTTTGTCAAATGGACAAATTTTCTGGAATTCCTCCGAATATTGGGTTTGATTGGGTTTTATCAATATAATTGTTTGGGTTTTTGTTGATAAAATGTTGATAAATTTTGGGTTTCATATGGGTACGCTTTTGTACGGTATTGCTTTTTTGTCCATACGGCTAAATACGCTAATTTGTTAATTAAAATGTCCATACGATAAATTATGTCCAAATACGGCCTTCGCACAAACAAAAGTGTTCATACGCCTTTCCAGGTATATATATATATTATCACGTTCTGAAAGGAGACAATAGCAAAAAATGTTCGCTTCTCGTGAGATGGGAGAGCCACATTCAACGCACCAGTCCTTCGAACGATATCTCTCCCCTGGGCAGATCGGATCGAATCTCCTTGTTTAAAGCTAGCTAGGCTACATGACAACCACTACGATCTACTGACCACTGCTTGAAACATGCTGCTGCTTAAGCCACCAACCAGTATATAATAGTGTTGTTAAGCACACAGGCAAAGGGGAAGACACCTTTCAATGTTACTCAACTGTCTTCTCCCATCCTCTCCACTAGATGATGAGCTGCTAGTTTCACCAGCTGCTCGTTTCACCTTTTGACCTGGGGGCAAATGGCCTTTCTGGTCATGGAGTGAACAGGGCTTCTCACGGGAAACGTACGACATCAGATTGAGTGAACAACCTAGATCCTAGATCACACCCTTCATACAGTATGACCGACCTTCAACATTCTTGGGAAGATCTAGAAGGAATAAGTACCCTTGTCAAGAGGTTTTCACCCGCAATACCAATGGATAGGGCTTTCGGAGATTGGTCGCATTCGTCCAGTATCATCCGGTCACTCCAGCCGACTTGAGTGCGAAGCATCCAAAAGAAGCGAAGCACTTTCACCAGTGCCGACGTGCCGAGCTGAGCGAAACTGGGTAAACTGGGAGGTGATCTTCACAAAAGAACCACCCAGAGCTACAGTTCCAGTTTTAGATTGAGAGTGGAGGTGTCCCCACCGACCCTGCGGAGCGAGCGAAACTGGCAGAGAGAGATAGTCGTTTGGACTTACACTCCTCACGTTCACCTGGTGTGCGTTGCATCTGATTCCTTTTCCATAGGGTTTGCGATTTTTGCATTACAATTGTTTTTGAGTATACAATATATCTATAGAATATTATAGAATAGCTACTTTCCTCCGTGGTCGCGGTCCTTTGATGTGATATCCTCTTGTATACTGCAGAACAAGTTGTTATATACAAAATGATACAAATATATCATAATATATTATACAAAATCATACACATTGTTGGATACCCTCTTGTTATATATCCAAATATCCCCACTCCCTGGGTTTTGGGATGATGCAGTCGGCAACGAGTGGTGGACGATTCGGAACTCGAGATTTCGCAACCGGAGAGTTGGAGAAATGCACTGGGAAGGAACCACAAGTAGTGGCAGGTGTATATGCCAGAGGGTGAAAGGGGTAGGGATGAAACGTGATGAAGCCTATAATGGACTATATAAATTATATATATAGTACGTATATATATAATATATGCTTGCCAGGTCTCCATTGGGGTCCCTTTTGGCCACAAAAACACGTGTTCAATTCAAGACTTCTTTTGTGCGACGCTTTTGCAAGCTCGGACGCTGAACTTGATGTGGTTACTGACATGGTGGACATTGGCTCCCAGGTTGAAGTTCTAGGTGTTTGTTGCTATTGTTTAATACTAATTGACCGATTCTGAAAGCACATGGTATCACATAATCACATAGTGCTAGCTGCCGCGGTCTCTGAATTGTTTCATGTCCGTTGGTGTGAAAGGAGGACAGGTATCCTCAGCGGCCTCAGCGCAAGGAAAGATACGTTGGAGGGTATGGCGCATACACCAAATTGCCAACCCCTAAAAACAGCACGAGTTTGGACGGTCAGACTCGCAGCCTGGTGATGAGCTTCAGCACCCTCTCTTCAGTCCTCAATTCTGCATGTCTTTCTGGCTTCATGTTGGAAAACTCGCCTACGCGAGGACTGGGAGCTTGAGAAGACACGGGACAGGGGCAAACAACCTAGTGGGACAGACGATAAAAAGACACATCGTCATCGTGTTTAGCATTTGACAACAACGTTGACCTACCCACCAGTCAAAGATGTGTATGCATTATTGTCGATGCCTATGTTGTGGTGTGTGTGGAGGCGTTTGTGCAGCTTTGCATGAGAAGCAGATAGCAGTTTTCAGACCACTTAATGACAGCTAAGATTCAAAAAGCGAACTAACCGAGCGAACAGCAAACCCTTCACAGCCGAAGACGGTCTCTCATCTCACACATCTCTGCAGCCAAACAGTGCTTCATGGATGTAGCTCTGAGGCCCGTTCCTCAGCAGGCAATGCTGATATCGGAGATGTAGAAACTGGTCTTTGGTTGTCGACGATGATAGCTTTGCAAGCGTTCGATGTGATGGACAAGCACAATCCCAACTCTTTTTCAGTGACCTGTTGAATCCTTTTGATGTATGACTCATGACCCTTATGCGACTGCTTTCTTTTGTTGCTTAAGTGACCTCTATTCAACTTCACTTTGAAGAAGCTGGCCAAGAAGTTGCCCTTTGGCACCAAGCCTTCATTGCCACGATTCTCTTTTGGATTCAGCACTTTCGATTTTTCGACTCGGCAGGTCACTGCAAGAGATAGAACATCTCCAAATTGGACGATCCAAGCAATTTGGGGTTAAATGACCCTCCTCAGCACCTCTTAGGGCCTCCATGGCCTTTTGCCCTTTCTCTCCGTCTTTCTCAACAGATTGAGAAAGTGCCAGATGTTCGATGTTGCTGAGGGGCCTTGTGCTTTGCCTCGTGACGCAGACACTTGGTCAACAAGCAAGTGCCTTGGCCATGAAACCGCGAGTCAATCAAACCATGACCCTTTTCAAGCCTGATGAGACTCTAGCATATAACAACCAAGAAGCGCAAGCCACGTGAACTTGGAAAATCACACAGAAAGAAACGGTTGTGAATTGTTTTCAGACTGAGTTGCTGCTTTCCTCCCCCCCAAAAAAAAAGAGCAAACGGAACTGCATGCAGCTTTCTCATGCTTTATCATGCTATATTTTTAGACTGGATGTGCATCCGAAGGAAAATCATGCCAAAGACCTCACCGTAGCCGCCGGAGCCCACACCGCCTGCAGGGCTTGGATTCTGCCCAGATGGCGAGTGTCGGGAGCGCCCGGATGTTGGGTGTAGACCCAGCGACGTCCCTGACCCATCTGACCCAGCGATGGGTGTATCTCCCCTTATCCGGCAAACATGACTCATTTTAGTATGGGAGGTCCTGAGGTGCTCAGGTTTTGCAATATAAGTCTGAGGGATTCTACTATTGATCAAGTGTTGGTAAACCACGCGGCAAGAATGGTGTTGTGCTTTGTTCTCTGCAGGATAAGGTTACTTATTGATTCTATCTTATTCTTGTCCGAGTGAGCGGCAACCGCCCAAGGGAAAGCAAAAACCCAGGGCTGCCGGACCGATGATGCCGGACCGTTCCCCTCTGTGAGCCCTTTGACGGCGGACCCAAACGCACAGGGCTGGGAGGGTGCAGTTGGCTCAACGAAGAAGGACCGCGGGAGACGAACACCTTCGGGTTCCGTTTCGGTCGCGGAAGCGGGTTAAGTGAAGCATCTGGGGTTCGATTCGGTGTCTAAAGGACCTCAGGATGTCACCTTTGGGTGAATGAACCTCCTTTGGGTCGTGTAGCGCACAAAGCCTTGATTTGTTTGGGGGGGCTGAAGAAAATGACCAAGAATGTGGATTGAACACCCAGCCGACTGGTCAAACTAGCGCCACAGAGGTATCAACTGTCGGTTCTGCGATGGAGATTGTGGCTTGGCTGTCGATGGGTTGGGGAAGAGATGTAGATGAATGGCACGTGCTAAAGGCTGGGGTTTTGTGTTAGAGGCATCTCGCATTGCAGACTGCGGCTGTGTCAAAACTTGGAGCCCTGGTCCACCATGTAGCTCACTCCCAGGTAAAGGTCAACCAAGGTATCCATGTAGCTCACTCTGCAGCCGAAGTCCGGAGTTTGGGCCTTGCACGAGTGATGATCAGTTCTCTTGAAATGGTTCAATTGTGGCGAGTCAAAACCTACCTACCCAAACACCCTCCAGTGGAGTCCAGTCAGTGAGGGTGTTTCCACATGTTTCCACCCTCGGTTGAGTCGACATCAACGATGGTGGCGGTGTGGCGGTGTACACTGCGGATTGCCAAACAAAAGCCCACATAGGTAAGGCCCACAGCAATTGATGAGAGTGACATGATTGGCCCAGGGCGAGGCTATGACCGCTCGTGGAACAGAGCCGATTTTGATCGCCCAAGGGACTCAATTCCGTTCGCAGACATCGATCCGTCAACACCAGGTGCTTTGTGACCCAGACTTCATTTCAGCCTCCAGTGGGTTTTGTCATCGGGCCTGCCAACATAAAACGCATCCGTTGGATGGAACTCCAGCTCGCTCAGCTTCGACGTTCGTTCGCTGAGGTTTTGCTTCCTGCAGATGCGAAACCGAGATGAACACCTGTTGTTGTACTGCTCCCCGGGGGCCCGAGCCTCATGAGCCGAGCCGTATGCGCGAGCATGGCGAGCTGCCCGTTCGCTTGCGGCGGAGCCCAAGAGGTGGTTGAATAGACCATTTGGGAAAGTCCTTCACTCGCGAATAGAACCAGATTCCGGGTGTATCGTCATTTTGACATATTTTGACTACTACTTTGTACTAGCCGTCATCATGGGGCAAAGAGAGGAAATGGATGGAAATGGGATATAAGTTGACATAAGCGTAGACTTATATAGATAAATGATGATAAATGACCAAAGGTATTTCGCCGATTCGGCTCGAGGCACTACGCCCGCGGCTATGAGAAGGTTCCGTGTGCGGGGCCTGACCGGACGTTGAGCTTGCCGTCCCACTGGATCCAGGTGGGGCAGCCCATGTGGGCTGCCCCAAGTGGAGTGTATAATGTGTAATGACATCTCTTTCTATGTGGGCCTGCATTCAACAAATATAAAACAGTCAACATGACAGTAACCCTCAGGCCCTTTCCCAGGATATGAGGTTCTATTTGCAGTCCCTGGAAGCATCATGAAAGCGGAGTGAACACCGACACCACCTGTTTGATCCTCCTTGTAGAAAAGAAACGTCTTCCAGGGGCCTTTGCTATCCACGTAACCATGATACTGTACATGAAATATTGATGGTCTTGAAGAGTTGGATCACTCCAAACCGACCAGATGGTAAGTCAACCACCATCACCCTTGATAGACTTTGGAGTTTGGATCTCCTGTGGCCCCTCAGGTCCAGGTGGGACCTATCAAGACCAGACCGGCCAGAACAGCTGCAAGCCGTGCGGGCGCTTGGTGTTTCGTCAGATCTTTCTTGACGACGTTGGGAGGCTTTCTTGGAACATGTTGATTTCAGGTCAGTCAGAAATAAGGGAAGAGAATGGTTAGGTCGATGTGGACATGAGGTTGAAGATGTGACGCGGGTCCCGTGGGCCCAAAGCAAGAAACCCGGATCCTGTGGGCTGCAGAAACATTTGCATCTCTAATCTGAGTTTGCAGTATGTGTTTTTTGTTAAACAATCATTGGAAAGAGCCTGTGTTCTAAATTTAAAAAAGTCAAAAAAAAAACGTCAATTTGCATTTGTTTGACTTTTTTGATGTGTTTTCGACTTTTTTTTGACTTTCGTTCGACTTTGTTTTGCATATGTTTTGACTTGTGTTTGACTTTTTCGAGTTGTTTTTTTGAGTTTGACTTTTTATGACTTTTGTTTTGACTTTTTTGGACTTTTCGAGCTGTGGTCTATGGTTGACTTTTTTTTAAACGTTAATTTGATTTTTTTTTGACTTTGACTTTTCCAGTTGACCTTTTTTTGACGTCATTTTGACTTTTTTTTAAATCAAGGATTCTGGCCTTACCATATGAAAGTTTTTTTTAACAGTATTTGCTCTTGCTCCTCGGCCGTGGTGCTAATGGTGCTGCCCACATCACTTGCATTTGTTGCCGCCTGTCATGTGCGGGAGCAATGCGCAGGCAAGAATAATTTCTGCAAATTCAGAGACGTGAGCCAGTCCGATTTGCAGCTAAAGAGAACACGTCATATAGGTAAGTAGATGTGACGTTGAGTAGTTGATGTTGGAAGTTTTGACATGTGTTTTAGCATTCCTAATTCTCAACAAGCTACACTCCCTGCCATCACCCAGTAAATATAGAGGCCTCTCATCCAGGTTTGATCAGTGGCCGCTTGTTTGTCTTGGAGTTGCACACATGGCCCTCATTGTTATGCTCCCTCTATCCTTCATGACAATAGCTTCAACAGCTTTCCTTGTTTTGTCCAACACTGCAGAACTCCATCAATCTAGCAAGCCACATTGAGTCAATTGAGCTTGCGCAGTGTTCTGGATTCTGGCTGTTGTATGCTGTTGTCATGCGGGGATGGGTCGTGACCCACCATGTTAGCCCGACCAGTCCGCCATGCTGCATGACCTCCCAGGTAGGTCAACCGGTTCTGGTCTCCAACCTACTAGCGATGGCCTCCAACCTAAGAGCCTGTGGCTGTAGGTGCAGCTTGGACAGCAGCGTCCTCTTTGACGTGAACCAACGAGGTGCGGACGAGAAAGCGCGGAGACGCCATCCTTCAACCCGTCCATCCTTCAACGAGTGACCTGGAGCTGTAAGATGACTGGGTTGCGGAAATATATTTACATAAATAATGCCTAGCCTATACATTAATATCTATAATGTGTCCTTTGGCTACAGAGACCCTAAAGTATATATAGAGAAGGAATGAGGAGTACAGTATAGTATAGATCTCCTTTGAATCATGTGTTGGATGCCGATGTTTCTCTCTTTGTACGCCGTACGCCTCATCACGATGAAAGCAAGTGCCTCTCCCACTGTAGAGCTTGTTCAAAGCTTCCAGCAGATGATCATGCAAAGCTCAAAGTCGTAAATCGGTCAATCCTCAGGGGCCATGGACGAGCAGTAAACCAATCCCAAACACTCCATGCATGGAGGCCTACTTTTCAAGGTTCGGACCATTTTATGGACGATGGCCATATTTTGCATATGTTTGCATGGCCCAAAAGGTGTTTGATGTGACTGCCCAAAATGCTTCATAAACCCTTCTTTGACCAGGGGTTTGTGTCTAACCCTGAGCGGTTTGGTGGTCGAACCAATGATTTTGAGGTCGCCCATCGGTCGGTTTGCAGTTGAGATCGGTCGGTACCTGGAATTTTCACTTCGTCTTCAAGGTATATAGTGGGAACCTCCAAGCCTTTGCCGTTCCCATTGCCTTAGAAAGGTGGGCACCAGCGGCACCAGGTCGTTTCTCAGGTCCCCATAGGTCATAGGTCACCTTATAAGGTCATATTGTGATATTTGCATGCAACTAGTGGTGGATCTCTACCCAATACATCGGGAGAGCCAGCTCAGTCTGGGCACATATGGGCCCTGACCACAGTAGGGAGCTTGAGGGCAATCTGGGCCCATGGGGACCTGAAAAGTATAGGGAGCGCCAGCTTGGCTTGGGCACACGCGGACCTGAACACTAATTATATCAATCGCCCCAGCACCCTTTTCTTCATGGGTTGGTGAGGGTCAACGTCGATGAAGATTCTATGAAGTTCGGCACTCGGACAGTCAGGCCAGACGACTGGTCATTTAGGCTATTTGGGCTTTTGCGGAAGGGGCCTGAAAAGAGCTAGTTGGCCATTGAGAAAGTGCATCGGGGATTTCCTGGAGATGGATGGTCAACAACCCACAATAACATCTGAGAAGTCATTTGCACATCTTGCGACGGATCTCCAGGAGCCGTTGACTTGGTTGGCTGTGAGGAGGTCACGGTTGGGACGATGGTGTCAACATGAAACCGTGGAAACGGTGTGGCAGAACATGGTGGTCATGGCAACATTTGATGGGGACCACTGACATGGTGACACATACCACCATGATTTTGATGGCACAACGATTGGCATGGTGGTCATGGCAGCACATGGCAGAAAAAGGACGGGAATGTGTTGATTCCTTTCCCTTCGTTTGGATTGTTTCGACCTTCAAAGTCTCAGTTGGACGTGGCTGGAACGTCATTGCGTTGCTGAACGCCTGAACTTTGGGTGACTGTGGCACAAGTGTCTATCTCCAAATATGGTCACACTTTGTTCATACAAATAATGCTGCTTGTGTGGAAACCAAGTAGAGGTATGAGTCATGAAAACACATCGGAAACCGAAAACGTACGAACACCAGTTGAATCCTTACCAGTTACTTGTACTTACTTGTACCCTGCGGGTTTAACAGGTCAACAAGATACACAACAACTAAACCATACCGTTTGACAGGCTTTTTGACTGCAACAAAAATAAGATCCAGTGGGGTAGTTGAAAAAGGAACCCATCCACCAGAGTGGATAGGCATGACAGTTTCAAAAACAACGGTTTTGCGTGTGTAACAGCAGTGGCACCCTGCTTGGGACAATGGACAGACCCAGGACCCAGGACACCGAGTTGAATGTTGTCTCCTACAGGAGGGTGTGTCTCCAAACACAACCACTTGCAATGGTTGTCCTCAGCGAACCTTGCCGACTTTCTACGTCTTCCTTTCCTACCTTCATGGAAGTATCGCATCCACCGACCGGGTCGAAATCGATCGAACGGTGGGGTCCGTGGAACCCGATTCCCAACGCTTGACGGGATCCACTCATTTGCGAGCTTCATGGGTCTGAGTCTGAACTTACAGCAACAACATGTGTGGGTCCGAGTTGTATCGAATTGTGCTGTTTTGTGCCGAAGCGGCGTTTAGGCACCCTTATTTGGGATACACCAACCCCAACTCTTGGCCGCCCGTTCCACCTCCTTTGACATGGATTTGTTTATTTTGCTAGTTTGGTCATATAATATTATATATACTGTAATAGAAAGAGAGATCTGTATCATCATGGCCTACCACACATTCATCTCAGTGGATGTTGGTCCCTAAAATCCTAAAAGTAAAGATAAACAAGTCCTTTGGATATCCAGTCCCAGAGGCTCAGCGGGTGGGTAGTACTGTTTTTTGAGCCCCCCCCTGCTGAAGGCCAGGTTGAGATGCTCGTCCAGCTGTAGCAACAGCACCACTTGCGAGGCCGTTCTAAACAGTTCTGGGTAAGAGCTTCGAAGGGGATGTCCCTCGGCAAAAACCAAACACAGACTCTCACAGACCCGAAAAGGGGGGGCATCAGCGATATTTTGGGGGTGTCCTTTTTCCTATTTGGCTTTGAAGGGGCGCAGGTGGATCACCTGGAAGGGACGCTTCTGAAGGACCTCAATGCTGAGATATGCTGAGTCCATTCGGTGGACGTGGCGTTCGTTCCAGTCCGAAGTTCCAGTCGCTTGTGTATGCATGGTTTTTTGTGTACACAATGTTCGCTACTAGGAACAAGTGCATCGCTTCTAGTAACAAGTGCCTTACTAGTAGTAACAATGGTTGCTATTAGTTAATTTAATTCTAAGAGCTTTTTGTTACAGTATATTATTCCTTGGAACTAACGGAAGTGGAGTGGAGTTCACCCCCCTGTTTGTAGAGGAAAAAGGGATAACACGGGTTTTTCCTTTCGGAGCCAGGCCATCCGCTTCCATGTTAGTTCCCAGGTGGTCACCTCTACTTCTTGTGGCTTGTGAGATCTTGTGAGTCCTAGTGAGTCCATCCACTGGAGAGGTTATCCATGGTTGTCCTAAAGATTCTCAACGTCAATTCGTAAAGAACTTACTTCACTTGGCTCGTGAGGTACGGGTGTCTAAGGCAAAGAAAGTGGTAAAGAACCTTGGCAATCTCTCCCATTGGTTCCTGATTAGCGCAATCGGGCTGCTCGGTGTGAATCTAATCCTTCCGCTTTTTTTGATGGGCTAGGCTAGGCTCTAGGCAGCCTTGCAGAGTGATTCCACTGTGGCCCAGGAGGTTGGTTTTGCTACAAATATGTTGTATTTGCATGATCATTGGACGACGTTTTTTGTTGTTCCTCTTTAAAGTCTATTTATATATTATACATTTATTTATATATTTTTCTGAGCTGCTTATGTGCATTTTTGCGTCAGCTAGTTTGCATGAGCTTGCGGGTAGACTCGGTTGCATGGAGGTAAAAGCAAGAGACACCTCATCACCTGATGGTGACCACGGTCTGAGCAAAACGATAGTGACCACGATAGGGAGACGTATACGGCGGAGCACACCGCAGGTCACCTGCGTGTCTTCCATCACTGCCTGGGGGCTCGGTCTGATGTGTTTTTTTGTTGTTTCGCCTGGTCCCAACATGGTTGAGATGGGATGTGTGGGCAGTTTTGGTCTTCTCACTGAAGTCTCCCTATGACCCAGCTCTTGGCAATGGGTCAGTTGAACTTGGGCTTACTACTTGAGGTCCCATCAGAGTGGAACGGTCCCTGTAGTGGGAACCACTAAGACGTATCTTACAATGCCCAGTAATTAGCTAGCAACACATACCTTTTTTTGTGGTCTTCAATTCACTGACATGTGTATTAAAAACGTCCCCGCATCCAGACCACCTCAAAAAGGGCACCAAGACAACTTCGAATGACATGCGAGGTCATTGTGTCCTCCAAAGCCCGCAACAGTGTGTTATGTTTGATTCGATGTCAAAAAAGGGAAGACACCGACTGTATATAGCTTGTCAACATTGCATAATCATTTAGTATTTGCATACCGAACAAGCAACGGATCCACGTGAGGGAAACGCAATGAGTTTGTGGGGTCTTGGGTTGACTTGCGGCTATCCAGTCCAGTCCACCGATGTCAGATACCTCGCGATCAAAAACAGACGCGACCTCGATCGACCACGTCAGGTGGAGACCAAGATGACGTCCAACCCGGAGGATGACGAGTTCTGCGCCCGGACGCCCCAGCGGGCGGGCGGATGCGGTGGGAGCTTAGGTGTCAGGGGAGTCGGGGGGGAAAGGCGAAACTGGGAGATGAAATGAGATGAACCCCGAAGGCGGGAGGAGGTTAAGAAGAAACATGAAGAAACGACCAATGCAGGATGTATCCAACAAAAACTGGGACCAGTGGGGCGGTGAATGAAGAGTATTTCGGCAACGGACCTTTTGGGTGGATGAAGAGTGTTGTTCTGCACATCAGGAGTTTCTTCCAGTGCTGGACGTGCGCCTACTCACTACCTTGGACCCGTGGAAAATGACAGATCAAACCATTTGGGAGATCGACGTCCAAACCTCATGAACTTGTAGGGAACTTGACGTCCTCACCCGTCCTCACCTCCTGCCTCAGGTCAAACAAACCTCAAGGGATTTGTTCGATTCGGAGCGCCCTCAGGGGACCCTGAAATGATCATGGCTTCCGGGGGGCCATTGGTTCCGGGCGAGGAAAGGCTTGCGTTCCTTTGCTTATGGGAAGTGGAGGGCCTGGCTTTGGTGGTTTTTTGTTCCATCCTCCCAAGTGCAAGGCAAGCTTGGAACTTTGTGACGTTTGTGATGTGTGGAGGATTGGTAATTACTGTCATTTTGTGTTGGTGAGAATTGTGAGATATTGTGAGTATATAAAGGGAAGATCAACCAATCAGATCAGGGTTTTTGTTTTGGCTGGGTCCGCGCTTCCAAGGGTCCTAGGATTCTAGTTGTTCTTTTGCAGAGCTGGAAGTCCTAGGGAATCTACTAGGAAAACCCTCTCAGTAAAAGCCTGTCAGAACTGCCTATATTCATTTGTCCACCTGCGCCAGGGCAGCTTGAACATTAGCTCTCGAGGCGAGGTTGTCAGCGAACGTGACTCTCATTGGAAGGGTGGAAATGATTGGAGATGTGTAGTGTAGCGAGTTGCTGTGTTTTTTTGCCTGTGCCTATGTAACACCACCTTGAAGAAGGGAAATGTATATGGAAAGGTTATGCTCCATGTCCATCTTTGATTCTCGGGACTGGTTTTGGATGAACATGGATTGAGCTTACCTTTCTGGAAAAGAGCTGATCCAGGTGCCTGGACCTTTCGTTGACTTCCACTGACGGTATGGGTAGAACTAGCGACAGGATGGAGAACACCACGACGTTGGGATGGGAGTTTGCGCTTGACATACGGCAATCCAGGGACTGTTGTCGTGGGAATGTCGTTGGGATAGCGCAAGAAGTGTCGTTTGCGCAAGGAAAAATAGAAGAAGTTGGGTGGAATTGAAATGAATTGTCTTGTCCTGCCTCATAGTGTGAAAGATGATTGATAGACACTCCATGGGACAGGAACGTATCACCTACATCGACCCTGTTTCAACATGTTCAACCACCATTGATCGGCCGTTTGAGAAACGGTCAGTCGGTCCAAGAGAGGTCATGTTTGGATCCATGAAAGAATT
Source organism: Durusdinium trenchii (assembly GCA_963970005.1). Taxonomy (NCBI): domain Eukaryota; class Dinophyceae; order Suessiales; family Symbiodiniaceae; genus Durusdinium; species Durusdinium trenchii. The sequence goes on along the minus strand of CAXAMN010000001.1, from coordinate 2,748,611 downwards.
ACTCAATCGCAATGCCTAACTTGGAAGGCCACCTAAGATGACACCTGACCGGGTATCTACCCAATTTCCAAGGGGGGGATTGGATAGATGTGTTTAGTGCCTTTGGACGCACCGCGTCCCTTCTTTGGGGGGCAAGACTGCTTGGTGACATGGTGCCATTGCTCAACACCCGGAGCCCCAAAGCCTAGTAGGTTGACATAGCCCGGTAGGTAGACATCGTTTGCAAGTTGGAAAAAAAAAAACGTGTTCATGAACGACCCGGTCATGGCACATGGTGCCCAGGTGCCATGACCGCCATATCTTGGACCCGCATTTGTCAGCACAAGTAGTTGGGCAGCGCATGTTTTTTGTTTCGCGAGGCTCCCCAAGTTGTGCTATTCTTGATGTCCAAATGTCGTACTCTTGGACCATTGGACCCTTGAACGCTGTTGAAAAAGCCTTGTTGGGTACAAGGGGTTTGCTAGTTACTAAGCCACTGAATCTTCAAGCCCTTAGCAGTGATTCAGCAGGACAAACAAGTCTTTGACGGTATCTTCTTGTGTGTTCTTCTCTTTCAGTCGTCACGGGACCAATCAGCTGAGCTGCCGCAGCCAGGCTGCTCTTGGCGCACCGAGCTCAATTCGGCTCCTGCCTGGCACACCAACGACACTTGTTCGCACAGATCCCTTCGCCTTTGCCTCGGGCGGTGGGGCGGAAGACCCGAAAAAGCAGCGACCTGGGAGCATGTCGAGAACGGCGGTCAGATCCGAAAAGGATGAAAATGGGGGGTTTGCATTTTGACTATGCTTTTAGTTGAAAAAAGTATGAAACAATCAATTGTTGCTTTTAGTTGAGCTCTTGGCTGGAGCTAAGCTATTTCGCCCCACCCTGAGAGTTGTAAATGTTTTGTAATACCACTACTGGTTGCCGGGATCGCTGCGCTCCAGCTGCAGAGGAGCGCTCGAGCGGTTCCTCTCCATGAGTTCGATCACACTTGTTCCAACCGTCACTGGAATGTCGGGGGTGGGAACAAGAAGGTCATGCAATGGAAGGGTTCCTGTGGAAAAAAAGGAAACATGAAAACACCGGAAAACACCATATGCCATATAGATTCGTTCTACTTATACTTGCTTCTGCTTCTGCTTTTGGTGTGGCTAGTACCACCACCTCAGCAGATACTGAGCTGGTGGTATAACCGGGTATATCCGGGTATATAATTGCAACCCACTGCAAGCTCCTGCATTCAGTCAGTTGATTCCAGGGACCATCGCCCGAATTGCCACAGCAGCTATGCATTTGAACCACAGATTGGGACCCAAGAAATTGCACATTTCCACTTGAACAATAATTATATGGAATTGCCAGACAATCAATCTGTGCCTCAATGATTTTCCTGCCATGATCAGCGATCGGTCATGCGCAGATTCACCAAGGCCTTCTTAGTGCTTGTGGCCTCATTCATTGTGAGGGGTTGAGCCTGCGAAACGGTATGGCGAAACCAGTAATTACTGCATGAAACCGGAGACTGGCCGGCCACAGATGGTTGGGTCGGGTGGGGGAGTTCACAGATGGGCTGGAGAAAAATCCGACTGGCCACTCTCCGTCCTTTTTTTTCCCAATATGCCAGCTTGCCTGCGATATGCATGCAGCAATTTGTGGCTGAATTTGGTATGTTTGCCAAGCATCGAAGCCATGTAGCGCTTAAGGGGTCGACTATCGAGACCTCCCTCCTTTTGAGATGCCGCAGCGGCAGCCCCGCGTGTCTTCGTCAGATGAAGGGGGTTGATGACTTCAGGGCGATATCTCGATGGAGAGAAGTCTGTAGAGGCCCGTGTGGATCGTCCGACCGACTATCTGTTGGGGGGGTTCTCCCGTTCTCCATGTCCGACCGAAGTAGAGTCCTTTTGTGGGCCGTGATCAGGGTCGATTCTCAGGGTTCGGTGCCTGACTCATGGCGCAGCGATGAAACACTTCTTGAAAGGTATTTAAAGCGTTTGAGATCAGGCGCCATGAAAACTCCTGGTCTATAGTTCTACGAGTAAGTATTCCAGATTTCGACAGCTGATAAGTTGTAAACGTTTCAAGCACGGTCACAAGTCATAGAACGACGTGGAATTTGTCCGCCAGGGGCAGCAGCAGGAAACCCTTCGTCGTTTTGCAAGTCTATAGTTCTGAGTTCCGCAGGACTCAGCCGTTCAGTAAACTGAGATTGTGTATGATTGAGTATAAATTATGATTGTATATATATATATATATATTGTATATTGTATAATCTAAAAGTTAATCGGGGAGTTGTTTCATCCTGACATTAGAAGACGACTGTCTCAACGATGGCCTTCTGTATTTCTGACATCCACTGGGACCTCCCTTAAGAGACGTTTCACCCCAACGCCGCGGCCGAAAGAGAGCGCGCTCCCAAAACCCTGCGGCCGGAGGCAAGGTCTCCCACGGCTGGGGAGGTGCACATGCTCAGGCTCAAGAATTTGAGTGTTTGCCGGGGTCTATCATTTAAAGGTGTTCACTTATACCTCTCCAGTTTTTCAACTTCGTTCTGTCAAAGGCTCTTTTGATGGTCCAGAGTCAGGATATGCAGATGCACATAAACTCATTGGCCTCGTCTAGATGTGTTTTTTTGCCCTGGGCCCTCGCGTGCAACAGTGACCTGAGCAGGACTTGAAGAAGTGTCCTGAAAATGTGTCATCCTATTTCATCGCAAGGTGGATGGGTTGAACTGAAATTGTGCGGATCCTTCATGTTGATCCTTTCGTTCTGAGAACCCTTGGCGCTATCGCTATCAACGCTCCATCTCACTTGGCGCAGAGTTTCATGGTGCTGGTCCGATGGCTTTCGATCGAAGGTCCCGGATTCCCTGTGAAGGAATGAAGGGAGAGAACGAGGATTGAAGAAAGGAAGGAACGAGACAAGGAAGGAAGCGAGTGCGGGTGACATCAGCATCTCAAAGAGTTAATGCAAATGATTTTTGGCTTTCAGCCTGGGGTTTTGATGCGTTGGATGCCCTGATTTGGTGCAGCGAATGTGGCGTTGGGATGAGTTGGGTAGATTGGGGATATGATATAGTTGACGATTCATGATGGACCCAAACACACGGTCTTTAAGAGCCTGTTATGAGTAATAGTTGCTTGCGAACCAGTTGATCCACCAAACAATTGTAGGAGCTTGCTTCCTTCCAAGGGTTCCCAAACTGTTGATTGTTGTTTGTGCCGTTCTCTTGCTGCTTTGCATGTAGCCATTTACAATTTAATGCAAGAAGAAACCAAAGTAATTTTAATCATTTACCCAAATTTAGTCGGTCAGCACAACCTGGAAGTCAGATCGTCAAATCCGATTTCTCGTCATGTCTTGGACATACTCAATCGATTGAACATAAAAAGGAGAGGGGAACTTTTAAGAGGTGATTGTAACTGTCAATCATGCTGCTCAGGGTCAAGCAGCCCCATCATTGAAGGATGTCCTACGATGAAAGTCTGACCGGAGGAACTCCTAGATAGTTTGATTCATAAAGCAGGTCCTATACGAAACAGCTCCAAATCATCAACCACTGCAGATGTTCTTCACAGCTTCCGGGTGCAGCATCCTTGAATGCAATGGGTGACGAAGGTGATGCGCAATGCGCGCAGCGCGCCATGCGCGCCATGCGTTGGGGTGGTATTCGAGGGTTGAAGGATGTTGTGGACCCAGGGCCCAGACCCACTTGTTTTCTTGGGAGGTGTGCAGGTCTCTTTCTACATTTGGGCTGCAAGACATTGGCTGCACGGCTACGCGACCCCGAATCACCAACGCACCAGCTCCGGCGCTCCAATGGTGAATCCCGACACTTTTCCTTTCAATCCGACAGCGCCCAGGGGCCCAGGATTTGTTTGTTCGCTCTTAAAGGAATACTCTGGGACTCTGCGCCTGGAGATTCTTTCCCAATGCGTGGACCTGGCACTGCTTCTGGCACTGCTGAGATGTCCAACGGTCCAAAAGGACATTATGTTTTAGTCCTTCGCATGCACAATTTCATGCGAACCAAGATGATTCAGATAAGAAGTCGCCAAGTCTCAAGTCAACAGCATTGCATGGCACCCTCCCGTCTCAAGCCCCCAAGTTAGGCACACTTCCACGAGGCTTCTTCCTATAGACCGGTCCTTTGCACCTTTTTTTCATCTCTTCCCCCTCGGACTCGCCGCGTTCGCCGCAGCCCGGCCGCTCTACGCCGTGCTGGGCGTGGCGCCGGACGCCACGGCGGCAGAGATCAAACAGGCGCGGCGCGCGGCGTTCCCTGCCGGCGCCGGTCGGACAAGGTCGGAGCGTACTTGGGAGCAGGAGCCGATACTGAGGGCGAATGACGTTCATTTTGTCCCAATCGTTTCACAGGTCCTATCTCACTTTCCTTCGATATGAATTCTTTGGAAATCCATGGGATGGTTGGGTCTTTAAGACGGTCTTCAGTCTTCATGATATGGTGATAGGTCGTGACCCACCATGATCGCCCGACCAGTCCACATATGTATGGAAGGACCGACACCAAGGTGGGTCAACGGTCTCCTGGTGCCATGACCCACAGCCTTCGACACCAAGCACTTTGGGCCTCCGTTATCAAGCTTGGTTCGAGATCCCACCGGGAGCTTCGAAAACCACAGCCCCAGCCGGCCGGCCCATAACTACAAATGCCATCACATAACATCACATACCGCTACTACGATTACTACTGCTGATGCTGCTGCTACTACTACTACTACTTCTACTACTGTAACCCTCTTCTAACATCTTCAAACTACTTCTGCTGTTTGTGCTAGACTGGCATATTTACATACATTGGAGTGGCTGAGTCGGGGTTAATGTAGGCATATATGCGATGATTCCAGTCCCATGAGTCACTATGAGAGTGTTTGGACATTACTCCTGGGCCAAAACATCACCTCCCGTTCGCTTGATGGAGGCTTACAGGCATTTGGCGCTGCAGCACCATCCTGACAAATGCAGCAGGGCCCAGAGGATCCCAGAGGTCCAAATGGTGCTCACGAACCGGTGATGGATTGCAAACTGCGGGAATTCTATCATCACATGTGGCCTAGACGTAAGGTGGTCCACATTCCAAAAAGCAACTATTTCAGATGCTTCTGCTGAGTTGACCACCATGCACCACTGAATAAGTAGTTCCAAAGTTGGGTGCGAACTGAAAGTAAATTTGATGATTGCCTCATTTGCCAGCCTTTTGCTTGTTGAGAGATGATCCCTAAATTCCAAATCCGAAATCACCTTCCTATAGAAAATATGGTCATTCCATATGTTTGTTTGTTTTTGCCGATAGTTTCGGTGTATTTGCAACCACCCGCAGCAGATGCTGAGGTCAGGGCTCAGAGCAAGAGAAGGCGTGTTGGTCGTGGTGGTCGGAGGCGGTTTGAGTGTGAGGCACCAATATGGAAATTGCACAACCCACCCTTACCTATCATAGTACCTATTGAATGTGCATTTGCGGTACAATGTTTGGTCTCTCATCGGGAAGACAGTCCAATTCTTCCCAAATCCGCATCGACGGTGCCTGTCAAAACCAAACTCTCCAGACACCGCAAGTGACATGGCCCACATGCAAATGCGGCCATGAAATGCCATGAATATTGCCCTGTCTGTGAGGCTATGATTGTGAGAGACGAAAGGCAGGACCTTCCTTGATTTGTCCACAACAGACACCTGAGACGAACACAGCCATGTCTACCAAACGTGTGGCCCCTAGTAGCGTCCTTGCTCCTGTATGCTCCTGTGGCCCCTAGTAGCGTCCTTTGCTCCTGTATGCTCCTGTGGCCCCTAGTAGCGTCCTTGCTCCCAGTAGCGAGGCCCTTTGCTCCTAGTAGTTTCTTGTTCCTAGTAGCGATGCCAGGAGCCCCTAGTAGCGTCCTTGCTCCTAGTAGTAAGGCCAGGAGCCCCTAGTAGTTTCTTGTTCCTAGTAGCGATGCCAGGAGCGCCTAGTAGCGTCCTTGCTCCTAGT
>CAXAMN010000001.1:2639250-2735746 GCA_963970005.1 Durusdinium trenchii | reverse complement strand
GGTTGGTTGGTTGGTTGGTTGGTTGGTTGGTTGGTTGGTTGGTTGGTGTGTTGGTTGGTGTGTTGGTTGGTGTGTTGGTTGGTGGGTTGGTGGGTCGGTCGGTCGGTCGGTCGGTCGGTCGGTCGGTTGGTGGGTCGGTCGGTCGGTCGGTGGGTGGGTTGGTTGGTTGGTTGGTGTGGTTGGTGTGGTTGTTTTTCTTGTTCTTGTTCTTATCGACAAAATAAGGCGGTCTATAAAGAGTGGATTCCAAGGTACTCGACAGTGGGTCTCCCCCCCGCACTCCAACAGCGAGCGTTGGTGTTTTTTTCGACATTCAGATCTTTCTCACAGGTCGATGGCAAAGATGTTCCAAGTTACATGCCGGAGGCTCAGACCAGGCTGCAAGTCTACGGCACTTGCGCGGTTGCTCTAGGAAGCTGGGGATGACTATGTATTGTTAAACTATAGAGATATCATGCAGAATAGATAGCTGACTGAAAAATAACCGGCATTTAAAACATAGAGACTGGATCTTTGTTGCAAAGCAGGTTTGTGTCTCTCTCTACATTGTCATATGCACAACACGGTGCGTTGATGTGCTTTGTGTGATGTGTTCAGTCAGACTCTGGCTATGGGACCTCTAGGGAACTTTTTGGGAACCAAGTAGCTGGTTGTCGTGGCCGTGTCCGAGGCGCGAGATTGTGGCGCGAGGCTTAGGCTATTTGGCCGCAGTGGTTGAAGGCCGGAGCCAGTGGACGACCAGAGCTGCAGGGCGCAGGGTTGATGAAACGTGGCCATCGCATGGCCCCTTGGAACCGCCATGTTCCTCTACAAATAGGGTAATTTGACTTCCATGTTAGCTCCGGGGAGTGCATGTGTAGTATTTTTGAGCTTTACTTGGGATGTTTGAGCGAGCGAGCGGTGGATGGAGCTCATCCTGAGTGTGAGAATGGGACATTTTTGTCCATGACTTGCACGACTTAGCCGTACAGGTATAGAGCTTGCGTGAGGTTGAGATTTATTTTACCTCACAGGCCAATAACTCGCGGCAGCGAGAATGCCTCAGAACGAACTCGGAGAGACATGGGGATCAGCATGCCTGAAGGGACCTTGTTGAACCACCCTTCTGTCTGTGCCGATCCACCGGCTCTTGCAAGCCTTGAGATGATGCGCCCGAGGATTGCACTAATTTAGTTGTTTGGTTTCGTTCCTGCTAGTTTGCATGCACACTTCATGAGTCATGAGTCAGAGAGCCCACTATGGCCGGAAATGAACAAAAATGGGATGTTTGAAGCCACTGACTTATAATGTTCAAGTGAGTTAAACAAATTACCAACGCAGAGCCACGTGGAATTGCAATTGCCCCACCAAGACCAAGACTGCTTCCAAAAATCTCCACCGCCCTCACCTCGCATCCCCAAAAAGAAAGACGTGAATACATAAGCCTTTGCCTTTGTCGTCCTTTGTCATCCTTTGTCGCTCAACGGTCCGTCGCCCGTCTCCCTTTTGTCAGGTTTGGAGCAGAAAGAGGTGGTTCTGCTGCGGCATTTCGTCATGGATCAGATGTACGCCTTGTTGGCCTGGACCGCCTCAGACCGACGCGAGACAGACGAAGACACCGTATACGGTATCAGGCGAAGAGGCGAGGCTGTCGTGAGTGGCAACCAGTTCGGACAGTTGTGTCAGCATATATACTTTGGGTTTGTCCGTTCTTACCGTTCTTACCTGCAACAGTCAGTAAACAATTATCACTATTTTTGAACAGGGCCTTTACTAACCATCATCATCCACTGTTACAGGTAATAGGATAGACCCAATGTATACTGCATATATAATATAATATATATATATGATGTACCGGAATAGGCCTCATTCTCCAATTGGACAAGCAAAGCGCACCGAGCAACAAACATCCTGATCTGGAGCGACTAAGTATGGTTGAAGAAAGAGACAGACAAACAAACAAACCAACAAAAAAGTACCGACCCCTAAGAGTCAACGATCGCAGCCACCACATTCAAAACACCGTAGAACACCCAAGCGATGTGAGAGCTTTTGCCGGCCTGAACATCTGTGTGGTCACGGGTGCTTATGGACACCACCAAGAACATGGATCCTGCTGTCAGATGAATACGTTGACACTGTTCACACATCTTCCGCCGAAAATCCGGATGAGCAAACCAAAGCGGGAGCTGGATTTTGCTGTCAAACTCAGCTGATGTTTTGTAAGCTCATGTCAAAGAAGATTGGCGGATCCAGCGCGAATTTGAATTTACTGAGCCCACGAGTAGATATCCTCTAGACTGCACTGGATTCAGAATGGTCTGCCACGGACCTCGGTTCAGGGTGTCCATTAACCACCCCAACGGGCCTGACATATGTGTTTCATCATGGTTGTATTGTTCACTTCCGCACCTCTGTGCGTTTCCCAACTCTTTCCGTCACTCGTCACCCCCAGGCCTACGAGCCGCCCCTGGATGCTGACGCCTTCGGCGGCGAGCGTGGTTATGCCACTGGGACCTAGAGACAACGTGGAGGTTTAAGGATTAATTTGATGCAGGAGGGTTCGTACTAATTTTGTTGTATTATAAAGAGTCTTGTTTGGGGATTGTTTGGATGTTATTTGATGTCTGTTGATGTTATTTGTGTACTTGTGTACCTGTTTTGTTCTATGCTCCTGGGACTGCCAATTGCCAATTTTTTGGTGTGTGGGGATTGAATTCATCGAAGTGAAGAAGTCCTGCTCCAGGGGGGCACAGAGTCATAGACGTGGAGATCCCCTGAGGCTGGTGCAGGATTGTTGCAATGGTTTTCCTTCCAATCCAGGCCGAAAACGAACCATACTATATACACACTTGACGATTGAAGTTGACGATTCTGAGTGTTCTGTCTCCGATTCGATTAGGAGGGCTCATAAGATGGGCTCATGATCCACTTCTTTTTTGGGGGGGGGTTGAATTGCTCAACGACCTGAAAGCCTCGCTGCTTCGCTGCTTCGGTGACTCTTGGCGGAGAGGACCACCAAGAGCAATGCAGCTCCGTGTGGACCATCGACAGGTGGAGGATCCAGGCTTGGGGCAAAGGTTCAAGGATTTGTCCACTTACACCCTACCAGAGGTCCCACCAACGAGCTGGAAGAGCACATGATTGACAACCTTACCAAGAGTAGAGCGGCTGGGACGCAGATGTCAGCGGCAGCATGGCGCTCTGAGTGGGGACTGATGTGCGACCGGGCAATCCTCGAGGTAGATGAAGGACCAGACTGCGCCCCTGTGGCCAAACCAGAGGGCCGGCAGCAGCTAGTGAGTAGTCCTGGCCACTGATGAGCAGGCTGCAGGTCGGTATGCTAGGTCAAAGGAAGATGTGACCCATCTGTGCATTTGTGTTGTTGGGTTCATTGCCCCTTTGGAGAAATTGGTGATCTTGCCAGGGTTCACTGGACAGTCTGTTGTATCCTTCCTTTGATCGAGCGGAGTGTCATGCAAAAACTACCTCACCAAATCCGGGGCCCGTCCTTTTAGTACGTAAAGCAATGTGCTCTAGAAGTGGAGGAACCTGTCCAACACCCATCCTGCATGGGAGAAGGTAAATGCCACATGTTTCCAAAAAACATCCAAGATGTGTTGCGGTTGCACGAGCTCTCACGAGATGCAATGCTGACTTCGCTGTTCCGAGGTCATTACCTACTACGATGCTCCTTTGCAGGCGTGGAACTCGGGGGTGGTGGTCCTTTTGAGACTCGTCGGGGCTGTTGCGATCTACCACCTGGTAACCACACCGCCCACACTCACATTCAGGGTCACCAGGTAAGAGCATTATCCCAACGGGCTCCAACCATATCCTCAGTTTCGGTGGTTCGACCCCCCTGCCAGCCCACCATAACCATCTTCGAAACGGAGGTAGTTGGAGCCTGTCATGTGTTGTTGAGCATCCTGGAACTCATGAAGCTGAACGTATTGGAAGCTACACCGCTATGAATGACTGGTGTAGCAATTATATACTGTATTCATCGACAACAACCGGGGACCATCGCAGCTCTTGCAGGTCCTGAGTTTGAGTCATCCTTAAGTTGACTATGTCTCAATTGTTGGATCTTCAGTGGGTGACTTAACCATACTTAACCCCTCCATTCAACATCGTTCAACCATAGAAAATCTTTTGGTTGACCTGGTTTTGAAGTCAACAAATCCTTACTGAAATAAGGGTTCTTCAGCAAAAAACAATACTGTAAATCCATAGTGATTGGAATCCTATGGGTGAGGTGAAGCGACATCACTTTCTGTCCAACGATCGGCTCAGCGGCCCGGCGAACCGGGGTGTGTCATAGTTATCCTCCGAGGCGATCCGAGGTGATCCGAGGTGATCCATTTCTGCGGATATATCCGAGGTGCCTTGGTATATATATATATTATATATACAGTATATATAGGTCTTTTCACCACGACATGTGCTTTTGGAGGGATCTTGGGAACTATGTATGTGCCTTGGTATATGTATTTTCACCTTGGTATATGTTGTTGGATCAAGTTGGGAACCATGTTTGTATCTTATACGTCACACACGACCTCTCACGCCTTCCGAGGCGGGCATCACACCCTCCTGGTCCGACCAGAATGGCCCTGGTGCCAAGACCACCGCCAATGCCGCGGATCGGTCTGAGTCACTTGGTTAGGGGAGAAGATGTTGCTTGGTTGTATTGAACAAGGCCTGTAAAGTCAAAACAAACAACTGTTCATGTTTTGTGGATGCTGTTTTTCCTTCTGACAACTCATGCGTTGTTTCTAAAAGCAGAAGTAATCATTGTGAACGTCGGCACGGGTTCTACGTTGATTGTCGACGCATGTTGACACTCGTCGGCGACGTGATTCTCACAGTATGATGTCTAGGCAGTGCAAATAACCATTGCATTGCCAATATGTCACGCCCCACAGATTCTTATGACAAATGATAAATAAATACACAAGTCTTCGACAAACGTTGCACGCTTCTTGGAAGCATGTTTGCGCAACAAATAATATGTTTCAGAAAACATGCGTGATAACGCAGACACAAGTCGGCACATGTTATGAAACATGTTGACAACCGTATACAATACATTACAATATGTTATAGCTTCTTTGTAAAACATGTAAGATGTTCAGACAAAACACATAATATCAAATATTTTTTATTTCAAGTGATTAAGATGCAGGCCTTTTTGAATACAACCAAGTTGTTGGGATCTTCGGGAAGGCCGGGAATTTCCATTTCTCAGAATAGCTTCAGAAAAGGCTTGTGACAAAGCGAGTATGCAGTTTTCCTCCTGGTTCCTGAAGGATTCCCTCAAATCTGACTTGCATACACAACTTCTCAAAGATCGTGGGATCAGGCTTCAAAGCTGGGGCTTCGAATTTAAGCGGGTGAAGCAGATGTCACATTAAGCGGATGTCGCGCCTCGTAGCCTCGAGGACGGTTTTTGGAGAGCGGGTGTTGGTGGGGAAGTGAAGCTTTGCCTAGTCGCAAGTGCCTTTACATGTACAAAACCACGCTATTTGCAGTGTCTTGTGGGGTGTGGAGAGTGACAGGAAGCTTCCCCCACAGCATCCCTTCTGTTTTCGGTCCCGTTCTGCTGAAGTGTTCAGTATGGCTTTTGAAGGGCCTTAGGGAGGAAAGTGGTTCTGCATGGAATTCTAGAGACGGTTCCCTCTATCCCTTCTGGGTTCATCTGGACTTGGTTCTGAAAGTTTCAAAACGAGTGGAGTGCATATGGCATCAGAGATGGGCCAGGGCCAAGCTGCACAGCATCTCTTTGTCTTGCTGGACCCAGCAATGCAAGAGATGGATGGTGAGAAAAAACTCAGTATTGACTCAGTATGTCCAAAGAACTATGTGCATTATCGGGAGCTGCATGACTGCTTTGCGAGCTTGCCTGTTTGCTTGCTTGCTTGCCTGCCTGCCTGCCTGCTTGCCTGCCTCCCTTACCTCACCTTACCTCACCCTGTTTCACCAACAAAGGGAGGAACACTTGCCTTTAGATGGGCGTATGAAAGCTAGCTTCTCGGCTCGCAAGACCTTTTTCAGGGACACTGTTGAGGGCATCTCACACCCCAAGTTGCATAAGGCCACGGCCGGTGCATCCAAGGCAGCGTCGAGCACTGGCTTTTGTGAGAGCGAGGATGCCGCCAAGTTCAAACCGTGGCCGTGGTCTCCAACATGGGTTTGGCACCGACTGGACTTGCGGCCAGGCCTAGGCAACCAAGAAGCGCTAATGCATGCTGGTGTTTGTGGAGATGCCTCAGCCCAGAGGAAAGAAGAGAGGGCAAGGAGTGGATCAGAGCCATCAGAGATCAACGGCGGAAGCAGTGGATGAGAAGTGGAATAATTGAGAACATCGGTTGCCTCTGTACAAGTTGCTGGAGCCTCTCACAGTGGCAACCTGTCGCGGCTTCTATTGGACAATTCCATTTTTGCCTGCCTGGTGCAACGGAGCCAATGACCTTTGAGCGACACCTCGGCATTGCTTGAGGTAATGGTAATGATATATCCCAGACTCTCCGCGTATGAAATATATTCTTACGTTGATCCCCCCCAAACCACGGCAAATATGCAATCATAAATGAAGTTTTAGGGGCATATGTGTTTTTTTTCAATGAAAGGGCAAATCTTTGGTGGAGCCCTCATGCCTGGAAGGTGTTTCCCTCACAAAGCAAGTGAGGAGCAATGAACTACTTTGGCGATATGTAATTGCTCTGCAGGTTTGGAGCACATGTCCCGAAAAGCCATGGAGAGGACCCAGAGAGGACCCACCTGCCATTTCCCCAAAAAGGGTTTGAAACGCCCTTGAGACTAATAAATCCCAGATAGCTGCAAGCTATAGGCATTCTTCTCAATCATGTGGCTCTGGATCGGCATTTCGTTTTGCCTGTGCTGGTGCTGTTGCTGGATCGGCGTTTGGGCCTGCTGGTACTGGTGCGGCACTGCTAGCGGGCGCGGGTGCTGGTGCTGGATCGGCGTTTGCTTGGGGCGTGCTGGTGCTGCTGGATCGGCGTTTTCTGGAGGCGTGCTGGTGCAGGTGCTGGTGCGGGTGCCATGCCAGGGATGACATCATGTCGTCATGCCACGGATGACATCATGTCATGCCCAGATTGACATCATGTCATGCCAAGGATGACATCATGTCATGCCAGCGATGACATCATGCATGGCAGGGGCGATGTCCTCTCATATGTCCGACAAAATGATGCATGTATTGCCTTGTGGTAATAGTTCTGCCTTGTGGCACGTGATACACGCGCTATTTGGGGTCTATGCCGGTGTAATTCTGTTTCCAGCTTGAAAGAGTCACTTGTTTGAGCATAAATGACAACAACACTTGGCAAGGAGTGAGAGTAGTCACTCCTAAGCCATTCGTATCTTGACCTTGCAAAGCAAGTGCAAAAGTGCATGGACATTCTTCCAAAAATGTGAGTGCAGTCTGAGGTATTCACCGTGGAAAGTGGAAATGCTTTGTTTTCACACTCCATCTTCCCAAAAGAGTGATAATTCCAAAATGGCACTTGACATATCGCGGTGTCAGCGTCGGCCTTCTCACGCAAGGACACCTGCAGTTCGTGGTGTTTTTTCTAACACTCTCCAACAGGATTGCTTGGGTCCTGGGCACCTGCAAATGCGTCGTATCCACAGACTATTAGGACGTTAGACCCTGACCGTTTTAGACTCTTGATGAAATCTAACCCACCCCAATTGGATTGAACAACCTCTTCCTATGGAGGGTGAAATATATAATTAAGAGTCTACATGATTCAGTCCCTGATCCCCTCATCCCCCTCAGATAGAGTGGCGTGAAACACCCCAGTCCCTCCGAGGCTGCGTCAAATCGATGCGGCAACGGCGGAGCGGCGGCGCTTAGCCGCGCTGGTGGCTCGGTTTGATACAAAAAGGGCGGTTCTTGTTCTGGTGGAATCTTCCAACATGTGGACAGTGGACATTGCTGGTTTGTAGACCATCAGTCTTGGGATGGACAACACCTGGACCTGGGTTTTTGTGTGACCACAGGACATGGCAGATTTTTTGACACGCTATCACTCGTCATGCGATCATAGGGTTGCCAAAGTGGGGTGCATTCAGTGTTCGACCGCTGCATCCAGTGATGGATCTGTGTCGTTCAGCGGCAGATGTTGTTTTCTGCGTTTGTTTCGGAACACGGCGAACTTGTCGTGCTGTTTTTTCTCTCTGCCGTCTGGTCGTTGAGCAGTTCCTGAGGCGAGCCAGGTTGGAGAAGTTCTCGTGTTTGTGAACACGGTGACAGTGAGTCGTTTGTTTGTTTGAAAAAACACGGGTTCGAAGATCGAACACACAAAAGCTTTGACCTATGCCTGGGGTTGCTGTCCGCCCGGGGCCGAGCTTGCTCGTTTGGGAAGAGCCATGGTTTACTATCCGAATCAAGTTGGCTAGCTGATACATGTTCACCCAACTTCGCTCGCAGAAGCACTGATTCTTTGTTGAGAATGGAATGTGCTCATCGCAATGGACAACAACGTCAGTGGCGTCGGCTGGACATTTAAATTGACGGGCCCAATGAACACAAAAAAATCAATTTGGTAGTGCAACCAGACGCACCTAAGCACAACAAACGACAATTTGGCAAGCCCAGGATGTTTTCATATGTTTTATCTCATCATATCTCATCCATTTTCAACAAAAAAGGTGCTTGTCTCTCGATCAGAGACCCCGAAGAAGAGTATGGGATTTCCACATGCGTTCCTGAAGGACATTCCTACCACTTTCGTGACGAATTCCACCGAAATGCGCCCGCCCCAAGGAGTGGGTGAGCCCCGGAAAGCCAGCGGATGTTTCAGCGGCCTTTTGACTGAATCAAACAACTGCAGACTCGTCTTTTGACCAACTGCCGGGGTCCGAACTGCCGGGGTCCGGGCGGGAGGTCTCTCAGAGGTGTCCCAGAGATCGAGACGTGACTGAGTTGTTTCGCCACATGGGAGGGACGCTCAAGCTGAGAAGGGACGTGGAGGGACCAATTCTTTGCCAACAGCTTGGTAGAGCTGCGTAGCTTGTCGGAGGAACTTCATGGGAAAACACTTAAAGCAGAACCATGTGGAGGGGTTTGATTAATACTATATAGTTTGGGATTAGTTTGGGTCGGTGTGTCCCAGTAAACCAATTACCGTCGGTCATCAATCGAAATTTTAGAGAAAGGCCAACCGAAACATCGTCATCCCCTGGGCCCTGGTAATTGGATATATACAGCATATACCGTATACCCAGACCCTAGTCCTTCAACGGCCCGGACTGTGTCGTCACACATGTGGTGGAGATGGGTTGGACGTGAAAAAAATCCTGATCGACAGTGAACCATTGCAGAACTTCTTAGGTTCGGGGCAGCCACGGTGGGGGGGGCTAAATTGAATAATTTTGAAGGTCTATTGACAGCTTGCATCCCAGAGTACCAAATTCCATTGAGAACCACATAACGTCACTCATGCCTCACATGGTGACTTAGGCGGCTGATGTTCCGTTCCATTACATTTCAATGCCATGCAATTGTCCATTTGTGTGTGTGTGCGCCTTTATGACACTTGCTTGGGTGTCAGAAGTCCTTACCCATGGTTGGCCCATGGTTACCCTGCGCAAGGTTGTGAAGATTTGGTTCTCAGCTGCGGTTCCTAGACTGGTCAAACGAGTTTTGTGCTATGCCGCATGCCACGGAATGTCACGACCATTCAATGATACAGTAGATGGACAAATTAATCGAACCCTAAACCACCATGGTAGATCACCACCCCCGCACCCCCGATTTCAACGTTGTCTCAGTGACAAGATGTTTTGTTGTCAGGGGTTTGATTTTATTCGTCCACTCAAGCCAACCTCCTTCACAAACAGGCCAACATTGAACTATGGGGGGTAGGGGGGTGAATTCTGCAAGGGTTTGAATAGTTCGTCCACCTACGGTAGGACCCAGTCTTGTTGACAGAACATTTGTTGCTGCGCGCTCACATGATCCTCAAGTAAATCATCTTGCTGGTACTGATAGCTGCCATCTCTTGAACTTTTGCACTTAACACCTTCTTGCATCCAGTTCCATTTGTTCCATGGTTGAACTTTCCGCCGGCTGACTCGTGTGCTGTGACACACTGCTGCAGAAGAATGACCGACAATAACTTCCACCCCAAGGACAGCTCCCATTGTGCACCCGAGCTGCTGGGCTAAGGAGGCTTCAAAAGCAATGCAAGTTCTGATGTGTTTTTTTAATAACTTGACTTGGTGGAGTTTTACCATGCTTTAGCATGAGGATCCCATCATGTCTGGGAGACTTCGTCAAACCCAGCCAGGCAAAGCACCCGAAGGTCCCTGGTTCGGGCTTAACCGATGAAAGGCGCCCGGTGATGTCGGTCTGGGCGGGAGTCAGCCGTGTTCGGAGTTTCTGGCTCAACTTGAATGAGAATCCCAATTCCCCAAACCATCTACCAGCACCTTCTGGAACACGGGGTCACCTGGCTGGAAGCCCCAAACAACTACGTACGTGGATCTCCAGGTTTTGGACACCCCTCTTAGACGGTCCAGGTATAATCCGTTTCCTTGTGCAGTGATGGTCCGGGCTTTCACCACATCGGCGGCGTTTCACCACTCGGTGCAGCCATGTGCCGCCCAAATTACGCCCAAAACATCCCAAAACACCGTTTTTTCCCCGAAGAGGATTTCAGGCAGGCAGTTTCGAGTCTCTCCACTTTTGAAGAGTTTGCTCTCCATTGAGCAAACAGCGGCCAGGGCGGGAGTTTGCCCGCCGACGAACGAGAAAAAACACATATTCATATTCAATCATAGGCAGGAGGAGGGTGTGCCAGGGCTGCAAGATGAAGCAAACTATTTGACCCAGCTGGGCCGACCCAACTTGAACTGGAGCTTCACAGGGGACAATCTTTGGAAAGTTGGTTTTCGTTGAGTCAAGAACCTCGTCAAACCGAAACGCAGAAGCGCTGCAGGCTTTTTCTGGCAGCAAAAATGTTGGCCAAGCGCGAAGCAGACCTCGGTGCGCCACCCGTGAAAGGAATTGCACGCTTTGTGTGTGTGTGTTGATTTTGTGGGTTAGAAGTGCGTAACCCACATACTTTGGTCAATTGTAGGAAGTGTTTGCAAGGAAAAAGTTGCCCTTACTTCTGAGGGGAGGTCAGGATGTGGTGTTTCTTACAATTGCTGCTATGTTTGACCTCACCTTCATGCACTCCCCAGAGGAACCGAACTCCCAAAACTGTCGGGCCGAACATGCGATGTTCGAACGAAACGGTCCTTGCTCCGAGTCCTTGTCCTTTTGAAAGAAACGGTCGGTGCATGTCGGTGCACTATGCCCCAGGCCTCAGGGTTTTTTATTGACGCCTTCCCAGGCCTCTAGACTCTAGACCACCATCCCCGACTGTAGCCTGATGTTTTCACTTGTCCATGCAAACAAATACCTGGCAAAATCCCACCCTTCTCACCCACACGGACTGGCACTTGCATCCGTCAAACAAAGTGGGAAATGATTTCTGTTTGTTTCTGTGGTTCAGGCACATCCAAACGTGTTGCCAGGTTCCTTCACCAGCGCCCGCCTGCGGAAAGAACTGGAGGAGGGCTGCATCATGACTATTTGACCATTATATTGTTTTTGTTCAAAGTGTTCAGCGTGTTCTGTTGATGAGGTTGTTGCACAGCCCCCCTGAGAACCCGTGGCTCAATTCCCAAAGTGGGCTTGGTTTATACATCAGGCTTGCCACAGATCTTTGGGAATTGAGCCAAGAGTCTTGAGTTTTTAGGGGGGGTATACTTCGGTACTGGATCTGTTTGCACCGTCTATGCGGTGGTGTAAGTCCTGTATCGCCAGCGATGCCGTTCACTTCGCCTTTTGCCTCTTGTGAAACTCAGTGACTTCAGTGGAGCAGCTGGCATTGGCGGAGCGGCTTAGGTGTGCTGAGGTAGGTACCAACGGCCGGGAAAAGGTCAGCTGGTGCTGATGGTTTAACTGCTCCTCCCCAACGACCTCTGGATCGTCCCCAAGGGCTCCAAGTCCTCAGGAGATGCTGGGTCTGGATGCTGGTGGGCTTAAGGCCATGGCTTTCGGACCTGAACTCGGAGCTGAGCTGGGGGAGGTCGCTCGGAGGTTTTTTTTCCCTACCTGCAGATCACAGTGGGCACTGCTGGACCTCAACCGCCAGCTCCCAATCACAGTGGGCAGTACCGGACCTCAACATACAACACACAACCACACAACATAAACACGGACACATATAGCGCACACTACACAACCAACAAAGCACAACCACAACACACAAACACAAAACAAAACCACAAACACGATCACAAGCACAAAACCAAAAGCACAGCCACAACCACAACCACACACACAATCACAAACACATAATCACAGACACAACCACAAACAAAGTCGTAAACACACAACCAAAAACAAAATCGTAAACACAGAACCACAAACACAATCACAAGCACAATCACAAACACGCAACCACAAACACACGCCCACAAGCACACGACCACAAACCCACAACTACAAGCACACAACCACACAACCACAAACCTAACCACAAACACACAATCACAGACACTACCACAAACACACAACCACAAACACACAACCACAAACACTCAATCACAAACACACAATCACAAACACACAGCCAGAAGCAGGATCGAGCACCACAAAGCCCACAACCATGGAAACATGCTCTTCACCATGGCATTGACCATGGCATGAAAACACATGATTGACATGTCATGGTGGGGATCACTCGAAGTAAAGTAATTTTCGGAGAAAGAACACTGAGGATTCGACAAAATCTGTGGTTTGGGTTGGCCCCTCCTGGTTGGTTCAGAATGAGGTCCCTCTAGCCACAGACTTTACCCATCACTCGCATGAACAAGTAAATTTTGCAACAACCTTTGAAGGGAGCTCCGATTTAAACAGGCTGTTTGAATGCTAGCTTGACTGACGCAAACTGCGTAAACTATATGAACACGTGTATATAATATATATATATATATATGTGTTTGTTCATATATTATATTAATATATGTTATTATAAGTATTTTTATGTATATATAACAATTATATAATGTTTGCTTATATATTTATAAATTTTAGGCTTGTTACTTAGTTTACTATCAGCATTTCGCATGTCAACAATTTCTTCCCGATCAAACCCTACCCTACAAAGTACCGCGTGTCTCTCAGGTGACTGGACCTGTGGCAAATACAAGTCTTTGTTCACAGTCTCGGAACCATTGTGAATCTGTGAATCAGTCTGACCCGAGCCACGTTTCGGGTTTCTGTGGAATGGTTTCCATCCCACTTCAAATATATTGGCCCGTGGCATCAAATATCTCAAAACCATTCAATACCAAACCTTCGTTTCTTGGGTGGCGTGGAATTCCTTGCAACATTGGGACATTCCCTGTTTCAACGGACACGTATGCCACCCGGGAGCATGGCACCAGGCCTTTGGGAGCGCCCAGCTCATGGGCATCGTGTTGACCGCATGTGACGAAGTGGAGGCGTGGGGGGGGTGGCAGAAAGGACAAGAAGTGGAAGAGTTGGATGATCGGTTAGAGTCTTGGGATTTCTAGAACGAACGATATGGGATGTGGACTGAGTTAGCATAAAAGTTGCTTGGAAGTTTGCTCAGAGGCCAATCGAGAAGCCAGAGGGTTGATTCCTGTGATTTTTTCCTAACCTTACCAGCTTGATGATCTGACCTTATTCGACATGTCTCTTTCTGGACAGACTTCTACAGAGTCCCAGCTTTCCGGATGGGACTCTGTATGTTCATTCCATGGCACGCTTCCCAGGAAGAGGCGGAGCGTGGTACCGGTGGCTATGCAGGCCGAGAAATGGGGTGGGTGTGGAGCTGGTGTGAGGGTGATGAACTTCGTATCCAGAACTCCGTGCAAAGACCGTGGATCTACACCCGCGAAAACCAACATAGAACATGAAAAGCACTGGTTGGTAGAGTAAAGGAGCCTTCCCAGGGTCTATTTTAAGGTTCCACACATGTTTGGGAGAGTACTCAAGACTATGACTGTGACTAACTTATGAGTTTTTCAGGGCAACAGACCAGGACATCAAAAACAGGTTGTTTTACCGTTTTGCTTTATTTAACAATTGTTTTCATTTGATCATCGATGTACTGCCGCAACAATACCAGTGCCTTGCTCTTTGACAAACGAGAAGACAAAACACACACGGACACATCGCATGTGGAATGAATTTGGCTCCAAAGCCGAGACGTCTCCTCGCATAGTTGATCTTGACTCATAGACCATTTTCACTAGGAGGTCAACCAGCTAGGGTCAGGACAGTTGTCTAACAATGAAAAGCACCTTGTTGCGGGCAGGTCCAAGCTAAGCTGCTGCTAGCTACTAGCTAGCTGTCATGTACTGTACTGCAGCTGAGCTGTTCCTTGTGTCCACATCGTAGCTGTAAGTTGTTTTATTGTTGTATTAACATTGTTTTATAATGTGTTTTTGCTTATCATTAATCACTCTCTCGATTTGTCTTGTCGTTTTGACAGTTTGCTTTCTTGCAAGTAGAGCAGTACAAGTAGTAGTTTTGATTTTTTAAGCAAAATAAGTAGTAGTCGTAGTAGTAGTAGTAGTAGGAGTAGCAGTAGCAGTAGCAGTAGCAGTAGCAGTAGTAGTAGTAGTAGTCGTAGTGGTAGTGGTAGTGGTAGTAGTATTAGTAGTAGCAGGAGTAGCAGGAGGAGTAGTAGTAGCAGTAGTAGTAGCCACTAGTAGTAGCAGTAGGAGTAGTAGCAATTAGTAGCAGTAGAAGAAGAAGGAGTAGTGACTAGTAGTGTAGTAATAGGAGGGTGCATCAGAAGCCAAAGAAGTCTCGAGTACAAGTACAAGCAATTAGTGACTTGAGATAGTCGTAGTCGTAGTCATAGCCTGCAGTAGTAGTGGTAGTGGTAGTCGCCAAAGATAAATAGTAGCAAGTAGTTGCCAACGTCGCTGGCGGGCGCCTGGTATTTTTAGCTATTTTTTCGCGTTTTTCGTGTTTTCATGATCTACACTACCACGTTTATCCTGTTTTCATGATCTACACTACCACGTTTTTCCTCTTTTCATGATCTACGCTACCACGCGCACGGTATGACATGGGGGGTGGGGGGGAGGGGGCTGGGGATAATGACATATTTGTTTTCTAGCACCCATATGTGAATGTTCGTTGCATGCACGTTGACATTTACACTTCGCACATGAGTACATGCAACTTACGCGCGCATGCATGCCGAAATTGGCTCAGGGACGACATGCCGCAGCCGTTTTTCCTTTTTTTCTGGTGTGTTGCTTTGGTTCTTTTGTTGCGGTTGGGGGGTTTTGAGGACATAGACGAGTTACCAACAGTTCTTCGACCTTGGTTTCGTGTTCACCCGGGGTATCTGGACGACTTCACTTTCGTTTGTTCCAAACTTCGTAGTGGTGATCCTCTGGTTGGCTTGACCCTCGAAATAGCCTTAGACCAGGACCGTTGGTGTTTGGACTTTCAGGGTTTGACGGATTACGCAGAATTTTTGTTGGGTCTTTGGTTGGCTATTTGGGAACATAACTTGGTGACTCAACAACGTTTGGTACCTTTAGTTTCAGCGTTGTTGACTTTTTCCAGACGTCTTCTTCCGGGGGGCACAATGTCGCTTCAGCGCGAGCGTCCTGCAGAGCGCGCCTCTGAAGACACGGATGAGGCAGGCTGTCCAACGCGCACAGAACTCTGTTCATGACAGACTCCAGAACTCTGGAAACATAATCTCAACTAACGCTGAGTTTCAACTCACGCTGACCAGCGTTTACGCTTGTTCGGCTTTGAACGATTGTGACAGGTGGCCTTTTTGCGGCACGTTGAGAACGGCCCTCCTTCTCCGTGGACAAAGCAGTTCAAGCGTTTCCTGGCTGTGGAAGTCAGCGGGGTGAAATCTTGTAGGGAAAACGCTGACTTGATTTTGAGGCTGGTGTGGTCGGCAGAACAATGTTCTCGAAGCGCTGAGCTCGGTGACTGAGATCCTGGACTCTCCTTCGAGGTTCTCTGGCAAGATATAATCAAAGATCTGACAAGAAAGAACGGTCATGTCCGTCCATGTCTCATGGTGACATTTTTCAAGCTTTTTCATGTCTCGGCTCCACTTTGGGACCTTGTTGCCATCCACTCTAGGCCGATGGCCGTGCCTTCGGAGGGAAGTTCTTTCGTGCCTTCGGATGGCCGTGCCTTGTCAAAAGAAGCGGGCACTCAAACTCTTGATGCTGACTGGAAGAGCTTGAAAAGCTGGCTGCCACAAAATGGCAGTAAAAAAGAAGGAAAAGGTGTGAAAGCAAAGCATTCCACCAAGCTAGAAGTGCGTGTGTGGCAGTGGCTGTTCCGTCGCGAGAAATTCCGCGGATCATGCCAGGAAAATGTCTCTGCACTAGCAAAAGTGTGGAAACGCAAGTAGTTTTGGAAAGTGGAAAAAAGAGGGTCCGAGCATGCGTGTCGGAGCCTGACTGGGGAGAAGAATCGAGAAAACACGAAAACACCAGGCGCCAGGTGGCGTCGTTCCCAAGTAGTTCGGTAGTAGTAGAAACTTAAACGTACAAAGTAGTTGTATTTGGAGTGTCTAATAGGTTTAACGATTGCTAGTAAAGATTGATAAATACACGATCCAATAAGTAAATGATAACTCCGAGTGATACCAAAATGATAAATTACGAAAGCCAGCCTTCGTAGAAGGCGCTAGCTGAGTCGTGTTTGGCGAACGAAGTGAGTAAGTAGAGGGTCTGGGGGGGGTGGCCCGAGAAAGTACCACGTAAATTCGAAATTTGGTGGGGGAGAGGGGTGTGCGGAAGTAAGGTTTTTGAGGTTGTGTTGGAGGTTTTTTTTTTTGAGGGGGTGGTGATGCAAGAAATGCAATTTGCATCATTTGCATCATTTGAATGGTAAGGTGTAGCTGGCGCCTTGCCAGGTATAGCAGGGTAGCTACAATTCAGTTACCAGGTATACTACTTCAAGTTCCCTTTCCGTCAGCCGCTCAATAACCTTTACACACGCGCAGCAATCCACAGCTTTGAAGTCTCATTCGCGCTTTGAACTTATATAGGCGTGTAAGAGGTATAGCAACATAGCATTTATACGGACCCAGTGGGTCCGCGCCTGGGAACAGAATTGTAGCTACCCTGGGTATCTATATCTGGCAAGGCGCCAGCTGAGATTCGAAAGTAGGTGGTGTGCAGGGGTGCACGGAAGCAAGGTTTTGGAGGTGCTTTTTTGTGCTTTGAAGAAATGCAATTGACTTCGGTTGCTTGAAGTGCTATACTTGGCAACTGAATTGTAGCTACCCTGGGTACACCTGGCAACTGCTTTGTAGCTGCCCTGGGTCCGCGCGCGCGCCTATATCTAGGGCAGCCCGGAGCCCGCAAGGCGCGCGCGCGCGGGCCCAGGGTAGGGAAATTGAAGCGCGATACCTGGCAACAGTTTTCAGCTACCCTCGGTCCGTATACATGGTTTGTGGCTATACCTCTTACACACCTATATAAATTCAAGCACGAATGAGACTTCAAAGCTGTGGATTGCTCCGCGTTTCTAAAGGGTATCGAGCGGTTGACGGAAAGGGAACTTGAAGTGCTGTACCTGGTCACTGAACTGTAGCTACCCTGTGTACGTGGATTGCTGCACGTTTGTCACGGTAGCGGTTGACGGAGAAGGAAATTGAAGTGCTATATCTGGCAACTGCCTAAATCTAGGGCAGACCGCGCGCACGCGCGCGCGGCCCCAGGTTAACTACCGCTACACGTTACTATCTGTCTTCAACTAAAAGGCCCCGGGATGGCAAAAGGATAGTTAACAAAAATATGGGATGCCTATCGAATGTCCAATGGTGTTCTATGTTCAATTGACCAAATATACCACCAACGTGCTCGTGGACAAACAATGCTGGCTTTCATTTTGCAGCTTCTCAGGTGTAAACATCGAAATAGTATATTCGCGGATTTTCAATCTCTGGCTCCAAAAAGTCTCAGAAGACCAATCACCAATAGTTTTATTCTTATATAAACGGTTCACCCTGGCTGGCCATGAATCCTGGCTAAGTGAATCACTGCAGAAACAGAAATGGTCCCACCACCTGCCCATCAGACCAGTCCAAGACAGTTCCTTTCCAAGAATACCTATATAGAATCTAGAATTTGATATTTGGCATAAGATATGCCTGATTTTGACAAGAGTTTTTCAGTTCTAAGGTGTTCTTGCTTGTTTACGCGTTCTTTCCCCTTCAAGGCATGAACAGTTTGGTCCAAAACAGGATGTTGGCGATTGCCCTTGCTGAAAGAGTTTTTTTGTGGATGTTGCTTCGTCGGTTCGTGTCTAGGGAATCTCTAGACTAGGCACCCCTGTGTGGAGAAGGAAATACAATCATTGCCTCTACCACTTGTTTTTTTGAACAAACTGTCTTAACAATTTGGCAACATGCTGGCAAGCTTCAGGATTCCGATTTCCAACTGAACCTTGTATTTGTGGGAGTGGAAAATGGCCCCTTGGATGACAATTTGTTTCCTCTACAAGCGGGTGGTTCTCCACGTCCATTATTGTTTCAGGGAGTGCATGTATCTATTTACATCTATTTACCCTACATATGTTTATATTATGTAGTATGTATTGCCCGTTTGCTTCAGAATAATCAAAACCTCCATGTTTTGTGACATCTTTAAGGTGCCATGTTCCGTGCCATGTCTAATGACTATCATCAAAACCTCTTGAGGTGTCAGCCCAATTTGGGAACAACTTCATTCAGTTGCAGGATTGAAGGTATCAGCCAAGAAGCTGGTGCATTTTACAAAAATTGTGTTTATAACATCAATGCGAGTGGAACTGATCAGATATTCTGTGTCCATCGGCGCTGGAAATCGGTGCCCAAACAGAGTTGTCCAGATTCATGACCTACAGGTATGCACTAAGTGGTTGTTTCCAACAACTAGTTTCAGCAGCCCTGTGGGCCCTGCATACTATAACGAATCCTCCAAGGACTTGCTGCAGTTGATGACTACAGCCTTTCACGATGACTGCCTCTCCAGGCCCATAACCCGAGCGGCGATGGGCCTCCACGCACGCGGACGCTGGAGGCGGACAGGGTGCACGGTGCACGACTTCGCTCGTCCGGGTGCGAGTTACTCGTCCCGGGTGTTCGTTGGTAGTATTGCGGGAGCTATATACTAGTAGCTTCTTGTTGCTAGTAGTAAGGTGCATTGTTACTAGTAGCTATTTGCTACTAGTAGTAAGGCCAATAGTAATGCGTTGGATGCTCAAAGTCGGTGCTTTTTGGAGTTTATCCCAAATGACCACATTATTTTTGGTAATGCTATGACTCCTCTCAACTGGTCGTGACAAATCCTTATGACTGTCGGTCATCGGAGAACATGGACCGACTGGTGGTGTTCCACTTCCATGTGAGAAACTCAAAGCGTATGAGAGGCCCGTGATGTGGTATCCAAACATCGTGAAAGTTGAGGAAATGGCTGACCAGCTCGAGTTCTTAGAGTTCCTAATTATATGTTCCTATATAACTTGTCCAGTCTAGGGTGGCCCAAAAGGTCAAATAAAGTATAGCAGATCCATCAGAAATGGTGATGAAATTCCTTGGGACCACCATGATGTCTTTCAGACACTCTCATCACTCCAATCGCACCCATTTCCTACCTAGGGACAGCCAGTGAGTGAGAACTAGCCAAATTACAGTAATTACAGTATTTGTGTAGGTTTGCGCCAGGCTGTTTTGCAGAGGATGATGTTGTCCTTTTTCGTGCCCGTTCGGCACCGAACCCGGTCTCAAGACCAAGTCGTCATCAGACCTATAGACCACTGCAGAAAATTGGGCAAATAAGTTTGCGCATCACGAAACCACCTTCAGCAACAATGATGTCGAGAACCTTGAGCCTAGAGGTCCAGTCTGACCCTGTTATATGCCTAGTCCTTTACCTCATTGAGCAGTGTTCTTGTATGATCCCCCTTTTCTATTGGATGCACATACCCTTTGAAGCGGAACAAAAGAGACACCTTGAGACATCTGGAGACACGTTTAGCGGGTGGAGGGTCCTACCTTCGCGTTGAGACACAAAGCAGTGTTTGGGACCTAGGCCTTTGGACCTGTATGGAGGCCGTGTTCGCTCAGTCCAGTGTTTGCTGAAGAAAGAAGGCCATCTCCGTCCGTGCATCCGGAGGGTTCTTGTTCTGCAGGCCGCAGAGAGGCAGAGAGCGCCGTGTTCGTGAGATCTTGAGAGAGTCGAGACGCTTTTGGTGGAGAGTCCGCTGTAAAGGACCATGGTTTTTTCAATGGAGTCATGCGATGGCACCTTCCATGCTTATTGGATCTCCTTTGACAGCACAAGAAACAGACAATTTGGAGACCAAGCGATTAGAAACTGTAGGTAACTAGAGAAGACACAGAGAAGACAGCCTGTTGCGCCACTTTCCACCATGTCAGTTTCTTCCACCGATCAGGTGGAGTTTTCATTGCTCGGCACGGCCCAAAAAGCTCGAGATAGCTTCAGTGAAGTTCAATGAAGCTCCAAAACAGTAACAGCAGAGATCCAATTTGTCTTTCAGGGTCCAAGGGTAGAGCGAGTGGGATTGATAGACATCAGGATCCTCCTTCCATCTCCATTCACCACGCTCTTGGAAGGCGAAGGCCATGGTGTTTTTGTGTCCCTAGCGATCCAAGTACCATCTCAGAGGGTGATTGGAGACATTGTTATGTAGGTTTGGAGGGTACTTGGATCTCTAGGCCCTAGGGTGTATAGATGTGTATAGTATAAAGTGTTCAATTTCCATAAATGTATTGTTGTCGCGATCGACCAAAATTAAGTCGGTCAGGAGATGTCAGGAGAATCCAAATTATATGTAGACTCTGGATGTGTTAAATAAAACCCTGTGAGCTAGGAGAATCTATATACTAGCTATTGTATACTCCACTAGCATGCCACTCTAAACTGTCGATCCTTTGCCTCTATAAATGCAGTTTCCAACCCCCATATTATAAAGAATATAATGGGTATGTGCCAAAATCAGAGGTGGGATTCTCATTTTATAAAAGCATGGTTTTGCTGCCTGAAGACGTTGAACGTTTCACCTTTGCTAAGATGGAACTCGGTCGAGTCATTTTATAAGCAGAGCGCTGGTGTTGAAGATTTGGAAATATAATGTTATAAGGAAGCTTTCTAGAACATCATCTCTGGGGATCAACAAAACATTCAAAGGCTGTTTGGTCCATGAACCGTTTGTGGACAAAGGCCTTGGTAATTTGGTACCCCCTTGTAGAAGCAACATGTGGACCTCCACATCATGAGTTTGCTTGATCAATCTTGGGCTATCGACTGTTACAGAGGTCTGCTT
The DNA here is from genome assembly GCA_963970005.1 of Durusdinium trenchii. Lineage (NCBI taxonomy): Eukaryota > Dinophyceae > Suessiales > Symbiodiniaceae > Durusdinium > Durusdinium trenchii. The sequence goes on along the minus strand of CAXAMN010000001.1, from coordinate 2,714,379 downwards.
GATCATTAAATAAAGACAACGATGTTCAAGAAATCTGACAGGAACATATGCCTGTAAGAGATCATCATTTTATAAACAGGTTGGTTTTTCATTTGATAGTGATTCTATCTTGGTCTTACCGTTTTACCCTTCTATAAACATGTTTGTTTATAAAATGGAAAACCGCAGGCCAAGCAGATGTTCATGGAGTATGCTATTGTATACTGTATACTGTAAGTTCTTCAGTTTTACAAGCCAAATGGAGGAGTTCATTAATCAAGAGTCTATGATAACCTAGTCAACATAGCAGATCATATATGCTGCCATACGTCCGGGGGTTGAGACCGTCAGACTGGACCGTCGATTGCCCAAGAAAGATACCCTTGGTCAAGATACCCTTGGATCACTTCTTTCTTCACAGTTTCTTAAGGGTGTTCCTTGAAACACATGATCCAAGAATATCTTGACCGCCGAAAATGCAACAAAAGACCTCTGTGCCCTGGCTCACTGGATGCCCTCACGGCCAGTTTTCTGCTCTATGGGAGGAACACCTCCATATGATGCGGAGGTGTTTGTTCTCGATCCTGAAACACCTCCGATGGTTCATGATTCACATCTGTTCCAATCTTGGACATGCTGACACGGGCCTAGATTCCACACAGCAGGCTGCAACCTCCATACGTCTCGTATCTCATTCCCGATTCCATTTTTGCCATGTCGGTGGATAAGACCATCTCAATTGTATCCACAACATCTCGTGGGTCATCTGTCATTGAAGAGAGTTACACGGTGGTGAGGAGTCTGGGTTCCGGAGAATTTGGACAAGTGAAAGAAGCTTGACTCACTTTTCAAGTTTTGTTTGTTTTCAGCAGTTGCCCCCGAACAAGAACGTGCCCCAGTTTGAACACCCTAACATACCCTAACCAAAATAGCACCGAATATTACCGCCTTCTGGAACCTGAAAGCCGGCCCCAGCCACTCTGGTCCATTCTGGACCAACCGGTTTTGGGGTCCAAGGAAGTGAAGAAGAAGACCGGTGGAGGCAAGCGATTTGCATGGAAGCAAGTCTCCTTAGAAAAGGACCCCTCGAATCCGGTCGTCTCCGTGTCGCTCGTCCGTCGACGTCGTCCGGTCCGTCCGGTCGTCTCGTGACGAGCCAAGTCGTGACTCGTTTGGGCCGACATTCACGTGCCGGGCCCGGCACAACGTGACATAGGTATTTATTAATTTATGGTCATGTGATTCAAGTCGAGCACACCGCCAGGACCCTTACTGTGAGAATGAGGTGCACTTGCTTGGCCAGTTGAAGCATGAGGGCATCGTCAGGATCTACGACGCGTACTTTAGAGATGGAGTTGTACTGGATATGGTGCTGGAGCTATGCCCAAAGGGGAGCATGAAGGAGTACATTCAATCAAACTACGAGATGTTTCCGACCAGTTACCCCAACAAGGTCTACATCCGACCAGCTTCTGGGCCGAGTAAGGCAAACGCGCGTGGGCCTGGGAATGAGATGGAATAGCCGCGAGGACTTGTGACCAGCTGAGAGGTGTTCTACCAGTTGTTCCGAAAGATTGCCTACATGTAGATAGCCATTAAAGAGGCATCAAAGAAAGGGTTTAAAAAGGGGCCATTCATGGCCAAAGGTTCTGGTTCAGTTGTGTTCAGTTGCTATTTTACCATCCGGTGGCGATCCACTGCTTCCGATCCTGATCGATCTCACCGTCCTGATCCGAGTGCAGGTGATCGACGGGCTGACCCCCGTCCGACGACATGAGAGGGTGGACGCCGGAAGACATGTGGGTCGGGTTCCAGAAGCCAGTACCTCTCTAGCACTGGGTGTGGAGTTTTTTTCTCGAGTTCCCAAGCCGGGCATTTGGTGTTTGATCCAAGGTTCAGTAAGTGAATGGGTATGGGGCACCCGTCTGATCACCACTTTGCAACTGACAAACAAACACATGATTTGTTTTCACAAGTTTGAAGCTAAGTGATATGACCCTTCCGTTGGCCCGTTAATTAATTAGCAATATCATATAATATATAGCGAATGTAGACTAGACAGACAGCTCGGATAGCCAAGGGTGTTGATTAAGCAGCCACATATATAAGGAACTCTGTTTGGGCATCGCCGCACAGCTTGACACTTCTTGGTACGGGGACCTCTATGTTCGGACCAGGAGCTCTGGTTAAATGGTTGGATGGACCAATGGAACTTGCTCAGGACTGCATTGACATCCAATCGGCCATGAGACAGGTCTTGGATGCTCGGCTTTTTAGATGAAGCACAGTTTAGATACCTGGAGTCTAAACTGGGGCGCACTTAACGATGTCAAAATTTCATTCCTGCATTTAAACATACTTGCTGCTGGGACCGCAGCTCGGAAGTACTCAATGATGAATCCAATAAAATCCATCAATAACATTAAAGCCCGAATAGAACAGGTGGGTTAACCTGCCCATGGGACAAGGGCAAAGGAGACCCTCATGCAGCCAAACCGGAGATCTGTCATGCAGCCAAACGGTCCTGTAGCCGTAAAGCTCACTTCTGGCTGTTAAATGAACAATCGGTCAGGCAGCCAGGCGTCACGCCCCTCTCTCTCCTATACTCTCTCCTTTGATAGTGGACCATCTCCCCCAATCCGAACTTAGAATTGAAAATAATTCACCTATTCAAAAAGTTTCATACCTGCACTTAAGGAAATCACCTCAGTAGTGACAGGGCTTGGTATGCCCTCCCCTTAGTGCAGTCGGTAGCGCTACCGACTGCAGTAAGCCTCCATGTGATTCCCTTAAGTGCAGGTGAAAATAATTCAGGGATGCTTAAATCAATGCAAAAACCATGCCCCATTGATTGAGAGCCATGGGCTTACTGAGGTCGGTAGCGATACCGACCTCCCTAAGGGGGGGGGTATGGCATGCCCTCCCCTTACTGCACTGATTTCCTTAAGTGCAGCTGCATGTTGAAAATAAATAGTTTCAATCAGGGTGACCAGCAAGAAAAGAACATATCATCCGCCGAAAGTCCAAACAGTGGTCAGAGACTTGACTTTCCACATGTTCTAGAGAATCATATCCTTGCTTGAATGTGTAGACTGTAGACAGAGATTCAATAACAGCACTGCTGCTGTAAGTTTGTACGGATGGTACTAAAGAGCACATGCTTGTTCCATGCCCTACCGAATCACAACGGGTCCTAAAGAGAGAGCTGTGACTTTCACGGGGTGCCCTATGTTTGGGGAGTTCAATCCAGACATCCCAGCCTTCTCCCCAACTCATAGGGAGATTTAAACATGTCAAAAATAAGGGAAGTGATTTTTTTGACTTTGTTAAGTGCAGGGCAGTAAATGCAGTAATTATACCTGATAGTATGTTATAGCACAGTTTAGATATTGTATATAGTATTCCGATTCCAGCTGCTGGTCTAAGGGGCAACAAAAATACCCCCAAATAAATATATAGTATGTTGGAGGATTTGGCCCTCGAATCAAGGATGCGGTGAAGTTCCTTCATGCGAACTGCGTGGCACATCGGGATATCAAGCCTGGCAATGTGCTTTTAGCCTCTGGCCTTTGGGCATGACAGGTGGTCTGAAGTGCCAACGTTGAAGCGATGAGCTGCTCTCTTTTTCAACCCACTGACGTTGGGATGATTGAACGCACTGACCAATACAGTATGTTTCCTTCGTTTTTGTTGAACCATGTTGAAACCACCAACCAGTTGGTGATGGGATGCCGACAGATCGTTTTTTCTCTGAAGGTCCCCAATCTTGGTGCTGTTGCATGGTGAACAGATGGGATGGGTGTTTGATCTCAAAGATTCTCAAAGAGATGTCCAGATATTCCTCATCACTTCATTCCTACATTTCGTGAATGTTTCAATCGAGACGTTGGGACTCCACAGCCGGATCATCCCCTTGACCCCACAGCCGGATCATCTCCGGGTGGCCACAACACTTCCACCTGGCAGGGGGTAGTAGATGGAATCAAATCGCTTTGGCTGGGCTTCCCCCCCTGGTACTCGTCGCCTTCTGCTATCTCCCATGACCGTCCGCTACTGGGGTTCGTATATCTTATGCACAGCTGTGGTTCACTCGGGTAGGGACCAGAGCTGTAGCCGCTGTAGATCGCTGAGATCGCCATGATTCAGCGACTCTATTACGGAAGGAATCGAGGACAAAGAAAGGACATATAGGACCTGAGTGACACCATGTGTCACCTGTTTTGAAGTGTGTTTTTTCCAAACAAAATGTCATGTGCATATGACAAACCCTGAGTTCCACGGCCTTGCTTCCTGAAAAACGGGCGAAGGTGATGACTTCTTTGAAGGTGCAGTGAACACCCCTTTGCATGTAGAAGCAGACTTTGGTTTGATCGTCACACGACCACTAAGCCATTGGTTCTCGTACAGGTTAGGAGCTTCGACAGCTCAAGCATCGCCTCTGAGGTCAGCGCTGGAAGCTGGCGGATTTCAATCTCTCGACCAACTTCCAACCCGGTGGCTATATGGTGGACCATGTTGGCACCAGGCACGGTGCGCCTGTTTCGGTCCACGCGGCATCGGTACGCACCAGGCATCGGTACGGGCCATTCAGGCGACTTCGCTCCAGTGGTGAGGGACGCATTTTGCGACTGGGTGTGCCAAAGAGTTTGAAGTGGAGTTTTTCGGTGTTTCATCATGCTTTCACCTGTTTGTGTGAGGAGGATCATCCCTAATGGCTATGTATGGAGTAGCCACACACATACACTCCAAACACTACCTCATTCCACATGCAGGTGACGCTTAAAAGAACCTCAGGTCGCTCCGGAAAAGAAGGAACAACATACATAAATGACTCTTTTGGTTATAGCGTCCACCTCACGTGGGCAATTGAATGCGCCGGAGTTTCGAGAAAAGGCGGGTGGCGCCTGCAAGATGGTTTTCCCTCTTGGCATAGATCTTTACCATGAATACCCTTTCAGCTAAGTGTATCGACAGGAAGGTAACATGTATCGACCAACCACAATCCCGTTCCCAGATGTCCGGGGTGGAACTCCCAGAAACCACCCATGAGCCGTCGGAACTGACCGCGTCACACCAGGCCTTTCAAGGCTCCCGAAGTCCCAAACAAGTGCTACACGGAGAAGTGCGACATCTATAGCTGCTTGGCGCTTCGAGGTACGGCGGAGGTCGCGTGGCCGGGGGCGCCGGGTCCAGCACGGCAGCGAAGGTAGAGCGGAGCGAAATCGGAGCAAGCACGGACTGTTGGTGGTGTGAGACCACCAGCGTTTTCAGGTCGAAAGGGTACTAAAAAGATCTAAAAAGAGAGATCGCACGGAGCACCACTCTGCCATGTGGTTTAAGGACCCCACCTACCTGCCGTGGTTGTTTCTGTTTTTCATCCCGGGTGATGCTGGCATGGTCTTGCCCGTGAAGTCACCTTTTGGGGGATCCGGACCATCGGTGGAGTTTCGAGGGACGGGGAGAACTCCAATCCATTAAGAGGTAGGGCCAGGTAGGGTGGGTCTAGTAGGGTCTGCTTGACTTTCAAAAGAACAATGACCCAAAGTATTCACTGGGCTAGTAGAAGGGAGAATCAAGCGTGCTGTAAACTGTAAACATTTGTAACATGATGGATCTTCTGGATCGAAGACACCCAACTCTTTTTAGGGATGTCTTGCAGTTCCACTATACTACTGGACATTCATGTCCAGCTTCAAAACTACGCTGGAACACAACAGACCTTGGTTCCTTTTCCCAGAGAATCTGCCTGAGAATGGTGTATGGACTGAGGTCCCGACTTCAGCGCAGACTTGAAATATGCCCATTGTTCTTTTCAGAGGGTGTGTGGATGCTAGAGTCCTGGAAGTTGCAGGACTACGGATTAAGTGTTTTTCCTTATTTATTGGATTCCTTTGGTGCATGTCATTCCAGGTTTGATGTAGGTGTGGCTGCTTGCAGTTGGTGGCTCAATAAACCAGACTGCCCTTACTAATATAGAGTAGAGATGTGTGGCCGGTTGTTGAGAATATTCTAACTCAGGGCAAAAGGACGCCTTTTCTCATCTCAATGAACTGAGATCAGGTCATTGGTTCTGTTTGTCACCGAGATCAAATTTGAATGTTGCTTGAGTTGTGCCAAAGGCGGGAGACCATGACCATGCCCAGAAGTTGCAGAGGTTGCAAAGTTGATCAAGCCTTGACTTGGAAGGAACCCCAAATCTCATCAAATCTCTTAGACCCTGAGTGTATTGTGGAGACCCTAGACCTTCAAGAGACCATCCCATTTAGTTTTTAGGATTATACTCAAAACGAGCACTGACCGACCCTCGCTTCCGTCTCGAGCCACCAGCCCCCCTCGCGGTACAAAAGGTGCGGCGCTGGGTTCTTTTAGTGGTAGCGGAGCCTCTGGTTGATCCAGGGGCGGTAGGCCGGCGGCTAGGTGGCGGGGCGCGCGCACGGGCGAGGGGGTCGATGCCGTCGTACTCGACCATGGCGGTGAGCATGGGGCTGGGCCGTGGAAAGGGGACTTCATCCTCGGGGAGATCTTCGGCAAGATCGGAAGGCTGGAGTGGAAGTGAGGAGGTCGGTCCTCAGGAGGAAAGGGCTGTTGGCCCGGAGTGGCACTATGTGGGGGACCCTGAGTCCGAGAGGTGGTCTTCCTCGGAGGGTCAAAGCTGGTATGCTGAAGATGATCAGCAGTCGAACGAAAACTGGAGTTGGGGATCCGGTGCATGGAGCTCTTCGCGACAGTCGTCGGAGAACTGGGAATGGACCAGGCCGAGGGATGCTTGGTATGAATGGCATAGGGACAGAGCGGTTCTGGGGAGTGAGGTTCATGTTCGAGGGAACGATTCTGGACGCCGGGAACGTTCGGGAGTATTTCACTCGTTGAACGGACGGGTACAAGGTGACCCTTGGGGAGAATATCGCCGCCACGGAAGGGGAGACCGCGACGGTGATGTTCCATCGGGGCGACTGGATAGCCAGTCACAACTACGAGGTGAGTCACCCACCTCACCACATGGGAGGGATGCCTCAGGAGACCTTCCATCAGGTGATCCCTCATCGGCCGGACAAGAGAAGGAGAAGAGCGCAGCCGGTGATCGCAAGGGACGGATTTCCTCCAGCTATCCACCCATCTTCCGGGCCAAGCCAGGTGAGTCCTATAAGGAGTGGAAGAGGGCCGTGGATTTTTGGATTGGTGGTGAAGCCGCTTCTCTTCCGGACGAGCTGATAGGTCCCCGGGTGATGGTTCAACTACGAGATCGAGCAGGTCAACTGGTGCACCACTTGTCCAATGCTGATGTCAACCAGAAGAATGGCTTGCAGATCATTTTTCAAACACTCGAGAAGTCGCCGATCATCCGTCAGTTGGATCGGCACAAGGTAGATCAGCATCGGAAGAAGTTGTGATGCAGCTCAGACTCAGACGCCTGCCTGGCGAGTCCATCGAGTCCTACGTGACCCGTGGTAGCATCTATCGCACACAGTTGCAGGCCTTGGACAACGACATGCAGATGGGTGAGTACTTCTTCACCGGACATTTGCTGGACGGTGCACGCCTCACCCGACGCGACAAGGTGATGATCCGGACACGCGCCGGTTCGGACAGTGAAGAGGCCATCACCAATTCCATGATTGAGCTCGCCCCGGTGGACATGGTTTTGCAATTGGTTCATCTGAGCCCAATGTCGCCGCCCGTTGTGGCGATGAGTTCCTTGTGCAACGAGAGGAACGAAACAAGAAGGATGCGCACGCTATGGACTTTGATGGTGGAAGCCTTTGGGGAATTGACGAAGAAGAGAACCTGGACGAGGAGCAGCTTCCACCCGAGTTGACGCAGTTTGAGAATGAAGCTTTTGCCATGCACTTCAAGGCCCGCCAGAAGATTGCGGAAGTCAAGAAGTTGAGACAGTACTTCAAAAGGCCTGACGCCGATGAACAAAAGCGTCTTTTGGCCGAGAAGATGAAGACGTCTCCTTGCCACAAATGTGGCGAACTTGGTCATTGGTCTAGGGAGTGTCCACAGAAGGGTACTCATGGTGTCAACAATGCAGGCGCCAAGACCGATGACAGTGAGTGGGCCACCTTGGCTGCTCTTTGCACTTTTTTCACCAGAGCCGAAGTCAGCTGGATCGCGATATGAGGGGCACTGGTGTGGGGCGGTCTCCAGGAGCGCTGACGTCTTCGGGTCATGATAGTTTTTGGTGCCACCGGGAGCTTCATTTACATATCATTTTAGATTTGGGCTGCGTCAAGTCGGTAGTGGGCACTCAATGGATGAATGCGCTCCTGGCCGAATGGAAGAAGCGAGATCGTTGGTTTAGAGTTTTCCCCGAGAAGGAGACTTTTCAATTCGGGAATGGCCAGTCGCTTCAAAGCCGTTACTCGGTTCATTTCGAGGCTATGTTGGCTACTTGTCATGTAGTATTGGCTTTTTCGGTGGTTCACGGACATTGTCCTCCTCTCCTATCACGACATGCATGTAGTCAATTGGGCATGAGCATCAACTGTGGCAACCACACATGTAGTTCTGTTAAGATGAAGGTGAAGACATTCGGACTGTCGAGAGCCACGAACGGACATTATTTGTTGGCAATTGATCAATTCACTGAAGAGCACCGAGCTTCGCTTCCGTCGGACTTCAAAGTGCCAGAGGATTTTGAAGCCTATGTGATTCAACCGACCGAAGCTGTGATGTTCGAGCCCGACAATCGTGACAGCGCCCGCCCTGACGCCCGTTCAGCGTTGCCTACTGTTCATGTCGAGCGGCAGCACTGGGAAGAAGGGCGAGCCAGTGATGAGGGCATGCCAACTATGTGGGGACGTGGGTCATCGTCCGAAGGAATGAGGCCCTGGAGGAGGAGGAGATGCTCGACATGGTGATCGATGGCGACAACACGGAGATGGCCCGCAAGCTCAAGGCTCAGAGCATGGCGTCGCCTACGAAGAGCAAGGCGCTGGAGAAGAAGAAGGCAGCTCCGGTTCCGATGTCATCGTTGTTGAAGGATGCCCAATTGGTGCCGGTGCCCGACGAGGAGGAGAACACGGAATGGGCAGTGTGGTGGATGGCGACCTCACACCGGAAGAGAAGAAGATGATCGCCAAGCGCCGGGAGAAGGCGGCCAAGTCGAAGAGCAAGCGGGAGAACCAGAAGGCGCTGACCGGGATGCACGCCGACTTCCCATCATTATCGATGACCTGGAGTGTGGAGATGCCGCTGAATCTGGCCGGAGCGATTCGCTCCAAGATGCTGACGTATCTATGGAAGAAGATGCTATGGCAGGCACGCATCAAGCTGGCGGTGGAGACCTCACATCCGGGAGCTCGCTGGAAGAGAAATCCTCGATGGCTGAGTCAACTGTATGCCAAGGAGGTGGCTTGGGTATGGGGCCACGTGGGAGCTCTTCGTCAGAAACTCAATAGCCCACAGGTTTACCCTCTCTTCGGGTAAAGCAGTTGCAGCGAGGTGATGTCCAGCGGCTGAAGCAGGGTGCGGCCCGGGTGCAGGCGTTGGCCAGTTATGTCAACGAGGTGGCCAACAAGGAGGATCGCTTTCTGGTCTTCGAGATCTTCGCGGGGGTGGCTCGGCTATCGGAGGTGGGCCGCCGTCGAAAGAAGTGGGACGCTATGTCTCCTATCGACATCGTGTTCGGGCATGACCTTTTGCTGAAGGCCGAGCAGGAGAATGTCATGCATCTCATTGAGGTGATGGAGCCGGACTTGGTGACACTGAGTATGCCTTGTGGCCCCTGGTGCTCCTGGATGAATCTATGTGATGCAGATGAGGTTGAGCTCAAGAGGTCAGAGCATCTACCGCTTTGGCGGTTTGCGAGAAGGGTATGGGACAAACAAGATAAAGCAGGACGGCTGGTTTTGACTGAGCAACCTTGGCTGTCGGAAGCCCTCAATCTGACTTTCATGAAGTCGCGGCCTCATTGCCATCGTGTTCAGCTTGACCAGTGTCGCTTTGGTCTGAAGGACAGGGTGAATGGCAAGCCTCATCGCAAGCGGACTGCTCTAGATGTCAATGACCCAGTGTTTGCCAATGCATTGCGACGGGGAGCCACATGCATGCATGACACTGGAGAGCACCAGGTGATTGAGGGCAAGGTCATGTTTGAGGGTGAGTGGGTCAATCGCTCTCAACTGGCAGGTGAGTGGCCGTCAGGCCTGTGCGGCCACATCTTTGACAGTGCCGAGGTCTCATTGCAGCAGAATGGTGAGCAGCCACACGTCACTTTGTGCGAAGAGGTGGACGATGTGCGACGATGGGAATGCTGCGCCGTCAACCCTGGTGATGTTCCCGAGGCCGAGCTGAGGAAGCAAATGGCTGAGTTGGGAGTAGCCGCGGACCGCTATGGCTACATCACCTATGATGGTGCTGGGCAGCAGGTACCTCGGCGCATTCGCGCAGCGGTGGCACATTTGCACTCATCTCTGGGCCACGTGTCCAATGAACGATTGGTGAGGATGCTTCTACTGAGTGGCGCCGGAGAACAAATTCTATGTGCGGCTCGAAATTTGAGGTGCCAAATCTGTGCCATGGTACACCCGCCCAAGGATGCTCCTCAAGTGTCCGCTCAAAAGGCCAAATACTTCAACGAGATGCTCAGCGGTGACTCGTTCTACGTGTGGGACAGCAAGGGCGACAAGTATGGCGCGGTGCACTACTTGGACGCCCTCACCACCTTCCATGTGGGCGACGCCTGTGTGAATCCGTCATCCACGTTTGCGGCATCCGTGCTGAGAGACCAGTGGTATGCCATCTTCGGTCCCCCTGATGTCATTTACACAGATGCGGGGACGGAGTTTGCAGGCACGGTGGATACCCTGAATGAAGTCATGGGGGTGCTGCACGAGGTGATCCCTGAAGGAGCCAAATGGAAGCTTAGACAAGCAGAACGCCATGGAAGCATCTTGAAATTGATGGTCATGAAAATGACCAAAAGCCACAACTTGGCTGGCCTAGATGAGATACGCATGGCGGTCACCTCAGCCTGCGCAGCCAAGAACCGATTGGTCAACCGAGGTGGAGTCTCTCCCATGCAGGCTGTAACTGGACAACAAGCTCTCCTTCCAAGCTCTTTGATGGATCAGCTGTGTTCTGGCCGAATGCGCTTCGTGGTGAATCAGGAGATCAGCAGAGAAGAGGCGCTTCAGCGGGCTGAACGCATCCGTGTTGGAGCGGCTGAGGCTTTTCACTGGATTGATTCACATGAGACCCTCAGGCGGGCACTGGCATCTAAGTCGAGACCACCAAAGCTTGAGCTGATCCAGGAGGGTGCTACCGTCTTCATCTACGACCCACCTGCGAATCGTCGAGGCTTGGCAAGACGCATGCAAGACAACGTGAGCTGGTCAGGTCCTGGTATCGTCATCTGCGTTGAGAGAGACAAGGAGGTGCCCAAGCGAGTGTGGGTGCGACTGAAGGGCCGTGTGAAGTCAGTTGCACTGGAGAAGGTGAGACTCGCCACTCCCGATGAGATGGTCAGCGGCCACTTTATCAAGGAGGCAGTCGAGGACTTGCAGAAGGAGCTCACGTCAGGAAGGGCGAGAGTGGTGGTGGATGATGAGGGCGCGCAGGCGGATTCATCGTCCTCGTCTTCAAGCTCTTCGGACGAGGGTGAGGCTGAGGAGGAAGAGCCGCCCATGGAAGTGGATCAGGAGACTGAGAGGATGCGGCTCGAAAAGCGCCTCATGCATGATGTGCCCTTGCAGATCGGCAAGAAGAAGGAGGCAGGTGAAGAAGATCCGCACAGCATTCCCTTTGAGAAGAAACAACGACTCTTTGAGAACCTGGCCAAGCAGATGGGCGCCCCGTCTCCACTTCAAGAAGCTCAAGTACGGCATCGTCTGGAGGAGGCCGCTCAGAGGTTGAGGAAGACGAGACAGGAGGCCAAGGGTGTTCGGACATCGGTGGGCAAGTTGAAGTCCAAGGAGGTCCACAGACGCAGGGATGCAATGCTGGGAGAGCAGGTTCCTCCGGCGCCCGGCGATATGTGTCCTACCAGGCCGATCGGATTGCATCCGGAACTACGCCCACCTCAGACCGAACCAGTGACTGGAGAGAGAAGCCACTTCTTAACCATTGAGGCCGGCAAGGATCTGGATGAAGTGCTTCTGCAGAAGGCGCTTTGGTCTGAACCATCGACTCAGGCTCGAGTGCAGCAGTTGACCGATGCGGCCCATGAGAAGGTGAAGGAGCAAGCCAAGAGCATGTTGTGGGGCGAGATCATCACGGGCAAGGAGAGGCTGGAGTACAACTGGAATCAACTTGACGGAGATTGGCGATTGGCCTACATCCAGCCCTTGAAGAAGGCCTTCCATGTATACATCGAGCATGAAGCAATTGCGGGCGTTCCCCTGGGTCAATATGTGGATCCGAGGTACATCTTGCCGTCTCGTATGGTGCTCACCAACAAGGGCGGCAAGGCCTTGATGGAAGCCTTGCTCAAGGCTCGCTGGGTCTTTGGAGGCCACCGTGATCCTGAGGCCGGAGAACACCTCACGGCAGCTCCGACCGTGAGCTTGGTTGGGCACAACTTGTTGGTGTTCCTGGCGGTTCAGAAGGGGTGGACCATTGTGTATGAAGATGTCAGTGCGGCATTCTTACAAGGGCAACCGCTGGCTGCCGAGAGAGAGATCTATGTCAGGTTGCCGACTCAATACCCTCCCGAGGTCCTTGAGGAGGTCTATGGTCTATGGCATGATTGGACAGGGCTGCCGCCAAGACATCGTTCGACTGACCAAAGGAGGCTTTGGGCTACCAGAGAGCCCGCGTCTATGGTACTTGGAGTACCGCCAGACCCTCCAAGACTTGGGTGGACGTGAACTTCGCCTACTACCAGGGTTCTTCTGCTTCTACGATGAGACGGGCAACCTCATTGGCATGGCATGCATTCATGTGGATGACACCCGCTATGCTGGAGCACCATCGGCCGAGCACATTTGGACGGAACTTCATCGACGGCTTCGATTTGGTGATCGTCGTGATGGGCTCAACGGCTGGGTCAAGTTCTGTGGACGCTATGAGAGGCAGGATCCTGTCTCCAAGGAGGTGGAGTACTGCATGGACGACTACTGCAAGGATATTCCTTCGGTTCCACTTGGAGAGGCCACTGACTCCTACCGAGCGCAAGCACATCAGCTCCGTGATCGGCCAGATCAATTGGGCAGCAAGACAGTGCAGATATGACCTGTCTTATGTTGCATCGCACTGTCAACAGCTGGCTGGACGGCAAGATCCTCGGGCTCTGTTCTGGTTGAACCATGTGGTCAAGAGGGCCAAGAAGTCTATGATCGTGAAGGTGGTGAAGCTGAACTGCCCCCTGAAGAGATGATCGTGCTGTCCATCAGTGACGCGGCCTATGGAAGCCAACCTGAAGGAGGAAGTCAAGGCGGTCTCTTGGTGGGGATTGCAAGTCCTTTGATCCTGGAGGGGCCAGCGCCCATTGTCTTGTTGGAGGGCGCCAGTTCCAAGCTCCAGCGAGTGGTGAGATGCTCCATGGCTGCGGAGTTGTCTCAAGCTGCAACTGCATATGAGCATGTGGACTACGTGCGTGCAGTATGGGCGGAGATTGTGATGAAGGACTTCGAGCTGCACGCATGGAAGTACTGGGCGAGCAAGTGGCGGCATTTTTTGGTTTTGGACGCCAAGGTGGCGTATGATGCATTGCAGTCGGACAACACCCCGACTGACCGGAAGCTCATTGTGGACATCGCTGTCTACGTCAGGCCCTTGAAAAGCCGGGAGCAGGATACATAAGGTGGGTGCCGGGTCGTGAGATCCCATCAGATGGCCTGACGAAGCAGTACGGCAACGGTGTCCTCGAGCGAGTGCTGGCGGCTGGTTCCTGGTCGCTATGCGACACTCCCGAGGCAGCGACCGACCCTCGCTTCCGTCTCGAGCCACCAGCCCCCTCGCGGTACAAAAGGTGCGGCGCTGGGTTCTTTTAGTATTATGCCGTGGCCAAAGGTAAACGCCGTCCCATCAGGGACTGTTTGGAACGTTGGATCATATCGATTCATATCGGAATGTCCAGCACGAGTCGGGAGTCTTGAGTCCCAAGCTGTGAACATGTTGAATCCAAATCCCATGTCCCAAGTCTTTGAAGCACCAACTCAAACCGTCTTCTTCTCCATCCCAATGCTCACCATGTGGTTCCATGAACACCTCTTAGTGCCGCCAGTCTTACCGACCGCTGCAGTTCGGAGTCACGTCTGCGACTTGTTGGGGGAACGCAAAAGGTGTCTTGGGGACCGAAACGAAGCATAGTGTTGAGGCTGGATAAGAATAATATTTATCCAGCAACCAACAAGATCCAACCAACAAGATCCAACTCCGTTGCAACAAGGCATGGGAATCCTGTTCATCGCCCTAGTGACCGGGCGGATTCTAATTTGCAAGAGGATCTGGGGACTGTGAGCACCGGAGGGCTTTAGAACGGCCTGTCGTTGTCTCGGCCCTTTTGGCAGGCCGAACAGACACTAGTTGTATCTTTGTTTTCTTTTTGCGGAAGTCTCAATGGTCGATGAACCTGAGGTTTGGATTTGTGATTTTTATTATCATATTTATATTGATTTCCTCGGTGACCTCTCATATAGGGACCAACCCGAATCCAAGCTTCGAAGAACCGGGCCAGGCCACTGGCCCGATACATGCGATCACCTCATCACCACCGGTGCTATGGTTTGCCATCAAGCTATAGATATTCACTCCTTGGACGATTGGTTTCCATACATCATTCCTGGGAGACTTAGGAAATTTGGGCATGCGGCATACTTTCATGTTGCTCTTGTTGGGTAGCTGGGGTCCACTGCAAGGTGCAGCCAAGTAAAGTCTTACCCATTGGTCTGTGAGAAACACGGGCATGCTTGGGACGACATGATATATATATATAGATAGATATATATATATATACTGTATTTGGGGTGGATTCCTACGATCCCTAGCCCAATACGGTGTGCTGGGTAGATTGTTGCCTGATGTTTTCTTGAGCTCGCTCCCCAAGGGTGAACCTGCTGCGCCCAGTCAAAACTTCCAGTTCGTCCCAAGGACTTCACCCACCTCCGTGCGCCCCGAGGAACTACTGGCGCCCGGAGGATCGACCAGAGTCCGCAAGCGGAGACGGGTGGCTCATGGCCCAAGCTGAGATCTTGGATGAGAAGGTCTCATGGCACGGAAGAGAGTTCCTTGGCTGAGTGAAACAGAAACAAGCTCGCAACTGGTGGTCGACGAGGTTGGAAAGCACCTGGCTGAACTTCCCAGGATGTCAAAAGAGTACTTGTAACTTACTGGCTGATTCCGCATCTCAAATGCAGGAATTGTGAGCAGCGTCCCCAGCGGGTTGACATATTTGTAAAATGCTTCCTGCACAGAGGTCCTGCTGTGCCTGAAACGATTTTGCTATTGCTGAAGAACCAGACTGTTTGACTTTTGTTCCAGATGGTGCACAGTGTCTATCAAACAACAACGCAACATGAAGTATGTGTATAAGCAGGGAAGCAAGCTGAGCACCAAAACAAAGGGGGTCGAAAAAAGAACAAACTATGTAAGAAGATTAGAACCAAAATAAGGGCCTTCGGCCAGGTCCGCCGCCCCAAGGAGGGTTTGGACTGAATGATGACGTGGGGCTACTGTGAATAAAAGCAGAGCTGCTGCTGGCCCTACCTGGCATGGCTTGCGTCCGTGGGGTGTATGCCTTGCGGACGTGAAGCCGTGCAAGACGCTCCTCTTGGCAAAGAAGTCAGCGTGCTACCCAAACCTGAGCTTGTTGTGCTTGTTGTTTTTTGTTGTCATTTGTTGTTGTTCATTGTTGTTTGTTACATCTTGTTGCTATGCGTTGCTATATGGTACTTGTTGTTCTTTTTTTAAGATTCTATTTTATAGTTTGGCAGTTTGGTATGTTTTGTTTTTTATTGTGTTGTTGTTGTTGTTGTTGTTGTTGTTGTTGTTGTTGTTCGTATGCTTGAAAGGCCGTTGTCGCATAGTTACAGGCCCTCTCTCAGGGAGAGGGGGAAGGGGGAGGAGGGGGAGTTGGGAACAAGCTTTCTTCACAATTCTCTACAGACACGTGTTGCCTTTGCACGAGAGATTGATCGCAACAATGTCGTGCATAACACCAAATATTAGTCGTTGATCGATGATTGTTTTAAGCTCATGCAGCACAACTTTGTGGAGATCATTTACTGGGATTGAACATCACAACAGGAAGAGGGGAGGGTGAGGGAGGGCGGAGACGGGGGCGTGAAGTCATCGGAAACCACACATCCGCGCAAAGGAACATTCTAACCACAAGATCAAAGTCTGTACAAGCAACCGTCCACAAGACGCGCCTCGCCTCTGCACGTGGCAGAGGGTCGGCGGATTGCTTGACTCTAATATGATTGTGTTTGCTATGCAAGGGTGGAAAGCAAACTATCTTCTTGGGTTATGTTGACTTCCCTTTTTTATCCTTGATTGATTGTCAATCACCTTTAAGAACATGTTTGCAAATAGAAGATGATGATGAAACTATAAAACTGAACAACAAAATCGATTTGAGCAAGAGGCAAGCCAGTGAAGCCTGGAAGAGTTTGTTGGGAAGAGGGAGAATAAATCAGTCATATCAGCAGGGAAAGAACTAAATAAAGAGAGGAACACTCTCTAATACTCAGAATACAAACTAGCACTTGGGAATTCAAATCTTTTCAGGGGAGCTACACAGAATATTACAAGGTCATTGGTTGGGCTTGCAACTGTATTGTTTTTTTTCCGGTAGTGTGAATCGTGTTGAAGGACACATGTGTTTTTTGCAACTGTTTGCCTATATAGAATTAACTTCTTTTGGCATGGACATGTTGAATATCAAATATTTTCTATAGTAAAGACCTAACAGGGTTGAGGAGAAAGACAATTTGCAAGGATAAATTGTGAATAATTGTGATTCAAGTAACAGGTTGAATTGAGGAGGCATAAGGAGGCTATTGCCAATGAACCATGACTTTTAAAGGAGGCTCATGAAGGGTGAAGCCCTCATAAAAGGAAGGAAACGTAAAGGATCGCATGTTTAAAGGAAACTAAAGTCTATGTTAGCACAAAACCTTTTTTGCAAGGATGTGATTTGGAGAAAAGGGACTTTTGTACGTAGTCCCTGGTTAAACAATGAAAAGGAATTAGCTTTTGTAGAGGAATTGATTTGCTGATAATTTAAGATAAGTTAAAAGAAAGATATATATATATAATCTGAGCACTGAAACATTGTTTGGATTCCTATCGGTGTGTGAAATCAAATTTCCATATTTTATCTATCGTTAGACGGAGTTATGTCAAACACCTGCACGTCACTGCACGTCCAAAAGCATCACGATACCACATCTATCCCCAAATGTTTTAAACGGTTTCAAGGTTTAAAGACATTCAGGACCTACCATCTAGGATTCTCCACCACTTTCCTGTCCATTCTTAGGTCCTGGTACTTCAGAGATTTTACCCCCCACCCCCAAACAGAATATTGTATATTTGTGGGGATCTAAGATCTAAGAATGCACAAGAAAGACAAGGAGAATGTTAGGTCCTAGATCTTGCATCCCCAAGAAATAGGGTATGTTTAAATGCTGTTTCGGCCAAAACACTCCTAAGTACCAGGACCTAAGTGAAAAGACAGACTTGCCTGAGTGAATGTATTTCCATGGAGGAATGCATTCTGCATTCCTCCCTGAATCCAAGATTGCAGATTTGCTTAGGATTTTTTGAGGGCACCATATATAGATCTTTGATCTGACCAGGAATGCACTCTGAATGCATTATGTCCAGAATGCCGTCATTAGAGTATCCTGCGGACTACACTATAGTTACTAGTTACGGTATGTATATATATATATATATTTATATGTGTGATATACATACATATATATATAATACGCGCATGCATGCACGTATGTATGCATGTGATGTGATGTGATGCAATGTATAAATTTAAAGCAAAGATATGTAGTATGTAATATGATGTCATGCGTCATGTGTCATTGTCACGTAATGTATGTATGGTACCCCCACAATAGCCAAATTCCCAAATCTATCCAATATCAAACCGTAGAACTCAGTCCAAAGATCCAAAGATATGAAACATCAGCAACAGTAAGGACATGGTAGTTATTTTTGGGGGTTACCACATCGGTGTCATCATGTGCTTTTTTGCAGAAGAGCGTATGTTGTTTTGTTGCCTTTCGTTTGGGACCAACACATGACCGCACCGCGAACATGGGTCCTTTGCAGACTGGTGTCGCTCACCAGTTACACACTCCTCCATCATGGCAGTTAGCGTCCGATCGCTCCGTTCGCGTTTTTGTTCCGTTCGTTTTTTCAGGCCAGGAGCCCTAGTAGCGTCCGAATCGCTCCGTTCGTAGCCCATGTTCAGCTCCAATCTGCCAGGCTTTGTCAAGTCTCAGACCCTTCGATCCACCGAACCGATCCATCCGGGGTGCCACCCCGCGGCGATCCACGCGCAAGAACGCCTCGAGGTTCGGCGCCAAAGCACTGAGTTTCGCGAAGGCGATGATGCAAACACCGGAAAGTAACCGCTACAGTGCTGAAGAAGCCCTGGAAAATGAGTGGTTAACCTCCGTATCTGGACATTCTTGTTGTGTGATCAGCTGATGGGTGCGCGAACCACAACCAAATGCCAATGTGTTGGACTCCCAATCGGTGGGTTCTCAGCAGTTGTTTGTGTGGATTGTCCGACAAATTTATAGGCACATTGTCACAGAGAATCCGTGATTGGGACTCTTACCCAGCATTTTTTTCCAAGCCCTTTTGCCGCTAGCCATGAGTCGTGGTGGAACCACAAATTCATTGGGCGATTGGGAGCGCTTTTATGAAACCCTCAGCATTTGCTCAGCTTCGGAGTTCTTGCAATGTACATGTTCGTCCGTCAGCATCCACATGTTCAAGAATATGACTCGATCACATTATATTTACAATGCAAAATGAACTTTGATGTTCAAGGTTTGATGAAACTGGAGGCCTCACTGAGTTGTTGGCCAGTTTCACCATGTGTCCAATCCAATTTGCTCCGCAGCGCTGCCGCGCTTTTCCCGATGCCGCGACGCTTCGCTCGGACGGGACCGGTCGGCGCGACCGAGCTCGCGCGGTCGACTCGTGATCACGAGTCGGTCCCACCGTTTGGCGTTTGCCACCATTTTTTGACATGGGATGATGTTTTTGTAAACATATATTGAAAACAACAAATAACAAAAAAAACAACAACTCATCCCATACTCTAGAAAATCCCTAGGGGGGATGAATGAAGGCCTGGGAACAGTGATGTTTTCTTTGCATGTTCTTTGGTGAAAAGACTGCTCAGATTTTCCATTCTGCTTGTAACATTGTAGACTAATCTGACCTGATCGCAGTGTTGTTTGTGCTGCACGAAAAGGTTGTAAGTTGCCTTTCGGTGGCCCACCTCGGGGCTGTGAGCATTGGTTTGGAGGTGATCCAGTACTGTACACTGTACATGACCTTTGATAGTTTGGTAGACTGTTATGCTTGGCCAGTTGTTCTTTCAGCTCAAGACATGGTATACTAGTGCTTACCTAGGCACAAGAATTCCCCATGCATTTAAAAGAACACTAAAATTAAGATCATTAAGCTATACAGGCTGTGGCTGTTTGGTCTTGCAGTCGCAGTGAGCCTTTGGGCAAACGTTAGTCGGAGGCCTGATGTCCAGTTCATCCACTTGTGCTTTAACCGGTGGTCACCCCCAACATGCATGCCCTGGAGTTTGGGGTCGGTATGTCATTTCCCTGTCTTCTCTCTGGATGGGATATGATTCCATTCCAGAATTCGTTGCAGCGATTTGTGAACCTATTGGACTCGTTTCTCATCGTTTCTCTCATGGCTTGTGAGTGCTTCCACCTTGAAACCAACTGAACCTCTTGCTTCCCCCGCCGCACGTGCTCGAAGCGCTTTCACGTGCTCGAAGCGCTTTGTTCTCCAGCAAAAGGTATGTATCTCGCGAGACACCGAAGCTTTTGTCAGCATATTGTAGCTACCAAATTCTAAAGACCACAACAGTATAGTCAGCTGCCCCATCGTTGTGAGCAAGATGACTTGGAGCCGGGCGATTTCGGGTGGTTCCGCTACATCTTGTACTTCATCCATCATTGAAGAGAACTACACCGTGGTGAAGAACCTGGGCTCTGGAGGCTTTGGACAAGTCAGTGAAGTCAAGGAGAAGACTGGCGCGAAGAAACATTTTGCTTGGAAGCAAGTTTCACTGGAGAAAGACCCTTACGGTGAGAATGAGGTGAACTTGCTCAGGGACTTGAAACATGAGGGCATTGTGAAGATCATTGAGGCTCACAACGCAGATGGAATGGTCGACATGGTGCTAGAGCTGTGCAATCAGGGCAGCATGCAGGAATACATTGAGCAGAGATACCTGGATTTGCATATAGGATTATTGCTTATTTTCCATATGGATTAACCTCCTCCTCAGGAATATGTTTTCCCAGTCCCTTAAGCAAATCCAAGGATTTGAGCGCGTCCCCATGAGCTACGAGAAGCTGTACATGGCACCCGATGCTCGTTTTCGAAGAAGGTAAAACGACCATGGGACCATTTATCGTCATGTGACAAACTGCGTTGAGTCAAATGGACCATATTTATAGAAGATAGAACACAGTATAATGAACTTGCAACAAAGTGGTCGTTTTCTTTTCTTCTTTCCACTGGAGGTGGTTTTTAGAGGGTGGAGACTATGTAGGGGAGATCCTACATCTCAGAGCCCACTGGCGGCCGACTCGTTGCATCGGCTGAGGAGTTTTTCCAGATCACTTCTTGTATGACTCAGCTTTTGGAAGCCATCAAGTTTCTGCATGAGAACTGTGTAGCACATCGTGACGTGAAACCTGCCAACGTCCTTTTGGCATCGGGTCTCTCGATGGAACCGATATCCCGGGGGGGTCCGGGATGACCGGTGAAGGTGTTTGGGGTTGATTCGGGTGTAGTGTAGACAAACAGACATCAAAGTGAAAGGAAGGAGAGTGGTGGGTTGGCTGGGCACATATATGGTTTTATAATATGGTTTTGTAGCTTTGCCTTTTTCGCCAAGGCCTGATTGACCCGGCTTTTTGATCAAAATGCTAAGCAGTTGCTCATGCTGCAGAAAAAAATCCTTTGTTGCTGACTGTGTTCGTCCAGAAGACAGAATATATGTAGTTGACTGCTCAGTAAATAGCAAGCCCATTTCCCCAACCAGTGTTTTGTTTGTTTCACACGAAGACTCCTAAGAGCAGCGTTTGGTTTTGGAGCCCACAGTCAAGGAATGAGTGCTTTTTCATGACATGAATACTTCTGGCCTCTTGCAAAATGTACACTTCTGGGATTGGAGGAACTCGTTTCCACAGTTGTTGTTTTTTTTCTACATTCGACAATCATGGTGGAACTCGTTTCATTATCGGGACCAACGTTATTGTTCTTTGAGTAAAAAACATAAAACAAATCACAATCTGTCTTTATTCTGATGTTCAGCCCTCTTTGAGAGGGCCCTGAAGGAAGCTTATTCGGAAGAATGGAAGCTGTTGTTGAACATGGTTCTTCGCAAGATCTACCCATGGTGATTCGCAGTGATTCGGGGTGGGAGGCCTGATCAAACTCTAATTGGATACTAAAATTTTAGATCCTATACTTGTAGAAGAATGGAACACGTTTGACCAAGACAAACGCACACAGACTACCTGGAAAAGGTCTATGAAGATCCACAGGGGTCAGAGACAAGCCCACAAAAGCAACCGAGTGCCGGTCACAATCCAATTTTCATTTTGTCCTTTGAAGCGCTCAAAACCCACAAAGGGGGGAGCTTCAATTCAACATAGTTTGAAGAGGATAAACACCCTGGATCCACAATTTTTGCTTGAGTTGCTGGTGCTACAACTGGCCCCAAAGTGCTCACAATCATATGACCTCACTTTCTGGGGGAACGTGCTCAAGACCCCAATTGAATTAAGCAGAGAATCCAGATCTACAAAGGAACAGCCTTTCGAGCACCTTTTTTTTCGCAGTGAACTCGGATTCTGCGTTGTTCGTCACATGGCTGTGGTTCAGAATTGGGAGACCCAAACCAGGACAGGTTGACCTCCATAGATATAGATCGTTGATTCGGTTCGACCGGTCACAACTGCGATGTCAGGTCGCCGGTGGAAGTTGGCAGATTTTGGCCTAGCCACGAAGTTCCAACCCGGTGTGTTCTTGAAGAGCAATGTGGGGACCAGGCGATGGACCCGCGACCCGCTGTCGTTCAGGTCGTTTCCGGCACGACCGCCCCCTTTGGGACGCCTGGTGGGCAACTGGAGCGCTTGGTCCATGGTTCGCTACGAACAGCGCCCGACATCGCTCGACCTTTTGGTCTTAAATTGCGTTAAACAGCGGGCCAGTTTGATTCAGTTTTGAGTGTAAGGGGTCAGATTGCTTTAGGAGATTGAGGCAGAAGTCGTTGGAATCCAGGGCCCTGAATTTGGACGCAGTTATGTACGAACTCCGTGAACTCGGCGGTACCATGAGAACAGCAGCATCGTACCATCGTACGAACCCATCCTGCAAGGCGTGTTCATGGTCCACCTGCGCCCCTGCTCCTGTGGACTTGGGTCCAGGATCGTCCAGGTACAAAGTAGTCGGCCAGCGTAAGAACGCATTCGTCAGGTGTTCATCGTCGGCCATCGGGTGGTGAGACGCTCTCGTTCCAAGAATTGCAACCCCTGCAATGAAGGAATGAACATGCAATGGCAAAATGGTATAGAATGGAGAGTCCCAGGAGACAGTCCCAGGAACACTCCCGAACCAGCATGATTAGGGTGTCCACCCAAGAAACCTGGTGTCAGTGGATAGCATGTTCACCAATTGAATGGCCATCTCCGTTTCGTTGGTCAACCCACAAAGTGAAAACCCTTTTCACATGGGGATGGTCTCACTCTAGTTCTCACTCTCATGTTGTCATGCGTAATTCAAAAAAAGAACAAAGGGAAGACTCTCCAACCCAGGACCAGTCTTGGGGCTTCTTCGACCCGGTTCTTTGAGGGGGCCGACCTTTCTCGCTCGCTCTCGTTTTTGCCAGGCCTTTCCAGGCTCCCGAAGTGGCGCAGAAGTGCTACACTGAGAAGTGCGACATCTACAGCAGCCTGGTGTGGCGGTTCCCCAAGGCTCAACATTGGGAGACATGCTAAGGCTCCAAGGTTGCCACGGCTCCAGCCGGCTCCCGGGAGGGAACCTAGAGGCATACTTTGGCCTTCATGATTCCAGGTTTGATTAATGTTGGATTCAGTTTGATTATGTTTGATTGATGATGGACCCAATTTGATCCACATGGTCTTTGGGCGAGTGAGTGTCTTTGGGAAGTTCCAACTGCTCAAATTGGACATGGCGTGTTTTCACGTCACAGTGGGAGTTCTCAACTTTTGTTGATGGCACTTTGGGTCTTGGGGTGGGCAAAGGATTTATGTGGATTCATCGCAGCTGAAGGGAGGTATCAGACCAACAAACTGCCAAGCCATGTCGATGATTCACTTGAACCCCAAGTACGCCCAATGGGGGCGGGGGTTCGCTTGTGCGTCGCGTTTTGGATCGCTTGTGCGTCGGGTTTTCGTTGAGCGCAACATGCAATGTGCGGCCACTAAAGAGTAAGCTACTAAGCTCAAATACACCCGAGCATTAAGGATTTGACTCATATAGATTCTTTTTGGGAAACTTAGCTGTTCAAAGATTTTGATTGAAACAGAGGCCTGTACTAAACACAAGTTTAAAACTAATTTGGACAATCAGGCTGCCCCACTTGGTGGCGAACTCTGTGTGTGTGTCGGTCGTGCACGGATGTTGGATGTGATGATGTGGACATGGGCCAATCATTCCATTAGATCCCCCCCACCCCCCCACCCACCCCATGGGCCAATCATTCCATGAAAGATCTTACATGATCTTACCATGATTGCCATCGATGCGCAAGTGATCCACGTTTTCCGATGCGTAAGTGATCCACAAGTCGATGCGCAAGTGATCCCCCCGCCGCCCAAAGCCAGGCTGCGTTTGGTACGGCGCCGAGGTACCGGAATCCTCTTCATCGCCCTGACGATCGGGAAAGCCTACTCCCGGCCGGAGGACTTGGAATCGGAAGAGGAGAAAGCAGCGGCCGTCCAGCTCTTGGATGAGAAACGATGGCGCAATCAAGAGTTCCCTGGGCAAGTGGGCGTGGGGCGGTTTGCTTAGCAGAGATGTGTGTGGGTATATGTGATAGAATTGGGTTCAGCGAAACAACATCTAAGTCTAAGTCTAAGTTTGCCCAAGTTCACCGATATGGGAGTTGCTGAGATTCTGAACCTTTTAACATTGAGCTTTGTTGCAATTGTTCAGCAAATGCACGATGAGCCATAGACCATAGATAATTATTCAAAGGGGAGTTGGACTCAATTTGGATAAATTGATGTTGCACCTGAGATGCTAGTTGTCATTTACTGTTCCCATTTCCCTGGTTCACACCCACCGATGATTGAAACATGTCATGTCATGTCGTAACTTCTCACGGCGTAGCAATAGTGCAAGAACCACCCAAGAGCACTGTTTCGCAAGGACAATCATCAACCTACCCATGGGTTTGCCCACCAATTTCGGACAATTAAATGATGCACGTTTGTCATCGTGGTGCAGATATGGAGCCACTTTGCATGGCATTCACATTGCTCCATCGTCTGTTAAAAAGACTCGAAAAGTGGCCTTGAACAAAATTGGCAGATTTGGGTCATATGTACATGTTCGAGGACACCAGGGAGACTCCACTGAGAAAGACCACACCCTCGAGCCTTCCGTCTCTTTCGCCAGGCTTGGAACTCATGCCCTGGACTTTGCTAAATCGATGATTCGCACTCCTGAAAATGACCGGCCTAGCGCAGCTGAAGCCTTGGATAATTCCTGGTTCAACTCCACATCCGGCCCCTGTTGTGTGATCGCCTAACGGTGGGCGCCCGCGATAAAAGGCGTCGGTGCGTCGGCGAGTTTCCTCGCCAAAAGACCGCGTGCTGAAATCCCCGGACAGATGGCCCCGACAGCGTAGCTTCGCTGGAGAAATGCCATCCAAAAATGGCCAACGCTCCGTTTTGGAAGGCAGACCTCGCGTCTCGTGTTTGGTTCAGTGGGTCAAGATCCGAAGTGCAAAGTGCTTGTTTTTTGACCCACAGCCGTACTGTTTCTGGGTCAAGACCGATATGCTAAGTGACAGATCGCGCCAATGCGACATGGCAGAGGTTGCCATATTCACCTGTCAGATCTTTCAAGTGGACGAGTCCTCACGCGAGTCCTGTTCAGTTCGGCCAAGAGTTTCTCGCGTTCGGTACCAGGTCTTCACCTCGGGTTTTGACCCAGGTCTTCCTAACATTGCCGATTGCCGCGAAAGAATAAACATGCAGCATCCCCTAACTGGGGTGTTTTTTTGTTTTTTTTAACACGCTGGGCTAGCGTTTTTTGGAACGCGTGTGCCATAGCGGACGACCTATTCATGGGCAGCCTTGAAATGAAGCTTCACCAGATCCTGCTGAGTGCTGTTGAACCGTAAATACAGTGGTTTTCCATGCCACTCGGGTTTGTGCAAGATTTCTTGCAGTTGCTTGTTCAGCTGAAGGTCCTTCTCAGTTCAGATGTAGTTTTCAGGAATTGCGCAAAATACGTGGCTGTCCAGTCTGACCAACGACTGACCGCCGAGCGATCTCCGAATTGTTTAAGAAGACACCCTTCCAAAAGCCAGCAGATTACTGTGTACAGGTAGGTGCAATGAGGGTTTGTTTGCTTATAGGCATGGAACATCTTGGATAATCTTGGAGACACAAGTGGGAGTCTCATTTGCATAACAGAAGGCAATCGCTGCTTCCATGGAAACTGCATCCAGGGATCAAGTAGCAAGGTCAACCACTACGTGTATCAAGACCTTGCTAGGCATATTAGATTACCCAGTTAGGCATATGGCATAAGGTTATATTAGCTGGGTAGCATATGGTGGTAAGTACCATGGTCAACCAGAGATTGTATCAAGACCTAGCCAGGCATATCATTGTGTATGGTCCAAGGTCAACCAATGCTTGTATCAAGATGTAGCCAGGCATATGTTTACCAAACTAGGCATATAGCATATTAACTGGTAAGTACCAAGGTCAACCACTAATTGTATCAAAACCACATCCACATTGCGTGAGTGGAAGTGTGTTCGGGGAGGGCGGTCTCTACGGTCTCTGCGTCACGAAGGTGCCGTCGACCGAGAAAGCAGGCAGCTGGGTCTGAAACTTGTTTACCTCGAAGCCCGACTTGGAAGCCCAACAGCCGACTTCGAGTGCTGCTGTGAGAACAAGTTTGGTATTTCAGGACAACCTTTTATGTTCTTTGTTTGTCCAGGCAGACGGACTGTTGTTTGCTTGGGGCTATACAGATTTTGGATCCGCAGCCTTCTTTTTGTTATTCTCTTTTTCTATTTTTGGAAGCATTGTGCCAGTGATGCTGGTCACGCTGCTGTTGTGTTTATCAGCGTCACATGACCTGCAGGCTTTCCGTAGACTGCGAATCGATGGAGGAAAAAACACATCGAAGTCCACCATGCGAGCTGGGCAACCATGCGAACCTTGGACTCGACAGAAGAAGCAGTGGCCAGTGGCCAGTCTTGTTTTTGTTGGATTACTGTCACTGTATATTTTACAAACCAAGTGAAAGAGATGGGAAGCTCTTGTTGTGTTTCATCAATTGTCGAGGTTTTACACCCAGACCCAGACCCATAGTTGTGAATCATGTGGGGGATGTGAACTGGGTGGGTCACTTTCGTTGGCTTCAACAAGCTGAGGATGGAAGCGCTGTTTTCATTGTTTTTTCTCAGCAAGTTGATCTTCTATTGGGTGCCCCCTTGAAAAAGGCAAGAGTGCTTCACCAGACTTATTGGCAAACAGGTAACGTTGGCAAAAGAGGATTGTTGAGGACTCAGGACCCTTGCAGCTTCAATCCTGGTGTAGTCACGGATTAGTCTTGGGAGCCTCTGGAATCATGCGCTGGCCATCCATTTGTGTCAGAACAAGGAGGGAATTCACGGCTGGTCCGAATGCTTCCTCATTTGGAAAGCCATGGCTCTATCCGATAGAGGAACATTAACCGCCTAACACAGGCGTTGCTCGGAGAAACCTAACCCCAAGACCGGGCTGAAGGCGCGGGTTGCTCGGGGGCCGTCTTGGTGTTAAATAGGACTGGCGGCAGAAGCATCAAGATTCTGATTCTGACCATAACTGTGGATGGTTTGGGGATGTGTTGGTTTGGTAGTCTTCTGAAGAGTCCGTGCAGGAAGTGTGTTGTTGCAGTGTGTTGTTCGGGTGTTCGTGCTCACTCATTAGTTTGGTGGGCTAGTTCGGCTTTGAACTTTCCAGGAGACTCACCGGGCAAGAACATTGAGTTTTACATAGCTTTACCATGTTTTGAATCTGCATGTTCATCATTCCTTAGCAGCCTTAAGGGTTTCACATGGTTCGGTTCCACCCCCACCCTTGAGGCCTTCATTTGCTCCATTGGATGGGTTCTTGGATTCCTATCGAAAAGGAGGGACCGAATCAGACAAGAACACCGCAGCCGCAGCGGGAATAGTGTCGATCATGAGGAGGAATGCGTAGGAAAGCGGAAGCCCTTTGACACCCTTCTTTTGCGTGTGATGGCTTCCATGACTCTGCTGAAAGTTGTTCAGCCATGATGCCTTTTAGCAATGTGTTGATGCAAAAGCCCAGGAACAGCCTGTGGCTGCCCAGAGGTTTCTTTGTCAAGGTATAGCTTCCCCGCTGTTTTGTCTAGGCATGAATGGCGGGACCTTCACAGCCAAGCCGAAGCCCGGGGGCCAAAGTTTGGGCGGATCGAGTTCAGAGATTGAAACTGAAACTGATACCCCATACAGACCCCCAAATAGATAGAAAGATTAGAAAAGTAGATCCCCACAGAAGATATGTATTGGAAACCGTTTCTATCTATTTGGGGATCACTACTACTATATGGACCCTGCGAAAATGATCTTCCTTTCACATCAGGAACATGGGGGTCCATGTTCCAACGGAGTTGTTGATTCCTCGTGCTTGCTTTCGGGCAAAACCTCGACAGTGCCATTTCCTTGGGAGAAACTACCCTGAGCATGGTCTACAGGACTTGGTCTAGTGATTTTCCTGTTGCAATTCCAATTGCACAGCCACTTTTCCGTCAAGTCGAAGCAGCCTCCCTTCGAGGCCAGTTTGATTGTCATCGTCGGTCGAGCTCGCAGTTCTAAAAGCTCCAACCAAAGTTCCGTCGGTGGTCGGGACAAGGCCAAAATGAAGAAAAAGATCTCACAGCGTCTTGTGACAAACCCATCTGGCTCGACAGGGTCACCATCCAGATGGGTGACATCGGATCTCTCCTTCAGACAGGGACCTTCCGGATCTTCCGGTCAGTTCAAACATCCCAGCACAGCAGGGTGAACTCAGCAATTAGTTAATTTATCAATTTTCGGCACGGCAGGGGATGTCCTGCGGTTCATCCGACAGCTGCCACCCCACTCGAGGCCTGGTGGCTCTTTGTTTGCCTCTCTGAGGCAGGGGGAATTCTGGGTGCGGCGCCTCAGGCGGAGTTGACGTTTGTCGAGCCACGTTGTTCCCTTAGGTGGCCCCTGCGGTGACAAAGCCAGTGACACAGACGAGTTCGTGAAACTTAAATGATTGCAAAGAAGTTGCGAGCGAGCCAGAGAAGATGAACACTGTTATGCCGGTCACCATAGTGTGTTCCAGTGTCCCATAAGACCCACTCAACCTTGGGTTGTGAGCTGTCACTGTTGTGCAGACCCAGAAGGCTTGTCTTAGTGGAATAGAATGTTTCCCATAGTAGAGTGGTGCCGCGGGGACTGTCATATATGGATTAATTATTGAAGTTTGTAAAATCTTGTAGACGGATCAAGACTGATATATTATATATATTATATATATTCAGACTTTAGATGAATGACATTCCAAAGATCGGGAGTTGGTTCTCGGGATCATATTGGTAGTAGTAGGTTTAGTCACGGTACGGCCGATGAAGGGTCCGGCTGCATCCGGTTCATCCAGGCAGCTATCCGAGATAAGTGAGGCGAAAACCAATCCGCCTGGCCCAGGTATGCCTTGGTTTCCGCTAGGCATCAGGGTCATCAAGGGTCCAGAAATCCGCTACAGTGGTTTCAGAGTTAGGTGGATTATATGGAGTCCAAGAACTAAAAGACATTTTTTGGTGACAGTGCCATCTACTCTGAAACCACTGTAAATTTGCTTATTTGCCTATTTCCCCAGCGCGTGGGACGTAGGTGAAGACGTGCGGACGCGCCGGAGCTGTAGGCTTTGTGGGCACCACAATTCGCCGTCTTCCTCTTCCTATTGCTTCTTGGAACAGATGAGGGGCTGGCTGCAGCTCTTGACACCCAAATCAAGCATGTTCTTTTTGTCTTTGCACCTCCAAACTCCAAATCCATCCTTCTCAGATGGGGTAGCAGCGGATCCTCAGACCAGAACCTGTGCACCCATGTTATTCAGGTGTTTGAAGTTGTTTCCTTGGCTTTCTATTGTGTTTGCTTCTTCATGGCTCAAGGCTCAAGCCGTGCCAAGTAGATAGTTGTCTCCCGGAGACCGCAAAAAAAAAAAACAAAAAAAAACAGTCGCTTTGTTGTTGGAAATCACCATGCGGCAGAATCTTAGGAGTGCAGATTGTGTTGTATAGGAATTTTGTTGACAAAGAGCTATAATTGGTCTTTGTTTGGATGTTTGAATTTGGGCTAGTATTGCTAGGGCACGTTAGGTGGCCTGTAAATTTGTCGATGAACAACAACAGTGTGAATCCCCGCGACACCGGGGGTGGTGGGCCCTCCAACTGTCCCAAACCCTCCCAGTGTACTTCTCAGGAAGTTGGAGCCTTAGGCCTTGGGAATAATGACTATTGGACTGAAATCAACCCTTCCAGTGTACTTTCTCAGAAATTGACTTTGGAGCCTTAGGGAATCTCGGACAGAAACCAACCTGGTCAGCTAGATGTTCTAAGTACTTCTTCCGACTGGGCTCAGGCGGCCCAGGTCCAGTTGTCCATGTGAACTCATGTTTTGACACCTGAAGACCTGAAGTGGGTTCTCCCAGAAGCTCCTCCCCCTTGGATCTCGGATCGGTCGGACCGGTCCACGGCCGTGATCACAAACACGAGTAACTGTCGGTCAAGTCGACCAGGTTTCACTGGGTCATGGACTTGTAGGGGATTCAAATGGGCTGCGGCATTGCTTGTTCCCATGTTCCTCAGTTTTGAACAGAGCGGCAGGTGTATCGAACTGAGGTGTCCAGTCGACGAAAGAAGAAACGATCTCCGAAAGATCTTCGTGAATCGTTCTTCATGGTTCTTCCCATCTCACCCTTCGCACCTGGTGATTTGTGTTTCAGCATGTTTCAACAAGTTGAGGTGCCTTTCATCATCTCATCAACTGTCCGGCTGTTTCGTGTTTCATAGACCAGAGAACGCGCACCGTGCTCGACTGGTGCGCTTCGATCTCTTGGGTCAGGTTCTTCTACGCCTTTGGATTCATGAAACTGCCAGGGTGGCCCAGCATCGCCGAGCACCACTCCCCAGCGGCAAAAGCCACGGAGGATCGGCGGATCGGTTGGACTTACTCGGTGGGGTGGTTTAGCAAATGGATCGGTCGCGCTACTTCCTCAGGTTGAAAGCTGAACAGTTCATAGGTTTGTATTTGGATCGTGAGACCCCCAAACAGATGGGTTTGGGTCTAGTTTCCTCCTTCCAGGGTCTATGGGAGGTCTCCAAATTTTAAATAGATTTCCACATTTTTGTTGTTTGTTGTATATAATACGATATAATAAGATATTTATACTTTATAGATTAGAAAATAACAAGAATAC
This sequence comes from Durusdinium trenchii, assembly GCA_963970005.1. Classification (NCBI taxonomy): domain Eukaryota; class Dinophyceae; order Suessiales; family Symbiodiniaceae; genus Durusdinium; species Durusdinium trenchii. Next base: position 2,683,495 of record CAXAMN010000001.1, on the reverse strand, counting down.
CAAATGGAGGCTAGGCGACCTGTGCATGTCAGAATTGGGCCAGCATGTTAAACAGTGATTTGCGCAACGCTTGTTGGGCACAGGTTTAACATGTTTGCCCAGCCATTTGTAGAACTTTGGACAGCGACAGCCTTGCCGCACGCCCATGGTTCAGTAGCGTACCTTGCCGCCTTGCCGCACGTTGGAACGAACGGAACGCGCGAACGCTGGCGCTGTGTCGTTCCAACGCTCAAATACGTTCGGTTGTACACTGGCTATGTGCAGATGAGCCTTTAAGACTTACCAAGGTTGCTTAGTGCATTCTGTGCTGGCCTAGCATTACTTGAATCCAAAGCTTAACGTTGACCTTTGATTCATAAACGGTGGTTGCAAATGTTGAAATCTTGGTTTACCCGACTGTAAATAAAGTTAATCCCAGATTCCAAGAAGGAATTTAAATTAGACATGAAATGATCCCTTACCAAAACGCAAATTAGAATGAAAGGGAAAAGAGAATTTGGATTAATTAGAAATGAAATGACCCCTTATTAAAATGATTAGTAAAAAAATGCAGTAGTATTCACATTAATTTGAATTGAATTTGAATTGAATTAGACATATTGAATTGGAATTGAATTAGAATTGAACTGGCATTGAATTAGAAATGAATTAGAATTGAATTGGAATTGAATTAGGATTGGTTTGAATTTATTTACTCAGAATTGAATTAGACATGTGCATTAAAGTTAAATTCAATTGAAGTGGAATTGAATTTGAATTGGAATTGTTTAGCTTTATTTAGGGTACACTGTATTTAGGGTTTGGTGCCTTCATGGAGAGAGCCCTTTCCAGAGCAGTTTTGATCATTTTTCAAGTTTATGTTTTCAATAAGGGGTTTATAAAGAATTGTTGTCAGAAGGTTTTGAAGTTTGATGATACAAAGTTGTGAAATGAGTAGGACTTAGTAAAGAAGGATTCCAAAGAAGCAACCTGTTGACAAAGCAATGAAAGGAACTGCATACTAACTCAACAAAGTTTATGGTGTTTTCAGTGAAAAAAAAATGTTTGAGCTTTATTTAGGGTAAACTTTATTTTGAATGTGGTTCGCATCAGCAAAATTTCTTAGCCATATTTAGGGTATGTTTTTTTTTGTTAAGGTTACTATTGTTATTAGTGTCTACTTTATTGTTCTTTGTTACTATTATTACTTGTTTTTTTCAACATTACTTTTGTGTTTTGAGTATATAAATATATTTTGATATATATATATATATATATATTTGTTATTATTTATTATTGTGATTATTTTGTTTATTTTGTTCTTTTGGGTTTTAGTTACTATATTATGTTTTATTGTTTTAAAGTTGTTTGTTTTAACTACTATCTATTTTTGTCATTGCTATGTTTTTTTGAAATGTGCCAACTGTATTTAGGGGGGGTTATTAATCAGTGCGGAACTTTGCTAACTTTATTTTGGGTCCCTTTAAAAATCATATAGGTCAACATTACTTGGTGTTTCAGGCCGGAAGAGCATGTGAATCTGAATAGTCATCAAGGGCCCTCAGGTCACCGCCAGTCGGTTACTGCAAAAGTGATCGGTTGTAAAGCTGACAACACTGGCTGCTTGCAGCTTTGCAAAATATGACAAAGTGTACACCACAGAGTGTGTGATGCAGAGTCGAAGACTCGATTGGTAGTCGTGTTTAAAGTCACATTATGCTGAAACTTTGTCGTTTGCACTTGGTGTGCTATGTCACATGTCCCCACTGCCGCTGGCATGTCCCACTGTTGTACAAGAAGCATGTTTGCTAAGGTAAGGCCTTGATCTAAGCAACAAGTTCACGTTGCAAGTGATGTTATTGTCAAGTTTTAGCAGTATGCTGAATTTGTCACATAACCTCAATATTTGACGATAGTGTTGGAAGGGTTGTTTGCTCTTTTAGCACAACCATGAGGGTGCGACCCTTCCGTTGATAGTCCTGTATTGTTACTTCTAATCAGTGCGTGCTTGGTTCTCTCCATCCAACTGTACCAGAATGACCAAGCCTCCAAACTACACCAGCGTTTGATAACTTGAGCAACCAAACACAAAGTCTCAATCGGGGAAACATGAACTGCCATTATACAATTGTTTTGCCCAGCAAAATTTCTAGGATGGGTGCTCTACCGAACCTACCAGGGTATTAATCCCCTGGGTTCGCTAGTGTACCAGCTTGCAATCTCGTCGAGGAAAGGGTGCTGCATATGAAAGGTTTTTGACTTGTTGCTGCTACCAATCAGCTGGTGTTTTGCTTAGGACGACCTTATGAAAGTACTTGTGAGTGATGAACAAATCTGGCAAAAGGTTCACCCACGCAACACATTTTTGTGGCCCCATTTGTCCCACACTCTCAGGATCTCCCAGGATTCCAACGAACCCCTCATTTGAGGCCGAGCATTTGCGTGATCTTATCCGGCATCTTCTTCATGATCGCCGGTGTGCACGGGCCTCTCTGTGTGCGTGAATGATTTCATTGTGATGTATATAGATGACCTCCAAGATTGGTCAAAGCCAGTTGCACTTGAGGTCAACATGACTAGACTAACAAGAGTTGTGCAATTTGGACATCATTTATGAAGGGAGGCAAATACCATGCCTATGCGGACTTGTACATTGTTGACTGTATATGACTATATGTTTGAATATGTTTGATAGTCCCACACATTGGTTGCAACTCCCATCCACACAGCTGAATTCCACAACCTCAGCATGATTGCAGCTTCTTGTTGTCGAGACAAGGATTGGCTAAACCAAACTTTTCGGGGTAACATTCATAGAGCAGGGCACGCCTTTCTATTTCCCACTGAGTGACATCTCTTTCTTGTCTCAGCATCATCATCATTCTCGTCGTCGTCGCATCATTGATCATGTATCATCGTCACAACCATCCACGATGGTGACACCAAACTATTAGTGTTCCAAATGTTTTTGGATCTTCTGTTCTGGGATTTGGGCAACGGGTAAGAGCCTGGAGGGTCAAAAAGGCCTATGCCAGCTCAGCTGTTTTGGCATAGACCCAACGTCCGGGCGTGTTTTCGGAAATCCACCGGGCGCGTCGTTCTGATTTTCCGGCGCCGGGCTATCATGGGGTCATTGAAATTTGCTTATGCATTGAAACAACCACTCCTTTAGCACAGTGCCTGTCTGTTAGTATGCATTTGTGTCCCCTATCTGAGGCTCTTCGCTTTCAGGAAAGAAGGCAGGATGGGAGGACAAGCTCAGAGAGTTGTTATAGACACATCCCCATTTTTGTTGGGATGTTCTCGTGGCAAGATCATGGAAAGCCATGGAACAGCGCAAGTGTTCAATGTCTCACAAAAAGCATCGATGTCGATGTCTTGCGCATCCAGATTGCACTGATTCTACTCGGGGAAAACGATATCAGGCTTATCAGGTGCTCATGTCCATCGGCCAGGATTCTTGAAGAGCCATTGATGCATATTTTTGGATCCCAAAACCACTATATAGAACAGCCATGCAAATCTTGGCGAGTAGATGGTGTATGCCTAAGGTCTGGTTTCACATTCCACAATGCTCGAAATACTGAGACACATTTCGGTCTTTGTATGGCCACGGGGGCTCATTCTGGCCCATTCCTGTCTACATATAGGTTTTCACTGTACAGGTGCCGGCTCTTACGGCAAACCCATGCCCTATTTTGTTATGTTTTTATTGTATATATTATATATAATACACCTATATGTCGTACCCCTGCCTCCCCCCAAAAAGAAACATGTGTCCAAGCAATTTTCTTTGTACGTATTATATGTAATATATATATATATATGCGCTTCAGAACACCCAATTGTTGCACGCCCCGTTCACTCGGGAGAGTCCGAGTTTCTCTTCGGTCAATGGCCTCGCTCTCCCGGTTGCCGCAGGCCGCACTTTCCTGCCCACCTCCATGCTTCTCCCGGTGGCCGTAGCGGCCGGTTCCGTGGGCGGCTTGTACGTCTATGATGTGTGCGCTGGGAGGATCTGGGGTGGCTGAAGAAGCGGTCGCTTTTTTGGGGAGCAGTGGCTGAGTGAGTGTAGTCAGTGGAGGTGGTTGGTAGCTTGGTTTCTGACTTGACAGCTTGACAGGTTGCATGTTGATTATTCAAAACCCAATGTTGGATTGTAAACCCTTTGCATTATTAGGGTGGGTTTTATAATCAACAGTCTACGGCTATGTCTATGTCTTTTTAGTGAAAAGCCCGAGGTTTCAGAGAGACCTACGTTGTTTTGCTGTCGTCTTACAGCAATAATCCTGTCCACCTATGAAAAACACGGCCACCCCTATTAAGAAAAACTCGGTCGCGTTTTTTAATAGGGGGTCCCTGAAGAAATCGGGGTGGTCCAAAATAGGGTCATGTGGGAACAGCTTCAAAACCAAAAAGTCACCCAGGAAATTGTTATATAACATCCTTTATTAATTTCGTATCAAAAATTCAATAAACCTCCAGATCGAAGGGTCTTCCTTTTCCCCTACAAAAAACCTTTATTAGAATACTGATTCTTCATTAGACTAACAACTAAAGCTTGTGCCATGCGGTTTTGCGCGACCTCGGTGGCAAGTGCGTTTGCGTGAGTCCGTGCCATTTGGGGAAGGAAAACCCGCTGGTGTAAACGCGGCGTGTCATGGTGGATACACAGGGTGGACAGAGGTGAGCAGTTACGGGCAGTTACGGTTGCTTTTGGAACCTACCTTTTAAAAAACTACAATAATCGACCATGTTGGTAGTTTAGTAGCGGCTTGAAAGGGTGGGAATTAAATAACTAAATGTAAACTGCATTTTGGGCTTCGGACATGGTGTTTGTTAATTGGAACGGTTTTTTTAAAAGGCACTCGGGATTAGTAGATCTCCAGAGGGACGGAGGCCGAGTGGGCAAACGGTTGGGAACCTGTTCAGGTGGGAAGTGGTTGACAATGCAGCTTGCTATCCGAGATTTTGTTCAGAGCCGCAAAGTCAAGACGTGAACAGAATACTGACGGATGGAGGGAAGACCTGACGGATGAGGCATCTGGGAGATGGGAATGGGATGGGTGGCGGCATCCATTTATGTAATATTATATAATACTATAATGTTATTACTATTCACACAGACGCATTTTTATGCGAGAAGTGCCGAAGTGCCCGCAGAGCGCGGAATGTAGTCCAAGTCGGCACAGGTACGCCATCTACCCGCAGTTCTACAGCAACGCAAGGTGGGCCGCTGGGCGCATGTGGGTACGGCTCCAACACAGGGTCATTCAGATAGAAGGGCCCGGAACAGGTTTTCTTTGCGCTGCCAAAGCCTGACTCCCATGCTTTGACTTGCACAACAATTTAAATTTGAACCTGTAACCCGGAGTGCATAGGTGAAAAGTTTTGCAGGTCAAGCGTTGCACTTTCATCGATCCTGTGGAGATTACTCACAACCGGATTAAAACCATCCCTTGTGTAAACAAGACAGAAAGCACCGGTTTGGACCTGTCACCTGGCAGACCGTTTTAGATTTGTTTCAATCGCAAGAGGTGCATGTTTGAATCACCACGCGCAAGAGGGTGTTTGAAAAAGGCACCAAATATGCCATCAAACCCGTATACCATCTTATACCCTAGATCTTTCAATGGCGCACCATGTTTGCCGTTTCATCTATAAGACCAGCCAAAAGGCATGCATTTGGCATAGTTTCAGTTAGAACATTGTAGGAAAACACCCTGCGTCATCCTATGTACGTTGATCCCCTCCGATGTTGTCTCCCCATCCAGGGTCTACACGGACGTGCTCGCCTCGCAGTCGGCCGAAGCGGCGTGGAGCCCCGAAGCGACCGTTGGTTCTACCGTTGGATCACACGGAGCCCCGTGGGCTACCCGGCCTTCAGAGGCACATGGAGTCGACCGCTTGCTGCATGTCAGTCCTGCCTGGTTGGCGCTCAAGCTGCGCCAGACGCGCAGCTTGGGGTCGCTTTGCGTTTGTTTCGCTGGACGAATCGTGGGAATCTGACTGACACGAATGGATTTTGAGGAACATGTTGGAAGAACAATTGATAGGATTCATCCGAAAGTTTTGGCGATTCGATTGCAGAGAGATCGTAACATCAGAGGATACTTTCACCATTTTTCACCAAAAGTTTGCCTCCATGCGAACAACAGTGCAAACCCTAAAACCCTAAAACTTGTAACATTGTAACTACTGTACAGGATTTGTTCTAGTGGTAGTTAGTCTAAATCATAGTGTATATAGGTATTGGTTAGCATCTAGGTGCCTGGTGAAAGATGGATGGGTGACTTTATTTCCAGCTACCCTGTGAGAAGGTGGTTGGATGATGTCGCGTCCGAAGGACGGTGTGTATTTTTGTAGGGAGACTCCCAACCAATAATGGGTAGACTGTAGACTGGTCTATTTCCCTTTTTCCACAGGGTCGGAGGTCGGAACGCCTAGGAGGTCTTCCTGATACACACCCACACACTGCTTCTGGATCATTTCAAGTGTTCATGTTAGGTCGCCGACGCGGGAAAGTTGATTTTCACCGACGCGGCCTACGCCCAGAAGCTCAGTCGGACGCGCGGACGGTCTCCAGCGCCGACTGGTGGGGTGGGTGACATCCAATGCATTGGGGATATCATGTGCGCGTTTCCCCTGAATCCGCGGGGAAACTCACCTCACTTCCTTTTTGCTTGTCACTTTTCGCGTCACCTCGGTATATTTCCGGGAATGCCACTGCGTTTGTTTCTTCGAATCGGGTGTCGTAGACGTTCGAACACTGAGACAGCCCGATTTTTCGCATTATGGCCCTGAAACACAATGTTGAGTGCGAGCTTGAGTGCTTGCGAGGCCAGTGAGCAGTGAGAGTCAACATTTTGGCGCCTTCAGATCTCAAGAAGTTAGCCTCAGCTAGCTGGAGTCACTCTTGGTAGCCTCAAAGACCTCAAATCCTTGAATTATTCAAGGTTATGGACCCCACCCCTCCGGGAGTTCAACTTCCACTGTTGGCGTGGGATCACCTCTATTGCCAATGCAGCTCATGGTGCTACTGTATGCTCATAGAGCAGCCATGACCTCATCAAAACAATCCTTCTCCACTGTGCATGGGGTCTTCTCATCATCCCATGAGTTCACCACCCATGCCCTGAACTGAATGAGCCTCATCTTCAAGTGCCTCATTTTGGCCAATTGTAGTCCAACCTCAGCTCAATTGTGCCCATGCTCTCATGAAGCCCATCCACTGATTGGAGGATCTCATCCTTCATCTTGTTCATGTATATCACCAGGCCACTCATCATGACACCAATGCCACTCATGCCAATGACCAATGCACCCATGCACCCATGGCACCAATCATTGCTTCTTATGGGCTGATGTTCTGATCAAGCTGATGAGCTGATGAGCCAAGCGCGATGGTACTTACAATGGTTCTTCTCATACCTACCACCCAGACAATGCAAAGCCGCTTCTTCACCCCCTCCCCCTTCCAAGCCAAAGTGCCTCATACTCATCATCCTCATCATCTTCATCAGCCAATACCCAAAAAAGGCATTGTGGAAGAATCCCCATGGTGGTTCATGAGATTAGTGGCTAGCTTTCGTTCACCTCCCCTGGCCTCAAGTCTCAAGAAGCTAGATCATTGGAGGTCAAAGACCACACATCTTTATTGTTGAAGGACAAATTATTGCACCACCTTTGATGTACGTCTGACATGTCAGGCCACGTGCCGCTGATGTGCCTGAAACACCGAAGGATGTGTTCGGTGTGTTTCACGCTACAGAGGTGATTTGCGAGGTCTGGTGGTGTGCACTTGGCTGAGCCTAGACGTTTTCCAGGTTTGGAGCAAACCCTGCCAAGACATTGACTTCGGTTGTGATGTGTGTGGGGTATCGACAAAACCTCCAGGGTTCAACCCTCTTCAATCGTCCCATAGCGGGCTCGCAGCATGGTGTGGGGGATCGTGGGCTGTTGCTTGCGAGCAACGACATTCTGATAGACACATGATGACACATGTGTTGAGGCGACATTCGCCTTCAAAGGCTCAAGTGACACGCACACACACACAGAGAGCTCAGCAAAAAGAGCACTGAGGTTTGTTTGACACGCATGTTACTTGTTAGATGATAGATTGAGGGTCGCTGCTGAAGACAACTCGGATGTTTTTGACAAGTGCTGTGTTGACTGGGGTTGCGATTGTAGAATTGCCAAATGTGTCAAGGAGCATGGAAAGAGTGCAACTGCAACGACTCCTCAAATTCAGTTCTCCAAGGGTCCAGAAGTACGCCTGACACTTTCCTAGTCCCCGTTGCTGGCACTTACGCCTCTCAACTTCAAGCCTGTTTTCATAAGCCACACAATGACTCTCGCTTGTCACATGGTGCAAGGTCACCCTCAAAGGAACCACTGTGATTTCCAAGGGCGGCGCTTCAGCAAGCTCCTGCCTTAAACACATGTATACAACATTGGTTTGGCGTTTATTCAGTGAGGTGGTACAGGACTTGTTCCATCAACTTTGTTTATTGAACAAATCAATCAACTGCTTCTTCCTGGATCTCTGACAGGTATATATATATATGTGTCGACATTTCACTCTCACCTTCAGGCTTCCAACGCCCGAAGATCACTCCTGGAACCCGGACATGCCGAAGATCGGTCTTCCAATCTGGTGTTCATCGATCCACCCGTCCGGCGCGAGGTAGATCGACCTCACTCCGTCTCCTACATCACGGAACGTCGGGGGCGCCGACGAGCGTTTTGGAGCTTGCGATCGGACGTGGTTTGTGGTCCATAATCCACTCTGGGAGGCTGCTGTATGTTTCTTTGTGTATATATATAGGAGGTTTTCTCCGCGCAATTGTTTTGGGAGGCCAAAGGAATGTGTGCTTAGCAAACCTGTTCTTCTGACTGTGGCTGTTGCAGCTGCTGGTGTTTTTTGTTTTGTTTTGTTTATTTTTTTGTTTGTTTGGTTGTTTGTTTGTTTGTTTGTTTGTCTTTTTGGTTGGTTGGTTGCATTGTTTTTTCTTTAGTTGTTGTTGCTGTGGTTATTCCAGCTGTTGTCGTCGTCATGGTCGTCGTCAGTCCTTATTGCCGTTGTCTATTTCCATGGTGTTTGCAGCATTGACCACCCAAAATTTATGTTGGTAAACACATGTAAACACCGTACAGGGAATCTGCTGGTGAGGTTCCACAGAAACCAGTCAGTCAGTGAGACGCCCCATTTCAAACCCTACCCAAGTTCCAAAACCTCAACCTTTAGTTGGACCTGGCTAGGCCCTGACGCCCGTGTCAAGACGTTTTTCCACCACCAGTTCCAAAGGTGTGCTTTGTAGACCCAATAAGTAAGCGAATCATTCGACCCCCTATATCTTCTAATAGGCAACCCTTTGAAATCGATAGCAGATTTGGGTCAGATGGATGCTTGCTGTCAAAACCAAGCCTCAACATTTGTTTGACTGGTCCTCTAGTGTCAGTGCTTTCAAAAGAAACACGACGGATCACGACGGTTTCTTTTTTCAAAATCACAGAGTCCATCAAATTGTCCAACCCCCAAGGCAAGGAGGAGCCAGAAAACACCCTTTGTTGCATGGTTCTCTTGTGTGAGGAGTTAAATATTATAACTATAAATATATATATATTGATACTTATATACACACATTTTACCAGCATAGACCCCAAACAACTTAGTCGGCAAGAATTGTTGCTGTTGTGATGGTGGGCCAGCCAAGCCCCAGCCGCAGCCGCTGCCTCGGAAAACAATGTAAACAACACGACCGCAGCAGGACAACAGAAAGATCAGAGGAGGACATGAGGAGGACAACAGAGGACAAAGGATGGTGGAAGGAGAACAACACTAACACACCAAGAGGAGAAAAGAAGGACAAGTCGTGACCGGACAACGCCAAAATACAACAGGGCAACATGAGGGGACACCAAGAGGAGGACAAGAGAAGAAGAAGAGAGCACAAGAGAAAGACAAGACGGCGATGGGAGGAGTACACGAGGAGGACAGGGCCGAACAGATTGTGACAAGAGGAGAGACGGGGCAAGCCGGCGCGGCCTGACACTCTGGCCAGCTTCTTTTTTCTACGAGAGAACCCTGCAAGAAGAGGACAAGGAGGGGACGTCGCTGTCTTTCTGCAATTGTCTTGCTAGTGCCTCGCTGCTTTGTAGTGCACGCACGCTCGCATTTTGTCATGCTTACATGCTGACAGGCTGCTAGGTGGCCATGCTGCGGTACTGTGGTCTTCGCGCTTAGCGGCTGGTGCTTCCCCCTATAGTGCCACGCAATTGCTTTTTCCCATTGGACCCTTTGATTGCGTTGGGGGGCGCTGCTCAGCGCGCACGCGCGCGCTGTAATGGTGTCATGTTTACATGCTGCCATCTGGACACCAGCAGGAGGACAACAAGGGGACAACAAAAGCAAGAAGAGGGCAACGGAAGGACAAGAAGAGGAAAAGACAAAGGACAAGAAGAGGACTCCAGGAGGACAAGGTCTGGAGGCTGGCTGGCAGCCGCGGCCAAGCTGGTGTCAACAAGAGGACAACAGGAGGACAAGAAGAAGACAAGAGGAAAGGCAGAAGAATGATATGAATTGAGTGACCTAGCGCTTATGACATGACGAAACCGACAATCATTTCATAAACACCCATTGGGGCAGGTTTGTTGATTTCATGCAGGTACTCACATACAGGATTATTTTTACAAAAACCCATATGTGTCAGAAGCGCTTGAACATGCCTGAACAAGCTGTGACCTTCTGAACCTACCTTCTGAACCTGGTCCTTTCATTGTATAAAAGATATTTTGGGAGGTGGCACCGTCATTCTAGTAAAAAGATGCATTGTATAAATCTTGTGATGGGATGGAGAGAGACAAACGAAAACATCATTCCATATCGGCCATCAATGAGATGTACTGCTGTTCATAGCATACATGCATTTCATGCTGAATTCTCTTTGCATGTCACAAATAGAGTTCAAAATGCAGCGCAGGCCAAACGATTTCTGGCAAAGAGTCCTGACATTTCAAATCTCACCGGGCAAAAAAGCAACAAAAACAATAAACTACAGCAAAAATTAGAGGAGAACAAAGCTTTGGCAATCAAAAGCGCCTGGTTCCAAAATTAGTGCAGATAAAGTATTGATATAAGGCTCCCAAATTGCTGAACCACCAATGAAGGACGGCTAAAGACAGGATCGTTGGAACCTGGTTCCATTATACAATAAATACGCTCTTTGCCTATGGCTCTGTCATGCTTTCAAGACACACTTGTTAGGGACCTAGCGTTGCAACATGTAGTTGGAACATGGTTCTTCATGTTGTAAAAGCACATGGTTCTTCATTTCGTAAGGAAATGATTTGCTTTTTCATTTCATAAACACCTACTCGTGTTAAAATGAAAAATCCTGGGGGACACATTGAATAAGGGGATGAAAAAAGAGGATAAGAGGAGGACAAGGTCTGGAGACCGGCTGGTAGCAGGGGCCGAGCTGCACACCAGAAGAAGGACAAGAAGAGGACAACAAGAGGACAACGCCCGGACACGGCCAATCACCGGCGCGGCCAAAGACTGTGGCCAGCTGCTTTTTTGTCCTAAGAGAGAACCCCAACAGCAACCGCTTGGGATAAAAAACAGTTTTGTTGAATCAACTTAAGGAGTTCAACACACAGAAAGAGGTCCAGACACTTTGCGCAGGTGGTTCCGTGTTCTGCACGGGGACCTGGTGTGGAGATGGGAGGATGATCGAAAGCATGACGCAATCTTGGAAAATCATTCCACTTTGTCTGAGTTTTCACGTGGCAGCTGTTCGGGCCTGGCAGAAAACGTTGCATGTTGAGATCTTAGTCAGGTTGACTCCAGGCTGGTGGAAGTATATACACTATTTTGAGGCAACATGTCGCGCAGGCTTCTGTTTAATAGATGGCTCCCGGGACCCCTGTACATAAAATTCACGGGGTAAGGAAGATGGCGCAGCAGCTAGTTGTGTGCACTAGAAAAGGACAAAAAAATGAGAGCAGCCAAAATGACGCGCCATCTACTATTTCAGGGTTTCCACTGTGTGTTGGGTTTCCATGAAGATTGCAGTAAGACCAAGCACATGGAATACATGCGGTTCAATGCCAATTCAATTGATACTGCAGTGTGAAGATTTACAGTGTAAAGATATCATCTGAAGCATCTTCGAAACACTATGAACCAGGTTGAACCAGGACGAACACAACACCTCTACATCCAAAACGCTCCTAAAACCAACGCCATCTACTAAGACCGTGAAAAATTGTGTTTTTTTCCCGATCGGACGCTCACGGACACCGATTCCGTTCCGTAGTAGATGGCGCCGCCCCCCCCAAAGTGCACGTTTGTGCGCCATGTATTATTTGCCAACTAGAGTAAATGCATACCTGAACAATTCCTGACTTTGCGCCACTTGTCATGTTTGTATTCATGGGCATTGATGTGCCGCTCACCACGCATTTCCACATGTTTTGCAAGTTGGAAACCAGAGTAATGTACTGTTAGTGCATCATGAGCCTTGTTTAGATTTTTTTCATGAATGACAGCTCTGGGGACCTAAATGCTGACCTCACAAACCGAGAACAACTGGGAATGGGGCTGGCGATTCATCTCATGTGGGTCACTTCCATTCGGGGGATACAAAGACCATGTTTGCAGAATAGCACGTATCCCACTGACACTGGAAGCGATCAGACATTACGTGCCAGTCGTTGCTGGTGGTCGACAGGTGTTGCTCCTGTGCGGGACAGCGGCAATGCAGTCGAGATCCAGGAGAGCCCGGGCGTAGCAACGATTTTTTGGCTGTTGGACCCTGTGACCTGACCGGCCATCCTTTGTATTAACGGACAAACGCACACACTTAGAACATAATAGAACCCAACTCAATTATCCCGGGTCATCAAAAGAAACAATTCAAAATACGTTCTAAGTTCTAAGTAAAAGTCTGGTAGTATATTGCTGTTACAACATCACATAGGTTGATTCGATCCATATTGCCAAAATAGGTTACAACTGCCACAGAATAGCCGAATCAAGCTTAAGATAACTAACTCAATAATACAATTCAGTGTATGATCCTGAACAACAGGCCTGGCAACAATGGTGTCGCTTCAGTTTATCTAAAGGCAAACCCATGAACATATCCAATCCCGTTGGCTCAATGCCTGAAGTGGCTCAACGGCCTGAAGTGTTATTTTGTCGGCCCTGGTGAAATTATTCTGAAGGTTGGCAGGTGGTTACGGTTTTGAGCACAGTAAAGGTGATAGCGAGTAGGTGCACTGCACATTTGAAGAAGGAAGACACTATATGATATGTATGAACAATATTGAATGAATAATCAATAATAATCACACTTAATTGCGCTTTGCTAGAGTAGTTTGCGGCATGCATTATTTGTTTGTCCAACGGCAATGTGTGCATGCACATGAGATCCCTCAAAAAGTGAGATGGAGATATGATATGTGTGATGTGATGTGCTACTAAAGTAGTCAGAACAACATGCGATCTCCTACCAAAGTAGTCTAATGAAGTGAGATAGGCCTTCAAACGATGCTATGTTGAGTTTAGTAACAAATGCATTTCGACCGCTCATTGTTTGTCTGGAAATTGAATCACAAAGCTTTAGAATCTTAGGACTCCGACCCAAGCCTGGTCCCGAAAGTTTTCACAGATTTGAGGGCAAGAAGTGCACACTTGGGCAGTTTGTCTACCTTGCCTCGTCAGGCAAGCCTTTGTGCCAGAGTCCTCCAAGCAAATTTAGTACAACTGCACGCTGGAGACATCGCTTGGAAGAACACACCTTCAAAATCTTTGGACTGTGGATCTCGGTTGTTGCCCCACGATATAGAGCTTTTGATGCTGCGGTATTCTGTTTCAATATTAGCTCCCCAGGAACAGCGGGGTCCTTGAATCATCCATAGTCAGCGACCGCTGCATAGGTTTGAATTTCATTAAGATGCGTGCTTTCCGAAGCTGAAGCAGACGGCATTCACGTGGGCAAGGCATCTCAACATTGTCTTTGTGGCTATGCTGGCATGCATTTGCAATCTGTAGATCCAGGATGATCCAGGTTGAGTCCTGTCTCGTTTCCCGGATTCCCAGATTCTCAGGTCGTAGCTGCGCCTCAACAGGATTTGCTTTCCCGTCTTTCCCACAGATGGGACTGTAGCTACGGGGCCCAAACTTTGGCTGACTCGGAAAGGTTGGGCACTGCTGCTCCACAAGGGTGGCCTCTTCGACCAGCCATAGGGGTTGCATGCCTGAGACCATGTATGCATGCATGTTGTAGACTGGACAAAGGGTTTTTCAGATCTTTCGGCACCGTGAGCTTCAAAAATTGTGAAATCCTCCATTCCTCCAGCATGAACAAATATATGTATGTGTTGCAAAGGTGCGCTGCTTTCACGTTCCTATTTGACCCCTTTTCAGGCATACAATAGGTGCCACCCGAAGCACCTGTTCTCGGTTTCCATGTCCAACTTTGAGTCCCGACCAACCCCTCACAGCGCGCCTGGAGCGCAGAGCGGAAGAGCGGACCGCTGTGCGGACACTGTCCCCACACGCGCCGCCTGCAGTACTGGGCTGTGGGCACTGGGTGCTGTTCAGCATCAGGTGGGGGAGTTGCTGCAGGTCGTCCCATGTGGGTGTGCAAAGCCAGTCATTGGAAGATGAATGGCCACACAGCCACCAGATGCTACAAACGTACAGTAGTTTGCATTATCATAAGCACCCCATTAGGATATGTTGCTTGGAGAGGTCAGTTGCCTCTGGGTCCTATGGGTGGTGACAAAGGTGACCTGTTTGGGAGACATGGAAGGCAGAACCAGAGCCATAGGAGCATCGCAAGAAACCTGCCAAGATGAACTAAGTAATAGCCTTGTCATTTAGGGGTTTAATCATAATTACATCTTTCGCAGAGCTCACAAGGGTGTGTTTTTGTATGCTTCATTGATTTATGGATACCCGTTGCCTCTGATTCATAGACACCCCTAGCGACGTTGAAGTCTGTTTTGGGTGGTTCTTTCATCCCAAACTGGGTGACGGGATATTGGAACCATCCAGACATGTCGTGATTGAAATAGTAGAGATGGACGTCAGCAGTTCCATGAAGCAACAGTTCCCAAAAATTGACACCTTGATCCATGCATTAAACCACAACCCAAGCAGCAGAACACATAAGCACCATTGAGCACCTATCATCAGGTGTTGTTGTTGCCGTTGTTGTTGGCGGTGGTGGTGGTGGTCCGCGGCTGATCCGCCGTCCCCTTATGTCCCCTATTGGGCTGTACCAGAAGAGGGTGCACGGACTCGAGTTGTGATTTGTTGTTCACGTTCATCCGACAATTCCCAGGAAAATGGGTCGGTTTTGGCAGTTGTTGAGGTCCATTGCAAAAGGGCCGGGTGCCAAAATGTTGATATCATTTGATATCTTTAGCAGTGAAGCTAGACTCCCACAATGGATCACAATGGGCAGTCGGCCGGCTGACTTTGTCCATGGACATTCGACCGCCTCCGCCTGAATACGATGCCATATGATGCCGTTGTGTTTTTCAGGCGACTTCTGGTGCGATGACTCCAAAGACTCCAAGGCAGGTGAAGTCCTGGTTGATCCTGCCTGTAGAGTCGACATAACTGAGGCAAGATTCAGATTTGTTCCATCCTATCTCAACGCATCCCAAATCGTTCAAATCGTGTTCTGAACCACCATCATCCACTCTCGCATCGAGTCACTACAGTATATAACCACTACTGTATATTGTATATATATATAGATGTAGGAACAGGTAGGCACCGTGCACCTCAGAAAGTACCCGCATCCACAAAACTCCTGATGGCCCAATTCCAACACGAAGGGTGGGAAGGGGTTGGTGCTGGACTCGCTCGACGAAAAACATTGGCTCGAAGTTTCACAGAGATTTGCGGTCGAAATGGGTGGCCACACGCCATCACGAGGCCGTGGCTGGTCAAACCGGCGGTGCTCTCCAACGACCGGTCCCACCTCCAACGAAGGTACTGACCTGAAAACGCCCCACGACCTGTCCGGCCAGGAGTGCCCATCTTAGGGTCAGCGGTCAGTGCCCACAACATCTTTCAAGTCCTTACCGATCCCTACCGTGTCAGGTTGTTGCGTTGGTGGAGAAATTCTGCTGTACCCTTAGTGGAGAAGTTTGGGGTGGCAAAGTGCTATGGTGTACTATGCACATTTCTGTAGCACTGTAGATCCAGTTCATTGTGCCTGTACTGTATGAGTTACTTTCAACTGTGCTTGCTAGACTCCAGTGTCTACAGCCATAGAGCCAATAAGTCAAGACTTCTCGCAGAAGAGGTAAGGTGCGTTTTAGTTCCACCATCCACTATGCTTATTGCGTTTCGCAACAAATCTATGTAGTTCACTGGTCGTTGTTCTTGACCACCCACACGCAAGTCTTCGCTGAACCTTCCAACGCTATGGCTATGTACAATGTGATAAAAACGCAGTGGTCCAACATCCCTAGCGTACGACCAATACGACCATTGCCTGTTGGGATACGCCCTCCAGTGGATGGCATGGCCCTTGGATGACTTGGATGGCCCTTCTTTTCACCAAAACAGCTGGTGCCATCCACGTTCGTCTCGATGCTTCGCAGTTTGTTCGTATCGATGCTTCGCAGGCGAAAGGTGGTATCGTGATCTTCGACAACGAGGGCTTCTTCTCTGGTAGCAGCTATGATGAGTTTTCCAAGGCGATTTGCTCATCGCTTTCGTGGATGTCGCCCTCAAACGGTTTCACTGGATGTCGACCACCGATTGTGTCTGCAACAAGCTTTTACTGTGATTTGCTACTATAGAGTACTATAGTCTGAAGGAGATACTGTGACATGACCTCCTACTTAAGTAGTGTAAACGAGATAGCGCCCCTACATGGATACTGTGTGTGATTTTAGTAATGAAAAAATATTGCCGCTCGTGTGTATATAATACACATACATACACACATCAATGTGTGTATACAAATGATTCTTTACCACAGGCTGATCAGGCAGTAGCCAAATTGGAAGGGAATATGCAGGTGTTGATTTCCAACCGATCCTGAATATTGGTACAGTGCCTCATTTTGATGTGCTGTTGGCTCCGGGACATTGTAACAAGGGGCGCCCGGCTCCCATTGGCTCCGCTCGACCGCTTCCGTGCTCGCGGTGGAGCACACAACAGGCCAGCAGGAAAGCTGAAGCCACCTATCAGCTCCTTTCAGTGCATCATCCTCGGCAACTCAGGCTGCAGATGGATCTGGCAGTTTTTGATCCCTGAATCAGACATCCCACTAGCATCAACCATGCAGGATAGTGGTTTCCCAGTCAGCATAGAGTCAGCATAGTGGTTTCCCAAGGTTCTAATTACTTCGTGGAATGAGCGATTTCGCTGTGCTTGCCACACTCGAGCAGAAGCCCAGTCTACGCCATGACATGTCATTCATCCCTTCGAGGTATCTCCGATGGGTCGGGCACCTAATTGCGTCGGAGCGCTGCAGATCCACAGCTGGAGACGGCCCCGCTCCGGGTGACCGCTTAAGTACGGATCATGGGTCATGTATGAATCATGTACAATTCTCCCCCAAAACCAAGCAGTGCCGCACTAGAGAGTTTTTCCGCAGCTTGCCCAAAAAGAGCTTTGTTTTCCGCAGCTTACGACTTAACAAAAGACGCACGACGGAAGATGTAGGATGTGTAGGTATGGTCAATTGAATAGGTATGTAGAGAAATTCATTGTCATGGATCAACCGAAACTCCAGTAGATCTGCTTAGGCATGTGAATTTGGCGCCAATCTGTCCCTTGTCGTGGGAGAATTCACCATGGATGGCAGTACGAAGAACAGATTCTACAAGATCCAAAAGTGGATTTGGCTCAACAAAAGACCCAGAGGACCCACAGGGTTTTATATCAGTATAGATTTTGTCCTTTTGGATTTGGATTGTTTGGATGAAGCGCGTTGTCCCTTCCATACCGGCGAACCGGCGATGTCTTGAGGTCAACGATGATGATCTGAACAGGGTGGCCAATGAGTACAACTTGAAGGCCAGTGCGTTCCGAGCTTCGGGTTTTTCTCGTTGTCACTGAGTGTCGGTGTTTCTCAAAGACAAGACTAGGTGGACTATGTTGGTTTTGGTCGACCAGTTCCAACGTCTTGGACATGTTCAGACCCGGTAATGTTCGGCCGCAATTTGCCGGGGCGATCTGGACGGACATGTCATGGGTGATTGTTTTGGTTGGATTGGTTTTATCCATAATCCAATCACCATTTTTTGCAGGAAGCACGAGCAAGCTCTCCAGACTGAAACATTGCATGGACATATAGCCCTTGAGATCACTTGAGTGAGCTTACGCCTTAGAGGCTCAAGAACCATGAACATGGCATGTTTGACGACCGCGGTTCTCAACATGATTGACAATCTGGTGTGTACAAGAATGTGTGTCTTCCCTGCGAATCCACATACCTGTCCTTTGTTTCGTTGGTATTTTGTTGGAGACCTGGGGTTGCTCCAGCACGGTCAAGGAAGCTGGTAATGTAGTTTACTGTTGCTCCCATCTCTTCGTGTGGCCAACCCTCGTTTCGGGTTCAGTGCAGAAGACGGTTCAGTGCAATAGACGGCCGTAGTATAGACGGCACTTCGTGAGGTGGAGTGGTTCTTGAGAGTGGAAGTCATTGGCACCTCGTTTTAAGTGCTCCATGTTGTACATTGGCATCTCGTGTTCAATAACCTAGGCAAGTGCAACTTGTGACCAGGCATGCACCTTTCAACATGGAGTGTGTTAGTCCTTTTCTGCGAGCAGGAGGCTTCAGACGTCTCCGGCTTCAGATTCTAGTGAGTAGGATGATGCAAAGCAGCCGCCTGGGCTGTTGCAACATGTTGGAACCCCGTATGACCGGTAGATGTTGAGGACTTCAATTTCAGATGCAATCGAATTCTTCAACGTCTCACAACTCTTGAAGCATTTACGAAAAATGCAACTCCCAGACCGGCGTAAAGATACCCGCCATGATCTGATTTCTTTACGGCGATGCCTCTTAGCACAGTGTTTGGTGCATTCTCACTGGAAAAGAGTCGGTTTTTAGGCAGAGAGCAAGGGGGTGAGAGTTCTCCATAGCCCCATTATTGCTCCTCGAGCTTAACAAGCAGTTGAAGTTGAGCCACCAAAGCACCTAGGCGGGCCTCTCCTTGACCGCTTGCACCATGGCCTACGCGGTCTTGTCCGGCGGGCTCGTTTCGACCTCGGTGATTTGTTCATACAATTTCAACTGAATGCTAAAAACAACGATGCAATTGGAGTCCTATGAAGGTTTTGTCTATGTCTATGTAATCAACACTAACATTACCATCATTGTCATTGTCGACCCTCTTCTGGCTATTCAGCTTGGAATAGCCAAGCTCAACCCATTTATCGGACCGTCGGCAACAGGTGCGGAGCCCTTTGATGTACAGTTAGCACCAGGTGTTTTTTGTTTTTGGGCATCTAGACACAGTACTCTTCAAGGCTGTATTCTTGGAGGGGAATTCGCTGAGAGCCAAGGTCCCCATAGAACTCACCGGTGCAGTGTCTTGCCCTTTCAAAACCCAACCAGCACGTTTCTGCCCAAGTGGCCAGCGTTTTTGCCGGCGAGCTGGCCAGCGAGAACTCGCCGCCGACCCGAACCCGAGATCCCGAGGCCTTTGCGCTTCGACGGCCACGATCTCCCTACGTCTCTGGCAGGCGCGGAGGATGGATGCGTAGCGTGGTGTAGCTCGGTGTTAGAGGGTTGTGGTCGGAGGGTTGGAGTTTGGTAGGGGATCCGGGATGACATCGATGTATGTTGCTATTCTCTTCAGGCGTTGGCTTTCACTTGCATGGAGAAGAAGAATCCACTATATATCATTGTATTATATATATACAGTACATGACAACAATTGATCATTTAATACTATTTTGCTATGGTCCTCGGACATATTTGTGCATGTTTAATTGTTCTGATTGGTCTGTGGGTGTAGAGTGTTCGTGGTTTCCACGACACCCCAAGCCAAAAGCTGTTGCCCGATCTCGACCCGATCTCAGGATCTTCAGGACCCTGTTCCAGTCTGCAACTACCTGGTGCATATATCATCGTTAGGCTTAACAGTCTTAACAGATCATGGATCACTCTGACCTTGTACACTGATCCAACTTGGAGGGCGACCATGTCATCGGAGGAATTCAAAACAAGTTCGAGAGTTTCCTGCAGATTCCGGATTCTCCGATCAGCTGTCCCCCGACCTGGCTGGGATCCACGACCTTTGCTGATGCTGAACAGAACAAGCGGAATCTTTGGCCATTCCTCCTGATCAGCTAGCTCGTGGTGGCAGAGCCTTCCACCACTCAATGCTCTCAAGATTTCAGGTAGCGAAGGTACCGAAACTTAATCTGTGACAAGGTACTGGGACCTTTTATGTCACCGAGTCTGTGTGGCCAGTGAAGTCTTGAGCAGATGTCTATTGTTCGTAGACCTCACAGTTGTCCACCCAGATTCCATCCAGAAAAGTGTGGCAGGGCTTCGATCAAAGATCTGGCACAATAGACAGGTCAGATCGATGTATGCTAATGCTTGGAAGTTGCATATGAGGAGGACATCGATCGGAAGACCACCCTGTTCTGCGCAAGAGATTGACTCCGACTGCCAGACTGGCAGCTCCTGCCAGGCACTAGACCATACAAGACCAACCCTGCAACTCAGATTCAGTTCAGATTCTTCAATTGAAGCACTCCAACTACTCTAGCAGTCAAAGACGTTGAAGCAGTCTCGCAGCAAACACATTCGCCAAAATATGCTATATACTCAAACCGGGTGCAGCAGTTTTCTCTCACTGGAACTTGGAAGCTAGCAGATATATTACAAAATATGTATAATCCCGAGTACCTATTTAAAAAAGCTTCCCCAATTAATAAAACACCACGTCCGAAACCCAAAATACGGTCTATATTTGTTTTTAAATTACCGCCCTTTCAATCCGCTACTAAACTACCAACATGGTCGATTTTGGGGGCAGTTTTTTTTTAAATGTTCCCCCAAAACTCCCTCAAAATAGGTCCCAATACACCCTCAAAATCGACCATGTTGCGTTGCTGACTCTCCGCTGGCTGTCCCTCCCCGTTTGCCTCTCGTTTCTGCTGTCAAGCGGACTGTCTGGCTCTGTCTGGCTCTGGGCAGGTCGATATCCTTTTGCCCCACTTCTCGGTCAACAGACTACTGCACCTGCCACGAAATCTGCACTGCAAGGTCAACAGACTACTGCACCTGCCACGAAATCTAGACTTCAAGGTCCACAAAGTAATGCACCTGCCACGAAATCAGCATTGGATCTGCAATGAGTTCATCAATGATTCAAGGATCCTTCCACTGACCCTATTTTGGATTTTTGGACCACCTCGATTTCAGGGACCCCCTATTAAAAAAGATGCGACCGAGTTTCTCTTAATAGGGGGCGGCGTGTGTTTTTTTGTTTTTAATAGGTGGCCAGATTATATATATACAGTATTATACAGACTTATACAGTACTATATATATATGCATATTTTAATATGTGTAGCAAAAGCCTCAGCCCTGTCATCATTGAGATCAGGATGTTGAATGGCAGTACACATCCTCAATTAGTTTTGTTTGCTAGAGAGAGTAGCATGCGTGTACACGTGGTAGGTGCTTTGCTTGACTTCTCGCTCCGCTGAATTTGATCTTGACAAATATGTCATGGCCCTGTTCCGTACGGCAGTACTAGCTCAAGTGCGGCATGCGAATAGAATCACAAAGAGCACCTACTCTCAAGAAATCTTGGTTGCCGAAAGGAAGTGGAAGGGTTTTCAATGGTTTTCATAGTCATTCCCCTACGGTTTTCATTGCAAAGAGGTGAATCGGGCTATTCGCACGCCAGGTGAAATGAGAAGCTGCTGAGATGTGAGACGATGTGAGTGAGGTAAGTTTGTACATATTAGATACATATTTCCTATTCAGACATGCAGTTGGCAAGCAAAAAAAGACGACAACTCCGGCCAGGTCAAATATTGCTTAGATCTCAGGTTTACGTCGTATTTCACGGATTTGGAGCCTATGAAGCCGGGGGCGGACATTGGGTGTTGAAGAGCACCCAATTTAGCGGTTTGGCTTTGTCTCAAGGTAGTCCACCAAAACGCTTGGGGAAGAGTTCGATCCCAGCTCCAAGTCCCGAAGCTCGAGCTCCGGCACCAGATGTTCCTGTTGGGTGGCCGGTCGTGTGTTTCCGGAAGGGCGTGCAGACCTGACAAGGAACACATGGGAGCAATTCCGTAAAGACCAAACCAATCCTGTTGATTAGATGATTAGACCTGACTGCCAGACCTGCCCAAGCTTTAAAGACCTCAGGCTTGGTCCAGAAGACTGTGGAACCTGCACATTTGCACCTCGTCCATTCGTCAAAGCTTCCCACATTGCTGGAGATCCCCAGTGTTTTCTTTTGAACTGATCTTTGGGTGTGAAAATAGATAATAATAGGGAAATCGTCCATCCACCCTGGCCAAAGACTGCATTATATAGATGCCTCCTCTATAGGCCTGTTAGAGGAGACACTGAGAATGACAGTTTGACATTCCCTCCATCTATCCGATTTATGGTGATCCACCATAAACAAACATGTTGGTGAATGTTTGCTTTTGGGTTTCTCAGACATATGTTCATGACTATTTCTGACTCAAATGACTTAACCAACCGCAAGCTCTTGGATCCCCCCTGGAGTGACGCGGGTTGATTCGCCAACACCGCAGCATCAAACGGTCCGAGTGGCGTTTGTCGTGTCCCGCCCCGTCGCACCGTGTGACGTGGGCGATGCCGACGGCCACGGTGGCCTTCAAATATGAAGAGCAGGAGCGATGAAGAAGAGCTGTGTGCGCGAACATCGAGATGTTCTTTTTGTAGTTACGTACTTGGTGTAGCGAAACGAACGATCTATGGTTTTGCCTTGAGAGTGAAGACACTTTGTGGCGAAGGTCCTTCCTTTGCATCCAAGATCTAATCTCCCTCAACGGTCGTTCTTGCTGGTTTGATGCGAAGCGCCCGGGCCCAAGGCGGAGGCAGAGGTTGCAGTCATTTGCTAAGACTAAAGGACAGCAACAATCCTTTCTTGATGTAAGTGTTTCGGAAAACAGAAAACGGTCTTTGATGAACATCCCCGTAACATCCCTATTAGCAATCACTGTTATATATATATATGGTTATACATGGTCATATATATAATGTATTCCGATATAGGTGCCGACCAGGAACTGCATGATGAGGTGATGGTCGGGGCGCACCTAAAAGGGAGGTGGTGTTTGAACTCTTTTTTGAGTTTGCGATCATGATTCTTGCAGTTGATCCATTGGACAGAGGAGTGGACACATGAGTTCCACCTGGAGATCAATGCCTCGATTTTGGATCTGAAGAGACGCTTGGCCAGGATGATTGGATAGAACTAGGCTAGAGTTACAGTAGGTAGAAACAGCAAACTTCCAAAGATGGACTAAAGATATCAAAGCATCGTAAAATTGATGACAATAACCAACAGGAAGCGTTCTGCGTTCCAAAGAGTCAATGTAGGTGACAACTACGCAACATCACTCAACCACTACATGAAGTATTTAGGACCTAAGTAAGACAGCGCTGGTTTCTGAGTGTCAGACAGTCAGACAGGGTTCATATGGGTCCATGGTGATCCTATTCCACCCAAGTGGGTTTGGAGAAGTGTTCCCCTTGGAGAAGTATGGAGAAGTTGATCCTCCAGAAGTCCCAAAAAAAAGGCGTTTTCGAGTCTTCGCCCTAGACGAGGCGTGCTTTTCGCAGCTTCAACGTTTTGGCTTCGGTTCCTGCTTCGTTTGGAGCACCGAAGCTTGCGCTTCGGTGCCAATGTGTTTGTGTCCCTCCAATCTCCAGCAATAGGTCGTGAAGATATGGCAGTCCCTTTCCAACACTTTGGAATCACCTCAGGGCCTGGGTGTTTTCATGTGTGTTCGCCGGTTTCCCCCGGTGGTTTTCCGAAGGAAAGATGACCTCCTCGGCACCGGAGCATGCTTCGTGGTTCGAGCTGCGCCGGGAGACCCGAGTCTGCGGCCTTTCTGCAGCTGTGGACCCATGGCGACACGCATTGATTCGCATGTTACTGTTTGAATGTTTATTTGTGTCACACCATGAAGCTATTTCTCGATGGCCGTCCCGTCGGCCGTGCTTTTTTTGCCCTTTTTCAACGGAGCTGGCATCCTGGATGAGGATGCGACAGGATGGAAGAGATCAGTCCGGTGTCCACACCTTGATCAGGTCTCTCTTTGCATCAGGATACATCAGGTGTCGGCTGTGTCAACACAGTCTTGGAGAGAGACCGTTGGTATCTGTTGGTATCCATTGGTCCGCATGACCTCAATCAGGCGGAGATGCCTCGCAGCATTCATCAGCTGTTGGTAAGTGTGCGACTTCTTGGCTACACATTGACATGGCTAATCACAATTTTTGTGCTTAGAATATCATTGGGGATGTCTAGACACCATTTCTTGGAATGAGCACGGCCCTGCAGTGACTATTGCCTGACTGGAACTCAGCAAGTAGATCAGTCAGGCTCTATAATAATTCGCTCACCCTTAAACATGCATTGTTTTAGAATCCCATACTCTCTGTTTTGCTCATATCATGGTTGCAATGTGCGATTATTTGATACTATTTGTGGCGCAAGCAGCGCAAGCAATGACTCTTTCCGTCAAGGACTTGGAAGAAGCAATTACACCACGTGAAGCAGCACAGAACACCGTAATGATCCGTAATGCCTTTCAGCATCGTGGAGACGACGCAAACTGTGTGTGTCTTGTTTCGGACAACACACACAGATTTGCAATTGTATATAGTAATTGCTAATGTTTACCAGGAGAATAACCGAAAATCTCCGTGCACGGTTCAAGGGTATCAAACCATAAAGTACTTCGGGCTAAGGATGCCAGGGCGTTCAAAGACTGATGCTTGTGAGGAAGACATAAAGCCCGCGCTTCGAGTTCCGAAGAGCCCTGTGGATGGTTGGACTGGATCCGATAGAATCACGTGATGTCAGCCAATAATACCACGACACCTCGCATTGTTGGTCTCTTGTTTATCATGAAGCCCGTCATTCTGCACTGTTTCTCGTTGCAAAAGAAGACAATATTCATTCATGTTTCAGATTCCAGTGAAACAAGCTGAACAGTTTCAATCAAATTCATCACATGTCTTTTATCGACAGAAGGAGTGTATAACAACATATAACAACTACATCAATTTGTTCTTGTATTTGTGTAGTTGTCATCAGTTGTCCTTCTAGGCTACATGTATATAATTGTAGATGGAACACATGTAATGTGGGGTTGACAATGCCTGAGTGTGGTTGAGGTTCCCCTTTCATGCGTGCCATTTTGGCTCTAGTGAGTCGGACCGCAAGCGGGCCATGAGCACGGAAGTCGCGGTCTACGCTTTGCCGGAGGACACCTCGGGAATTGGCTTCCTGGTGTGGCTCCTCGGTGGAGTGTGGATAGGGACTCTTGCCGTTGGCTTCGTGCTAGGTTGGGTGTGTTGTCGGACACCTACTCGGACCAGTACGGCCAACGAGGGTGCTCTGGTGGCCTGGGAACGACTTACAAACAAGGCGATCAGATTCGTCAACAAGCGCCGCAAGGTGGGCTTGGCCTTCAACGGGCACAAGCGCTACAGTTTGCGCAACACGGAGGGTTCCCGACCCACAGGTGCAAGGACTTCAAGGAGGAGGTCCACAACTCCGGGAGCTCCACTCTTGCACGAGGGACCCGCCTTGACAGATGGACCCCACCGAAGACGAGCTCCAGGCAATCAACAATTTGGCTGAAGCCCGGGCCTGGTCAGGTGTGGATGGCCCGTTGTCGGATGCCGTTCTTGCGGCCTTAGGTCAGCCTGCAAGGGTCCGCGAGATCGCGCTCATCCCTCGACCTACATGGGATCGGGTCGTGAACAACTTGCAAGTCCAAGATGCCGGCGACCCTAGGCCACCTGCTCGAGGATTGACTCCGGTCGAAGAAGCAAGGCTGGAGTCGCTCCGGCGCGTTTGCTGCCTCAGGTCAGGAAGGCCGGTGGACAGGCCAGGTGACGTGGTTGTGCCAGCTGCCCCGGCAGTAGCGCCTGCCCCTTTTCCGCCAGCCGGGGGGGGCGCGCTTGGCGTGGGTCCACCACCGCCGCAGGCCAGAAAGCTCAAGCTCAGTGCTGTGCTCGACCCAACGCTCGATGCCGAGATTCAGCCCCTCACAGACGCTGAAGTCCAAGGCATGTACGAGCGATACCGCAATCGCTTCGGTGACTTCCCCAGTGTAGATGCCGATGTCTCCCGAGACCAACTGGCCGCACTGAGTCAAGTCCTGGCGGCCACTGCAGTCCCCTATGCGGATTTCTCGATCTTCGGGCCGCATGGGCAACGGCTACTTCGCCGCCAGACGTTTCAGAGCTACACGCTCAACGTCTCCACAGGGGAGTGGGCTCGCAAAGAACAGCCGGGGCCGAGCTCCTTTTACGATTGGTACAAGGCTTGGCGGTGCTACAGAACGGCGCTTCTGTTGTTGGAGGCCGCTGAGGCCGAACGACTGGACGCCTACGCCGAGCACATTCGAGGCTTCGTCACACAGTTCGGAGAGGAGGCCTGGCCATTCATTTGCAAGGCCGACAGCAGGATGCGGTCAGAGCAACTAGAACGCTTGAGGCGAGAGCTCAATGCCAACCCGGCGTTGGGCTATGTGGCAGCCACACCATGGAGTGCATGCTACGCCGCCGCGATCAAGGACACGGAGTTCTGGAACAAGGAGCTCACCACACCAACGACTCTCTTCCTGGCGAGAGCCAAACGTTCGCCGGGGGCTGCTGATGAAGAGGATCAGCAGGAAGGTGACTCCAAGCGGCGCAAGGGTCAGCGCACCAATCGGACCTACAAAGGTGAAGACAAATCCAAACGGGGATCCGATGGCACCTACTCCCACAACCGAAGAGGAGTAGAGATCTGTCGCCTTTACAACGGCGATAAATGTGGCACCAAACAGGCTCAGGGAAAGTGCAAGTCCAAAAGATCTCATCAGTGCAACAAATGCTTGGGGCCCCATCAAGCGATTGCATGCACTGGAGGAAAGAAGGACTGACCCAAGAAAGAGGCTAGGGGCACTCCGCCAACTAGCCAGGGAAAAGCTGAAACCTCAAAGCCTGGCACCACTGCCAAAAGCAAACCAGCCACCAGATCCGCGCCCAAGTCACCAGCAGAGCCTCCTACAAAGAAGCAACGAAAGGAGGTGGAAGCCAGCCGCAAAGAAGACGAGTATGAAGATGTCGAGGCCGATTCCTCCGGGGAGCCACCTCATGGCCAAGCCTCGGGATCGAGCACCAAAGCAGATCGACCGCCGGCGGCAACATCCCTTCCTACCTCCGGGTCTCAGGGGGATCAGAGCCAGAAGCTCCGCCCAGTGGTCGCGCTGAGAGAGCCTCCGAGGACATACGGGTGGTGGACCAGCACCGTAGGCAGCGTAAGCAAGAAGCCGCGGATGCTAATCGTCTTTTCCGGAAGAACAAGGGAAGGCGATCTCGCCCACCAAATGGCCCGACTCGGTTGGCTCGTTTGCAGCCTGGACATCGTGCTCCCCACGCCTACCGACTTGGTGAACGACGCAACGTGGGAGGAGGTCAAGAAAGATCTGGACGAGGGCTACTTCGATGCTGGATGGATCGCAACGCCATGTGGGACTTTCTCACCATTACGGGAGAAGCCTCCGGGGCCCAGGGTGATTCGCACACTCGCGTCGATCACGGGCATCCCAGATCCCACGAAGGCGGAAGCGGCTCAACTGCGGGACTCCAACATCCTCGTACATCGGTCCTACAAAGTGGCCCTGAAGATGCACCAGAAGAAGAAGCCGTGGGGATTGGAGAACCCCGACCATCCACCAGACAAACCCTCGCTGTGGCACATGCCGAGGATCAGGGACATACACACCTGGGACGGAGTCAGCATCGTCAGGTTCGATCAGTGCGTCACTGGCCTGGACACTACCAAACCCACACAGCTGTGCATCGAGGGAATGGACTTATCGGCCTTGAAAGACAAGAGATGCAACCACGAGAAGAAGACGTGGAAGCGTGACGATGGTTCTACATTCCAGGCCACCCACAAGTCCACGGTGCAGAGGTGGGAGGAGGTGGGTGGCAAGATGCAGCGGGCATCCAAAGCTCAGGGTGAGTATACACCTCTTTTGAGCAGGATACTTGCAGTGGCCATCCACAAGAATGTGAGTGAAACATGGAAGAAGGAGGAGCTCGCCACCGAGAACCTCTGAGACACTCCGGTAGTGCTTGATGCTTCAACGCTCCAGCCCTCGACGGCCAGAGAAGAAGAGAACAGACGGGCTTTGGGTGGAATGCGCAACCCTCACCTTGCGGTTCAGCGAATGCCACACATGAAAGAGCCCGGAGCCATCGTCCGCAGACTCTTGATGGCAGCCCAAGACGCATCACCAGAGCTCACCGGCATCGGTCACGACATACTCACCGGTCGAGTGGCAAAGCCGTTCCCGGCAGAGGTCGTGGACCGGCTGAGGGCACAGGTGGCAGAAGGATTGGGAACCACACTACGCCCTCGGCAACGAACAGCACGGGCAAGCACACCGATCCAATCAGGCATCATAGAAGCCTGGGGGGTCGCGACCAAAGACCCGGATACCAAGCACCTCAGCCAATGGCTGGACCATGGAGCCCCACTCGGGTATAGTGAAAGCATACCACCGGCAGGCATTTTCCCGGAAGTGCCGCGAGCCGAGACTGGCCAGGTCGCACAACAAGACTTGTGTCGGGCCATCGAAGGTTGGCAGAACTACAAGTCAGCCGAGGAAGAGGCAGACGACCTGAACGCCTTGGTCGAAGACTACATCGACCGGAAGTTCTGTCATGTGGTAAGCGACATGGATTCAGCCACAAAGGAGCTGGGACACACCCCCGTCTTGAACAAGTTGGGCGTGATCACCAAGTTCAATGCCCAGGGGGTCAAGAAGAGTCGAATCATCTGGGACCTGAGAGAGTCCAAGGCCAATCAAAGGTGCCATCAGGGCGAACGCATCATCCTCCCTCGGTTGCTCGACGTGGCCATCCAAGCGATTCGAGTCTACCGGGACGAGCAAACCCCGTGGCTGGCCGCAGTAGACATACGAGATGCCTTCATGAACATCCCCTCAGGACCAGATAAGCGATTCACAGTGGCGGCCCGTCCTAAGCATGGTACAACAGGTGACATGGAGATCATCATCTTCGACACCTTAGTGTTTGGGGCTGGGAGTTCGCCCACCATCTGGGGCCGCTACGCAGCCTGGCTGGGCCGGTCCTGTGCGGCAATCGTACCCGAAGCAAACGTCCAGATTTATGTGGACGACCCCATCTTCGTGCTGGCCGGGGACCAACAGAAAGCGGCCATGGACCTCACCGCACTTCTGCTTTGGTTCGCCGTCACCGGCTTCCCAGTGAAGTTGGCCAAAGCCGAAGGGGGAAAAGCAATCAATTGGGTTGGAGCAAGGCTGGTGCTGGACGACAAGGCGGAGACAGTCACGGTCACCATACCAGGTGACAAAGTAGATAAGCTGAAAGAAGCCACCGAACTCCTTTTAAAGAGACCAGTGGTCGGTAAGAAACAACTCCGATCATACGCTGGGTCACTCTCGTTCGTGGCTGGGCTGGTAACACACTTGCGCCCGTTTCTTTCATCATTGTGGGCGACCTTGGGCGATCGCATACCAGCGAATGAAGGTTCGGAGAAACCTCCGCCAACTGGAAAGCTGGTGCACACCAGGAGGATTCGTCCTGCTTTGAAGTGGATACAGGCCTTGGTAGAAGGCGGACCGGCACCGCTGAGCAGAGTGCTGGAGAGCCATCAGCCGACAACCACCGCTGAGATCACCACCGACGCCAGCCCGTGGGGCATTGGCGGCACTTTGAAGAACGGTGGAGAGACAGTGAAATATTTTTCAAGTGACATCCCACAGGAGGCCCTGAGCCGGTTTAAGGCACAGACTGGATCCTCCAAGTACAACACGTTGTGGGAAGGGTTGGCTTTGCTCGTAGCCTTCCGGCTGTGGCTGCCAGCACTGGGACACAGTGCAGCAGTGAAAGTCCGATCGGACAACATGGGCGTGCTATGCATGCTGGCCAAAGGAAGCGCAAGTTCCGCACAGATGAACATCCTGGCCAGAGAATTCGCAATCGATCAGGCGCTGAGGGCCTATCGGATTCATTGGCTCTGCCATCTCCCCGGGGTGGCAAATTTAGAGGCCGACGCTCTGTCCCGACAGACGGCGCCATCGCCACCGCAGTTTCCAGATCACCTGAGGTCGGTCGAACGCTCTGGCGTGGAGATCGAACCCAGCTTCTGGAAGGTAGGGCTAAGCTAGTCCGGTACGAATAGATGACCCGAGGCCAGATCGGAAAAGACTACCACGTGGGGTCGAGCGGGGGGGGGCGGAGTACAGGTTTGTGACACCAACCACCTCTCCACCCTCGGTCGGTCGCGATGCGGTCCGATAGTCGGTTCAAGGCGAACACGGCGCCGCAGCATGCCGTTCAAACGCTCACTCGCCTCACAAGCAGGCGTCGCCCCGCCGACTCGACCGCGACTAACCCTACTCCATGAAGGGTTTGCCTTAGCGCCTGCGACCCGAGCACTCACAGAGAAGCCGGCCTCCGCGGCATCGGTTGCATCGCCCGCCACTCCTGGCGGCGGCCCGAGAGAGCGAGGGTCTGGTGAGCCCAAGCCGTACGGCAGAGGGTCAGCCGAGGCAGCTATCTCAGCGGCACAAGACCCGCAGCAGTGTCGAATGGAGCTAGCAAAAGACGTCCTGGCGGAAACAACAAAAGGCCCCACGGCGTCGAGGCAAAAGCTTTGGGCGACTTTGGCCAAGACCGCGGGCTGGCTGGACCCATTCCACCTCGACCCATCCATGATTTTCACGATCATGGGGGCACTCAAGAGGGGAGGGTATCGTTCAGCCCAGTTGTACCTA
Organism: Durusdinium trenchii; assembly: GCA_963970005.1. Taxonomy (NCBI): domain Eukaryota; class Dinophyceae; order Suessiales; family Symbiodiniaceae; genus Durusdinium; species Durusdinium trenchii. Next base: position 2,652,465 of record CAXAMN010000001.1, on the reverse strand, counting down.
GACACCGCCAAGAACTGTCATATTGCTCTCGGATTCACATGGGATGACCAGCTCCAACAAGCATACCGCTCGGCAGTGCGCAGTTGCAAACGAGGTATTGGGCACCCGAAACAGGCCGCCCATCTACCCTTGGACAAAGTGGCACTGATCGACTACGAACCGGCCCTTGTCAATGGTGGACCTCAGTTTCCTGTCGCTGCCACGGTGCTAGCTTCCTGGTGGTTGTTGCGAGAGATTGAAGCATCTCGAGCACGTCGCAAGCATATTGAGATCGACGAGACCAACCAGAAAGTGACTTGGAGGCTGCCCAGCTCGAAAACGGACCAAGCAGCCTTAGGAGCGGCACGGTCTCACACCTGTGCCTGTTCTCTGCACCGCAAAGAGCTCTGCCCCTACCACGTCGCTGTGGAACATTTGAACAAGCTTCCGCCTGGGCCGGATCAATACATATTCCCGGCAGCAGATGGCCACAGTTCGACTAAGAAGGGTTGGGCAGACGCCTTTGAAGCCTTAGCCAAGATACTGGAAATCCCGATCACGCACCAGAATGGTGCTAGAGCATTCACAGGCCACACGGCTCGTGTCTCAGGGGCCAGATTCATGGCTACAAACAACATCGAACTCTGGAGAATCCAGTTATTCAGAAGATGGGGCTCAGAAGTCTTTCTGCATTATATCCAAGACGCTCCGCTTGCACAACTCGACATGCTGGCATTGGAGTCCACAGCTGCCATGTCGGTACACAAAGCTCGGGAAGAGCTTGAACTCCTGCAACGACGCATTAAGGACTGCAAAGCATCCTTTATGGCCCCGGAGCTGGATATGCTAGAAGACTGTGCAGCTTCCGTACACCTCACACATCAGGAAGAGAATCTTCCAGGTGTCACAATTTTTAACACGTCTCGAGGTGGCAGATACCATTGCACCTTGATCTACAAGTTAGATATACACCCAAAACGGTGGCGTACACGGTGCGGATGGCCCTTCGGCAGGAACCAAGCCGAGTACCGGGTTTGCGAAAGCTTGAACAATGCACCCATCCACCTTCGCTGCGTCAAGTGTTTTCCCCGCTCGCGCACCGCTGACCCTGAGCCCTGCACTTCAGGCAGCGAAATTTCGGTTTCGTCCAACGAACCCTGCGCGTCTGACGCAAGTGGGACATAATTGCATGGCTGTTGGTCTAACGAGTCAAAAAGGGCACCAAATCCTGGCATCACTGGATGCCAACCGTGAATTCGGTTGGTAACAGAGATGCGACTCGACGACCAACTGAGAAAAGTGCCCACTTTGGTGTATGGTGGGCGGATGGGGAGATCACGTGTTGGCATTGTCGATGGAACACATGTAATGTGGGGTTGACAATGCCTGAGTGTGGTTGAGGTTCCCCTTTCATGCGTGCCATTTTGGCTCTAGTGAGTCGCCCGCCCAACCCGGCCCAGGGATTGACTCACTAGAGGGCACCAAATCCTGGCATCACTGGATGCCAACCGTGAATTCGGTTGGTAACAGAGATGCGACTCGACGACCAACTGAGAAAAGTGCCCACTTTGGTGTATGGTGGGCGGATGGGGAGATCACGTGTTGGCATTGTCTGTATATATATACACTATGATAATACTGTGATACCGTAGTCTACTTCAAGTATTCATGTATGTATACATGAGGTCCATCCTGTGGGTAGATTCACTGGGTGCCGCACAAATCCTGGCTGTGTAGCTGCCCCTGTCTATCCTTACAACACAAAACACCATGTTTTCTTCACATGTTTTACTTATTCTGCGCTCTACTATTCTCTTTTTGGTGCACCGGCCAAGCAAGACTTTGGGGAAGTTTGTTTTCGTGGTCCACCTGAAACTGTTTCACTCCAATCCCATCCCTGCTGAATCTGACCATCTCACCATCTCACCACAGGGGCCGTCGTACCGACATCACCGGTACCACCCAGGCCGCGACGGTCGGAGCTTGAAGAGCTCAGACCTGGTGGAAGAGGCAGACCTCGCCGGAGGAGTTTTCGTGCGAAATCGTGCGGAACCGGTTTGGGGGGGGGATGTCTCAGGTTGAAAGGAACAGGGGGAAAGAAGAAAAGACCATATGCTGTGCAGCTGGACTTGGGGGTTGAAGGGGATCTTGTTTTTGTTCAGCACTGAATGTTGTTATTACTCTCTGAGTCATTAACATGGTTTCGTGCACACGCCCCTGCTTGTGGAGGATTTCATGATTCCAGGGGCCATGCCATCCACTTCCATGATTGTTTCAGGGAGTGTAGCATACCCGGGCCATCCTGTCTGGGTGTCCCTGGAGAGGCCTAAAATGGTGTAGTCAGTCATGTGCAGTAGTCGATTTGACACCCAGGCAGGATGGTCTTGGTGTGGTTCATGGGCTCTCAACCTCCAAGGCCCCTTTACACCTTGGCTGTTCCTGTTCTCCGGTGTTTTTTTTTGCAAAGAACAGCTAAGCGAGAAGCAGCATGCTATTCTCAGCACCTACGTTGGGTGTGGGTCACGCCCCGCGGAGTTCCCAGAGGTGGTCAACTGCTGAGACCTGTAGTCAACGACACATCCCGCGGTGGAAGCCTCGAGTGAATTGCAGCAAAAAGGACCTGTGAATAATACCATATTAATAGACCTAGGAACATGGCCAGTTCTATGGCAGAGGAAGGTGGTGATCCATTTCTACGGCCAGTTCTCGTGTTCTTCCCCGCAAACAAGGACGCTAGTAGGAGCAAAGGGCATCGCTACTAGGAGCAAGGACGCTTCTAGGGGCTCCTGGCATGACCACAAATCCACATGACCCCAGTTCTCGGCATCTCTGCAGCCCTTCGCCGCTTCGCCGGTCACCCTGTGACACGGAGTCACGGTGGGGAACGGCGGAGGCGGTCTATCACTTCGAGTACCTGGGGCCTGAGGTAGCAGAGGCCCGGGGAAGACGGGTTGGTGTTTTTCGAGAGGGGAGACGAGGAGAATCGATTCTGAAAAAAACACAGCAGCACTGTATAATACGCGACGTGTTTATACACAAATTATATATAGTCATTGTCGGTCTTCAGGTGTTGTTTTCTCAATCGTCTACAGTATTTGGGGTCATGCGCAGGGGGATAAATTTCTGGTGTTTGAGCACTCTGGCTCCGTTTGGAGACTGTGGGAGTTCTAAAGTCCAAGGCCTTAAGGAAGGATGAGAATCAGGTCACTAGGTTGTCATCGTTTGTCAAGTGACAGTAGTAAAGCTCGTGAACGATGACGCAAAAAAATGCAAAAGAGACATTGAAGTTTCTTCTAAGGCGGCTCAGTTCCACAAATACGTGTTCCAAGTTGTCCAATGGAGACGATTGATGCAAGGTCTTAGAATCAGATCAATCGGCAAAAGCTGCTGTAAACTCCGATTCCAGCGCTGCTCATTGTGACCAAGAACTTCAAGCAGTCCAAGGAGCTTGAGCCCGAAGGCCTACGAGTCGTGAGGCCGAGCTCCCCTGAGCTCGCCGTGGAGCGAGCATCCCGCGCGACAACTCGGTCCGAGCATCCCGTCGGATTCCACCGACCCAGCCGCACGTGAACACCGCAAAGCAGAGGATCGCTAGGTCGCTGGGTGGGGCTCCACACCTGAAGGCAAGGACTTATAGTAGCGGTTCGACTTGATTCAGCGTGGATGATCTCCCAGTCCAGTCTCTTCTCGCACCATCACTGGTGATTGGTTTCCTGCAGTGATGGTCCCTGGAGAAGAGACTGGACCCGGCTTCAGTTTTTCATTCGCACTGCTGTGGCCCATGCACAGTTACAGCTGGCTTCAGTTACTTTTGTGGATCTTTGTGGGGATTGCAGCTGCCCAAGATATCCATATTAATCCATATTGTTTACATTGCCCCATATTGACCCTCGAAAAGCCTCAGTTTGGCCACTCTTCCATGACCTCCCACACATGTTTTCCATGGGCGTTCTGAATTGTCAGGTTCGTGAAGTATGTAAGTACTCACCTTTGGATAGCTTTTGGTGAAACCTGCTAAGCACCTTATCTTAAATCAATAGGCATTTCAGGCAATAAACAAGATCATAGACCGTATGGGCCTTGTTATGTATCCATCCATGCGTTCACCACATCCCGGTTGCATTTCACTCGAGGCGCAATCTCAGATGACGATGGCCGGTGCCGAGCCAGAGGAACGGTGTGGAGTCCGCGTCAGTGCGCGTGGAGTTCACAAAGACTGTCCCCGAGCAGCTTGCAGATGGAAGGCCTACCCTTCTGACCCAGTGCTGCACTGGATCTGCAAAGGAAACGTGAGGGGTTACCTCGCGATTTGATACCTTCGGGCCGACAAACGTAAACCGTGGAGGGGCGCGGTTGGACGCTACTAGGAGCAAAGGGCATCGCTACTAGGACTAGGAGCAAGGACGCAGGGGCTCCTGGCCGTATTACTCACAAAAGTTGCGGTCAATGTCTGCACGCTTCCTCCGGCCCTACACCGTGTTGGTGGGTGCCGAGGAGTCTGGGGTGATATCTTTGTGTAAGATATGAACAAAAAGATGCAATGTACAGCATGAAACAAGTGTAGCTACGTGAAACCGAATGTCCGCGTGGCACGAAGGGCTCGAATCATGTAATTCCTAATTTGGATCTGCAGGAATGGAAACTGCATCAAGGTCGTGATTCCGGTTCCAAGCTTTTCTCAAGTTACGGCGATAGAGAAATCGTTGGTGAAAGGTGAGAGAAACCGCTTCAACTACCGGAATAGAAGGGACCATGAATCGCATCGGGATAAGGCCATCAGGGTGGTAAGGGGGCTTGCAATGAAGATCGTCGGCATATTGGATCAATGTATATACGTTGCACAGCACCGGCATTTGGCATCTGTGGGCGTAAAGCAAACCCACCTGTGTAAGACGCTACTAGGAGCAAAGACGCTACTACTAGGAGCAAAGACGCTACTGGGATCTTTTTCGCGCCAAGTGGTTGGATCAGGAAGTCTTTTTCTCACAGGGGCTCACGTGAACCTTACAAACGGAGGCAACCTGAAGTATACATATTGCGCTTCACAGTACATATACTTAGTACACTGTCCGACCGTCAGAGACTAAACATTACATGACTAGAATTGAACCTGCCAAGGGGGCAATCAAATCCCACCAATCGCGTAGAGTAGTCTACGGATGGCCTCTTGCATGCATGCGATTCACATCCATTTATAGATAGCACATGATTGCACAGAGTGTTCTTCATCTAGCAGGAGTTCCATGTGGGTGTGCTGGTTGGAGGCCACCCCAAAGTTGACCACTATCCACCTGGGGTCCTTCGCGTCTAGAAACCACATCAAACAGAAACCTGCTGGTTAGTAGGGCAAGCTTAGATCAACCATGCCAATTTGTACAATTCAAGTGATTCTCTCCTTTAAAATGTTTGCCTTCATGAACGCACATCATAAACGGACCGCCAGGACCCGGAGCCACTTCCAGCTGCGAGCACGGCTCCAGCTTCCGCGAGCACGGCACGCTGGAGGATCACCGGAGGTGCCTCAATGTTCAAGTTCCCTTTCATTTTTGCGGATCAGGTGATTGTCTTTCTTTTCCTATGGGTGAATCCCCGTACCCACGTCATTGACATGACACGTGCATCCATCTATAGTATTATATATTACATGTTTTCCCGGCCTCATCCTGGACAGCAAATCCAAATCATCTGAATGCCCATTCTTTTTCCGGATGTGAAAAACTGCGTGGATGTAGGGATGAGTGTGAAATTGTGGAGATCCCACACGGCTGCATGGCGCAAGAACGTGTTTGTACATTTTGCGCGAGCTGCTTGGATGAGCAAAGTCTTTGTTTTCACCTCACCAACCAAACGAAAAGTGGACACTTGCATGGCTCCCAGTATCTTCCCCCAATGCCACCCTCCACCTTTTCACGGCTCCCCAAAACCCACTCTTCAGCTCGGCTTCGACCGCCTTCTTCGCCCGGTCAACCCAAACCTGACCGCCGGGTGACCGCTCGAGGTGCCGACAAGGGCGGCATCATCGTCCGGCAAAGCGAGTCCTTGAAGTCGCCGGAGCTGGGCCGCGCCCGGGAGCCCCGGGAGCAGCAGGTCCGGTCGAAGGGCGGGTCGGGGAAGGCGCGTCCCGCGACGGTGTTCGAATGAGAGAGTGTTTTTGGTTGGAATCCTGCCTGTAAATACAACTGATATGTGGTCTATTGTGGTCTTGTATACCCTGCGTGGTTATAGAAGGCGCAAATTGCTGGAATTGCCCGGCAGTGAAAGACAGCACGTTGTACGGGCCACTATAGGACTTGACTTTGTTGAATCCAACTGCTTATAAGAAGTATCACCAGAACCCTTTGATGATACGCATATAGCCAATCCGAAACAATCACAACTTAAAACACCTTGAAAGGGTCAGGCAAAAACTAAACCTCGTGGATACATTGGATACCGACATATGACAATGACATACCAAAGTTTTCACGCCCATCCGTAGACCAAACCAATCCAAATCAAAACCAATCAATAACATTGAAAGGTGTCAAAACCAAGCCGAACCAATGAGTGCTTGCAAAAACCTCGAGAAGGTACCAAAATACCAAAGTGTTCAAGCCCATCTCAGGACCGATAACCAATACATACATAGGTGGAATAAACTTGGTATGTGAGTATTTTGGCACCCTCTGAGGACGCCTTGATTGGTTTGGACTGTTTTTGTGTACTTGTCGATGGTTTTGATTGGTTTGGATAGCTTTCAGGCTTTCAGCTAGTATTTGTCAAATGCTTACAAGCAGATTGGATGTGCTCATTTATATGATAAAAATACTATATATATAAGCAAAGTCGTCATGAGAGAAGGTGATCATATGATATTGTTCATGTTAATACTCATTGGTTTGATGCAGACACATACTCTAAACATTCACTAGTATGTTGTCATTCTGTGATGTGCATACATCCCAAAAGTATAGCTGCCGAGAGTGGTACCATTATATATAATATATATATATACACGTGTCCGCAGCCCCAGGTCTCAAGGTCAGGGCCACTAGGACCAGGAACTTTGTTGAACAACTGCGGGTTTGTCACACCAGTTCTCACTACGAGAGTATAAATTTCTGCAACTAAAACAACAAAAACAGTCTTCACATTACATTGAATAAGAAGGATTAACAAAGCGGTTATTTTGATCTGAGCGCTTTTCCACCCTTAGATCAGAATAGGACGCTCGTAAAAGATATGTCCTTTACATGAGTCCCATCGCTAAACTGTGGTTTTGTATCATGAAAGGAGCCTTGCTCTACCAAAAGCCTCAGCACACAAGAAGCTCCACATCCCACTATGAGCCCCATATGACCACTATCCGTGTTTAGATCATATGGTGCTTGGCAAAGATATATAGAAACCTTGTCCTAATAACATTCACAATGCAGCAAGTTGCAGTTCAGAACCATGTATATATATAATATTATATATATATATACATTGAACACCAATGCCAGGAAACAAAAGCACGGCACAACAAATCAAACCTTATTACATGTTTCATATTTGCAGTGGTTTCAGAGTAGAAGGCACTGTCACCCCTACATGTCTTTTAGATGGGGTCCATATAAACCACCTTTGGGGGAGTGTGCCATCTACGTACTCTGAAACCACTGTAATAAGACGGGTTAACAAAATTGACGCATCTAACCAGAGCGCTTTATCAAGATTAGAATGAAATGTCCTTCATATGAGTCCCAGCACAAAATTGTGGTCTTGATACAAGACCGTAATGCATCATAAATACTTTATTGCTTAACTGTAAGTCTCAGCACACAAACAGCACCGTGTTGCAATGCGAACTCATTTTTCAGTTTTTCAGGAGACTTCATATCTACAATATATAGAAAACTATGTTTTCATTTAGTATGAATTTGTGCTAATGTCCTAGATCAAAACCTGCATCCTAAACCGGAAGAACAAGTTTCAAACATAAACACAGAATGTTTTCTTCCTACTATATTATTGGTCAATGCTTTTTTGTTCATGAATGGACACCTTGTTCCAATGTGGTACTTTTTTTTGTAGTAGGCTTGTTTTTTTCTTACGGCATGCTATGCCATGTGTCTTCAGAGGCCATTACCATGTACACTTTGCTAAAGCAACATTTGTCCTTTGCAATCTTCTGAACTCATGCAGCTTGATCGAAATGCAGTAACAAAAGTGTTCGACTGCTTGTAAGGAGTGAACATGAGTCAACTCCTCTACATCAACCAACAGACTTTTCCAGTTGAAAAGGTTTTTGCTTGTAACTTATAAGCGCATCCAGCTGCTTCTGAGCTGCTTATCACCAGAACCTGCACAACCCAATCCAATTCAATCAAAACCGTTCTTGAAAGGGTACCAAAAGACAAATCCGCACCAACGAAACCTTGAGACATTTCAAGAGGGCACAAAAATACTAAAAGCTTTCAGACCCATCTCAGGACCAATAACAATACATAGGTTTTCAAATGCATCGATGATTTTGGTGATTGCCTCTGGAACTTTTTGCCAGCCCTCTTTGATAGTTTTTTTGGGGGTACCTTTCGAGGTCTTTGCTTGATGTGGATCCTTGAGGGGCGTACCAAAGTCGCCAAACTGTCCGTTCGGTCCATCCCAGGGTCAATGACCAATACAGGATGACCCGAGTCGGACAGTGTGTGGTCTCTTTTGGGGATTCCTCTTGAGGTTGTTGCACGGACTGATTGGTTTGGATGTTTTTGTTGAGACTTTTGATTGGTTAGAATTGTTACGGTCAAGAGTCAAGGGATGGGATTTGTTTTGGTTCTCTTTATATATATAATACATGTTTAAAGGTTTGATTTGTTTTGTGCAGTTGTTCAGTGACTTTCAGTGGGTATTTGCATCAAGTTGCTTAAAAGCAGATGACTGTGCTTTTCAGCAAATACTGCATGATAATAGTATTGCTTTGATGCCGAGACCACCTCCAAGACTATTGATGTATTGAAATATGTTGATACTGCTTTGGATACATGTGTGATACCTTCCCCCTTGGTAGTTGCACAAAATATTTCCATGTATTTCCATTTCCCACCAGTAGAGGTACGGAAGGAGGCGTCATATTACCATACATTGATGTATAAATATGTGTATATATATATATTGATACATTTGATACTATCATGATACAAATGGATGTGTTATCTTGTCACGAGTGATCTCAATGCGTATGGCTTATGGCTGCAGAAAACATTGCTGACATCTCCGATTGGGAAAAAAAAAACAACAACATTCAATGTGAATTTGTCAATGTTTGACTTCTGCGGACTTTTATCTTGCTATCATTGCCATGTTTACACGGTTTGCTTATGCTTGGTATTAGTGTTAGTGCTTGAAGGAAATTAACAGAACAAAAATACGGCTCGGCTCAACCACTTGCTGTGAACATCCCGAGACCCTCCAAGACCGGGCTCCAAATTCACCCTTTCTATGGACTTGCGTTTCTTTTGCCACATGCACTCGCTGGTGCACCCGAGTAAGACTCGGGACTTCCCACACCAACTGCGAGGTCTCCACCGGTGCCATCGTGGAAGAGGTGGCTCGTGTGGGCGAGCGACTCTGCTACAGGCACCGCTCGGTCCGATCGGCACCGCTCGGTCCGTCTCCGGAACTCCTTCGACCGCTGTGGCGGAACCGCCGGATTGGACGATCGCGCGGTGTCTTCCGTCGCTCGAGATCAGGATGTGGATGTTGCGGTGATGAAGGGGGGTTGCGCTCGACCTTCTTAGATAGCCTTCGGCTAGATTGAAGGAGGCAACAGGCAAATATCTCATAATATCTCATAATTAAGATGTGGAATTTGTAGGGAGGCCTTGGTGGGGACAAAACCTTGGCAATACTGGTAGAAACATGTAGAAACCACCTGACAATGCTCTTAGACCACGAACTTCGTGCTGGTTGGCGCTTCTCCAAACGCTCACTATAGCTGCTAAAAGCTGGTGTGGTGGGAATGTTCTGACTTGGTTTAAGTAGCTAGATACTTTTCAGAGTGTGCAGCACTTTATGGTGTTGGGCAAATGCTTGGTGAACCTGGCTACAGATTGGTCTCTCGGCCTTTCAGCAAAGGCACTGAAGGAGCTGAAGCAGATCCGGCGACCTGTTTTGGTTGATATGATTTCTGCGGTAAAACATGGGGAAGGTTTCGGATTTCATGGTTGTCAGACATTGTCAGATCTTGCGTTTGGATTGGACACACATGGGGATTGAAAGAAAGGTGAGGTTGAAAGGTGCTTTGTTGTCCATAGACCTTCAACTACACCAAAACAGTATAATTAGTAGATGATGGGAACAATATAGGCCGTGCCCCAAATCCTAAACCATCCTAAACCTTTGAGTTGCCCACTACCAGACTCCAATCAACACAAGCTCCAGCTAGTGCAGTTGCCAGTGTCAGTCACGCTTCACCGGTGTGTGACCGGCCTCGCAGGTTGGAGGAGGGAAGTGGCCCAGCGAAAGGATGGGCTTCTTGTCGAAGGGTGGGATCGTCCTGGATCCGAAGGAGTCGGCCGTCGAGGAGAAGTCGCAGGTGTTCGTCGTCTTTTGGGGGGGGATGGTACGCCGAGGAGAACGAGTTTGAAGGTGTGTGTGTGTGTGTGGAATGATCTTAACATCGTTTGGCTTGACTTCAAGAAGTATGGCAAACTGACTGGAAGTGACTTGAATGACACCTGCGAGCTTCTATCACTTTTCCTATCAATTAAACCTGAGAAAACAGTGGGAATAGTGCTGGCGCCCTACCTCACTTCGCAACGGGGCAGCATGCTTAGCAAACGCCTCCAAAAACGCTACCGATGGCTTCAAACTCTCACACATGAATCCCTTGAGCACTTTGTTCGACAAAACATTGCTGGTTTCACCGGGCTGCAATGTTCGAAACAAGGAAGTTAATGCGGCAAGATTCGCAATGGCTCTTTGAGCATTTTGCGACTCTGTTTGCCCCAGCTGTTTTTTGCAATCAATGATTGCCGAAGAGACATTGGGACAAAGGGACTTGGCACTACCACGAAATCAATTGTTTAGGTGGAATGGGCTCGGTAGATGGAATATTGTCTAGGTCGCCCTTCTGATCAGAAAATAAAATTCACAGGTCACAACTTTGTCAAAGGATCAGAGATGATCAGAGTATAACTAAGAAACAATATTGGTTGTTTGCTTGCAAACATTCGGAGCACATAGAAGAACTCAAGTCATGATTTATACCAGCGCCACCCCAAGGGCGGTTTAAAGATCCCCTGACATCCCCTGACTATGCCGTTTCCATGTTCAACTGCTCAACTGCTCAACAAGAGTCTGGGCTGGACACCTTTCTTTTGTGTCCTCGACTCTGAAATCAGATCATTTGCTCCTCGATTTTAACTTGTCTACTTGGAATGATGTGTTATGTTGGATCTCCTGGTTCCTTCGGTTCCTTCGGTTCCGCCTGGTTCCTCCCACGTCGGGGGACCCGAGAAAACTCGGGCGCCCGTTCCGACGGAACGGACCACGAGAAAGGAAAGGCGGAGGAGGGGCAAACAACCAGTTCCTGGACCGTAGACGACTGGTAACAAGAAGCTACTAGTAGCAAAGGGTGTCGCTACGAACGAAGCAAGAAGCTACTAGTAGCTCCTGGCCTTCCTAGTAACAAGAAACTACTACTGTATTTGCAAAATCAGTGACTTGCTAGTGGATGTTCCAATCGGCGCCTGGAATCCAGAATTAGACGTGATCAACAGCTTCCATGAGCACCCGCAGCATGCCTTGATCAAAAGGCGTTAAATGTGTTTAAATGACTCAGTCATCGGCGGTGTCATCGGTCACCGTGCAAATTCAGCAAACAAACATGTAGAAATAGTAGAGCAGTGTGCCGTGCAGTGCTCATGTTCACCCAAACGACCCCACCCTTCTCCGATCCTGGGTTCCCATCAGTCCCACCCCTCACCACACTCATGGTTCCCTCACTCTGTTGTTGATTTTGCTTCCGTGGTTTTCTTTCTGATCCGAGCGACCAGTGACGTCCGGTCTTCCGTTAGGGCGATAAAGAGCGCTTCCATCCACCCGGGCTTCTTCCACTGCAGTGGACTGATTTATAAGCAATCAGCAGTGAAAAAAGAACGATCTAGTACAGGAGTGGCTCCTCTAGTACAGGTCGCTACATTGTGTTTGCTTCTGCTTTGACGCGCCTTTGAGTTCTTTTCAGAAGAGCTCATGAATTCACAATTCCGGATCTAAGGTCAGTATCCGAGTCTCTGGAAAAGAGCTTGTCGAGAAGATCGCAAGCTGAAAAAGAGCGTCTATTGGCTGAAATTTGCCACTTTTGCGAACTTGAAAACTCTGAGTTCGGCTGCTAATGACATGCTTGCGCTTGGCCCACGATGTTCAGAAAGTCTTTGGGAGCATGGTGACCCAGCGGTTTTAGAGTGTCAGCTTGTTGACCCGCGGTGTCAACTTGTGAACTCGGATGACTGTGATTAGTGATCTGCTGAGCGTTGAGCCAGCGCAACTTCTGTTGAGCGGATGCCCACGAGTGCTTTGCTCTACTTCTGGGTAGAGCTTTGCTGTCTCCAGTAACTGCAACGAATCAGCTTTTGCAGGGCCAACAATTCCTAGTGACTGTTTGTTTGTTGGCAAAGCTGGATTTTTATACTATTAGATACTAGTAGTATCTATTAGTCAGCAACATGGAGTGGAGAGCTGGAGACACTTATTTTCCAACACCCTGTGAGTCTACCTAGCCACCTAGCCGCTTGCACCAGACCATGCCAGACCCCAAAGCTTCCAAACCCACGAGACGCATCTAAGTTCCGGCAGCGAAGCAAATATATACTGTGCAATGGGATACCCAGACTTCATGGGAAAAAAAAACAAACAAACATCATAGTACAGTATTCCCTGCTCCTTTCTGCAGCATCCCACCCCCAAATGCCCTGCTTCTTCACCAAGTTTGGACTTTTCAACACTCCACCTATGATTTGACTGCAAGTGGCCCAGGCATTGACCATCGCACAGTAATTAAACCATTGGACCGGTTGACCTTGAGCGATTTCGCTTTGTTGATTGGTTGATCAAGAGGACATGCCCCTCGGCCTTTTCGTCGAGATGACCCACTGCCCGCCCTGCAAAATCACGAAAGGTAGCCCTTTAGGGGATACCTTGAGTTTGTCTTGCGAAGCAAGTGTTGGGACGTCCGGGTCTAATAATTGATCGCTCAATTCAGACCCCCCCCCACCC
>CAXAMN010000001.1:2624372-2639150 GCA_963970005.1 Durusdinium trenchii | reverse complement strand
CCCCCCCCCCCTCCCCCCCTCTAAAATCAATTCTCTCCTGGAGATCGTCTTCGTGAGCCTCTCATGATTTCAGGATAGTTGAAACCCTCTTGAACATTCAGAAAGAGTGAATATGAAATTCTAATCACGAAAGGTGTTCCCCGAGGGGATACATACCTAGAGTTTGTTTTGTGAAGCACGTCAATTCTCTCCTGGGGAGCGTCTTCGTGAGCCTCTTCTGGTTTCAGGATAGTTCAAATCCTATGATGTTCCGATTCAATGCTCACCGATGATCTGAGCCATGGGGCAAGTTTGTTTTCCTAAGAATCTTTTTGAACATTTCGAGAGCACATGTTTGAACATTTAAAGTGCATATGAACATATATGTACGAAAGGTCGCCTCCGAGGGGATAAATCACCATGTCGAACATTGCATTTTTGTTCCTGCCTCTCGCGTTCTCTTCTCTTCCCGCTGTCCTACCTTTCGTGTCTCCCTCCTCTCAAGTGACAGGTAGAGGTCGATCGTCGGTGACCCTCCCAAGACTCTGACAGGTTGGGGGTTGCTCAATGTCTCAAACCTGGCGATGGACAGTCAGACTTCGTTCTACCAGAATCTGCAGGCTTCGCCAAAACGCGTGGCTTCGGACTCACTGGCGTTCTTCCGAGAGTGAGGCGCCGTGGAAGAAAGAAACGACAAGTGGGTGTTCGGTGGGTTTGGGCGTCGGTCTTGCCTTGGATCCCTAAAAGCCCTGGGCTCCCTGCACCTAACTGCTTGGCACCTCCAGACAAACAAGATCAAACAAGTTTATTCAGAGTCCGACGAGAGGGGGTGTCCCTTCCTGGACCATCCCCTGTTTGGTATTCGGCTTTCATGGTTCCAGATGCCATCCCCAGATGCTCTCGGTTGTTTCAGGTGGTTTTCGGTTCAGGACCATATGCTTCGGTCGGACACGGTGAATCGCTGGGTCTTTTGGTGGGCGACGTTCGAGCTTCGCTTGTAGTAGCTGAATCGAGCAAGAATAAGAAGACTTTGACAGAATCCAATACCTGAAAAGAGACATGATTCATCATTATAAAAACAATATATAATATATAGTCTATACTCAATTCATTATACCATTTATCCCTGCTAGTTGGACCACAGCAAAGGGCTTGACGGCTTGACACTTCGATGATTCATTTACCACCCTAGATCTGAATTGAATCTTCTAATTGATACACTTGGTATGCAGGGGTGCCAGGGACCGTGCAAGTCTGGCCAAAGACGCTTGCACTTTTCTATGATATCAACTCGGGACGCTGAGTTGACGTACCTGCAAGACGACCCGTGATGCAAAGCAGTTCACCCGTTGTTCTCGGCCCTTTATAAGGTCAGTTTTTTAGGTTTCAGGTCGTCTCCGCACTAAACTGGTAATGCACTGAAGGGCTAATCCAGAACTGATGACTACCAAACTGCACTCTTGCGAGCTCTCTTCGAAGTGTGGGCTGAATGTTTGTGCTATTATGTGTTTGTTTCATTTTGTTTCCAAACAACGCTGGTAGTTCCACTATCAAATTGCTATGAATCTGAATGGCCGTATTTGCACTCCTGACTTCACCATAAGTGCTCCTTAATAATACTGTATACATCGTTGATATAGCTGCTGCACACCTGACATTAAGTTGGCGTACAATTGTATTACTCCATGGGTCATGGGTCCATGGTGCTTGGAATTGCTCTGATACTCAACACAAAAGGTCCCACATGATCATCAAAGAAACCGGGCTGTTGGACTGGTCTGTTGGCCATGCGAGCTTCCAATGGTATCACAGGTCAGAGCATCCCAAGACTGCAAGCCACCAAACAAACCAGATTTTGATCAAGATCAGTGCCGGCGACTGTGGATTTCAGCTCAAATACCTCAATACCCATTTCTATGCAGAAAAGGCTCCCATGGACAGCCGGCAAATTTATCGTGCAATCCTTTCGCAGCACATGTAAAGAATGCTAAATCCACATCACTGCACAACTGTTTCGCCTAGTTCCTTTGCAACTCGTTTACGAGGCAGCCATGTTCCCACGACCGCGTTTACTGGGTTGATCCAACACGATCCCTCCAAAGATGGGGTCATTCGCCATGGACACTCGTTGAAACTGAATGCTTGGGCCAACCGTGAGCTGCAGATGAAGCTTTGCCTGTTGGCCGATGGTCTGGGTGTGACCAGTTTGCTGAGGAACGTCGCCCTACAAACCTGGGCCAAGCCAGGAAACGAGGCGCGCTCGGAGTCGACAGTAGTGCTGTGACGTTTTACAAAGGAGGGGTCAAACCAAATTCTAATCACCCGGCAGCAGGAGAGCAAATTTGTGAGCATCTCCACATATAACATATACTGTAATAAGGAGACCTGTTACACCCTAGAATGTCCATGGGACATATGCGTGACCGCAGATGATATATAATAAACGTCATTGGTTTTGTGGCCCCCTGATGTTGAAGTCATTCTGGTCGTACACCAAACTGGTGGTTTTCACGTTTCGACCTCCCAGACACACCCCAACCACCTTCGAAACGCCCGGAGGCAGCCCGGAGGTACGGAGGGAGCCCAGCTACCACTTGGAGAGGGCGTGTTCACTCGAATGGGTGTACAGCAATGTTGACTGATTCATGCCCCCGTCGATTAAAAGGTTTTTCGTGTTTCTTTTTAATCGACTGGGATGGTTTATTCATCAAGTCAAGAATCTACATTACGGGACAAAGTGTTTGGTATATATATATATATTATACAATGTCACCTGGATTTACAATTGAGACGATAAAGGAACCACCCCAAAACTGTTGCACCCACTTGGCAGTTCACTGCATTGAACGACAACTTAGATGTGCAGCTCGCATGTCCGGTCAGGTGCAGCACGCATGGTTGGCACGCGACTCCCCGGTCGAAGGCTTGGTGATGCATTGACTGGACTGGGGGTGCCGAGAAGGTCCACTCACCTTCTTATTAGGTTTTGCTTTAAAAAACGAGGAGTGAAACTGGTTGATCCATTTTCTCGGTCGAAATGCAACAGGTGGCTGTGTGCATTCGATCATCCTGTCTAACATGCTAGCTGGTGAAGATGATGGTTTGAGCATCCGACAAAACCAAAAGTAACAGGAAGGAGGTGGGAGGAAGGTGGGACAGGAAACCTGATGGGAGCATTTTCTTTGCTATTTCTATGTCCTTTGCCTAGGTACAAAGTTTGGTCCAACACTTTATCTTGGGAGGGACTCGGCATTTACATACCATCCATGAGAATGCCAGTGAAGCTTTGGCTCCTTTGGCTCCAGGGGTGCCAGGAGGGTAACTCCAAATAGTTGCTGATGGAGGACGGCTGAAGTCCTGCCCGGCGTCATGGATCATATCCGATACCCACCCACAGCTGCTTGATTTGTTTCATTGACAGTCTGCTGCAAAAGGAAAGGTTTGAGGAGCTTCAATATATGAGCTGACCCAAGTCTCTGGCGTGCAGGTGTAGACCATCCCGGCTTCACAGTTGTCGATGGACATCAAATCTGGATCCATCAGCCTTTACCCACAAACAACCGCGACCATCACTACTACTTGCAGGACCTGGGATTTGGAATTGCTTGTGTAGATCAGGTTTACTGTTTGTGTGCTCCCTAGAATGTACAAACTCTGGTATATAACTAGATTTTGCTGGGACTCGTTGTGACTGTGGTGGTTGCTGCTGTTGTTGTTGTTGTTGCAATGTCTAGATCGATCAGCAAGTCCAAGAGGATGCTGTTGGCATTAATTGTTGGTTTGCCAGATAGGTGGTGTTTACAAGAGGTTTGAATGCAACAGTCGCAACAGAAGTCTTAGATGTGTGTGTGTGTGTGTGCCTGTCTGCACAAGATTTGCTTAGATGTGCGGAGCTTGAAAGCGGTCTTAGAGGGTCTAAGCCTAAGATCATAGAAATGTGAAATGTGTTACACTATATGCTTTAGGACAACTTGATTCCAAGAGTTCCAAATGTCATCTACACGTATTCTTCACTGACCACCCGATTTGTTGAGTCGTCGCAAACAGATTTCCCGACCTTACAGCCAGAATCAGAAGTCCTGGTCCGTGTACAGTGCGGGCATACGTTAGGTGGATTCAAGGAAGGTGCATCTTTATAGAGGTGTGTGGCTTCATCTTGGTGTGGCACTTCTTCAGGCGCAATTCATGAAGACCTTCTCATGGCTTTCACGTTCGCCCTATCCAAGTTGGACCTCACAAAGACAAACATCCAGAGCCAGAGGCCTCCCTCAGCCAGAAGATTGTTCCGATTTGGAACCACTCATTCTTTTCATTTATCCCACGTCTATGATGTGGGATGTTAGATTCTCCCATGTCCTATCCTCTCCAACCTCCAACAACCTTCCTAAACATAGATTTGTTGGATTTTTTGCTCCATCTTCAGGATGTAGATGGACCATGCCTTTGAAAGAGTTCTGCACCTATATATAGTCTACACCCAAGACCCAAGACTGTCAATAGATGTCAGTAGTATTTGCTTATGTCAGGTGGTGCCGGGTTTCCTTTGGTTTCTCTTCATGTTTCTCTTCCCAGGAGCTCGAATCCGACTGGTCTCCGCCCGCCGACTGGAGCAGTCCCTCGACCTCCCTGGATATCAAGCCGTGGTCAAGCGGTGTGCAGCGGTGAGGTTTTGGGTGTGGTGACCGTGGTCACCGTGGTCCCGGCCGTGGTCCAATCCGACCATGTAAAAGCAGAAGAAAACAAACATGGCCGGAAAACTTCCAGACTGATGCACCAAAAACCATGGCCCCTCGGAAGGCGGGTTTTCAACCACGTGCAGCTTCCAACAAAGAGGTGTCAAGGAGGGTGTTTTGGTGCCTCCGGAGCAGTGGTCCCAGACATGGATTGAAAACCTCTTCAGGCCTTATAGTGGTCCCCAAACATATAGATGATAGATAGAAATAATCGGTTTCCAATACATGTTCTACGTGGGGATCTACCTTTTCTATCTATGACACAGGGACACAGGGTCTATATACATACTATACTTGCAAATTCACTGACCTGCTAGGTCAGACCCCTTCTACTCAGCATCCGAGGTTTATACCGCCATCCTAGGGGGGGTTCAATAGGGTTTTACAGATCATCCATTTCGTCCATGTTTCGGCTTCGCCCCCGTTGAGCCGCCACAAAACGGTCCAGCGGACCGGCGTCGCCCTGGGTGCTGATGTGGCGTCCTGATGTGGCCGTCCGATCGCCAATATAGATACGACCTAATACGATTAGGCAGTTCGATACCAGGACAGATCAGATATGAGTGAATATACGAGACCAATAATAGAAACCGAAGAAGCCGAGACAGAACAAGACAAATGATGAACATGGACAGTGGATGAACATTGGGCTGTTTACACATATTGTACACAGGTGGCATTCAGTGGTTTCTCTCTAATCGACTCTAATCCCTTTGACCCTCTCTTGCTGAAAGTTGCAGGACCATCCACCATCGAAATGCAGGTGACTCCTTTGCGCCAGAGTTCCCACAAAGAATCTGGAACCGAGACAAGTCCCAAGAGAACACTAAGTCTCCAGTGCTTCACCTGGAGAAAAGAGAACACCATCTGAAGCCTCCAGACCAGACCTCGGACCAACAACCGCCGAGGACGGCAACGTCTCGTGCTCACACTCACACCCGCGTCGCGCGCGCGCACGTGCAGACAACGAGACCTTGATCTTGGAGAGTATCAGCTGGCAAGTCCTGCGGCGCATGCGCTTGTTGGCCACGCCCGAGCTCCTCCAGGAAGGCTGTGCCGCTTGGAGATGAGAAGTCTTTTGTGTCTTAATTTGTTATTGGAGATGGATCAGATCAGATGGATGTGGCTCGCTGTGGCTAAAAGATCCAGGAACTCTCAGCTACACGATCTCCCGATGTCCCCACCGTGTTGAGCACGCCCCAGAAAAAGGTTCACGAAGGTTCACTTGAACTCATGTTTTTGCAATCTTGGTGTGGACAACATTGGTGGAGGTGTTCTTTGTACCCCACAGAAAAGACTTGCCCTATATGTACTGTATATTGTTTTCTTTCCTGGATTATTATGATGTATTTTGCAAGGGAGAGTTCCCCGTCTGCAATTTCCACAAAAACTGTCGTCTTGATGAATTCATATATACATATATATGTGTGTGTGTCATTATATTTCCATATATGAGCTTTTCTAGCTGCTGAGACTTTCATCAAATTGCCAAGACCCCTGCAACTTCTGCAAGTGTGCATGGCAGTTGGAGTTGGTTTGGTGTGTTTTAGAGATGCTGTGGCAAACCGGTGCAAAATTGGCTCGCTGTATAGCCTCTTGGGTGATGCAGTTTGGTTGTTTGTTCTCAGTATTTGTTTCAGCCGTACAGTGCGACAGTATTCACGCGTGTACTATTGTTGGTGTTATATA
The DNA here is from genome assembly GCA_963970005.1 of Durusdinium trenchii. Classification (NCBI taxonomy): domain Eukaryota; class Dinophyceae; order Suessiales; family Symbiodiniaceae; genus Durusdinium; species Durusdinium trenchii. The sequence continues at coordinate 2,632,749 of CAXAMN010000001.1, read as the reverse complement.
GAACATTTTTGAATACAAAGATCCGAGGTCATGTGGTGCCTCCATATGCCTCCATAAAGCCCGATTGAGAGAACTGAGTTTTCTCGAGCCAACTGGGAGGCTCCATATTGTGGTCCATTTATATCTGGTTTACTGGTTCACATTGATGTAGGCATTTGTTGTACAAGAGTTAGTTTCTCCTGTTGGTTTTCTTTTTAGCCCCTGACAGCGCTTTGTGGGACTGTACAAGAATGACTGGCTTCTTCTGGGCCGATCCCACTGCATCTTCGGCTGGGCAAGCAGGATTCCTGGCTGGAATGCAGAAATCAGCCTGCTTCCCCGACCCTCCACTCGTGGCTTTGGGCTCGATATGACTATGGTTTTTGTGCCAATAGGCTGGTATTGTATCAGAGCGAGGTAGGAATCCTATGACAAGAGAGTCAAAGACTCGAAACGTAGCTGAAGATCCTAGTTCTGCATGGGGTGTGTTTTGGCATAGGAAAACCCCAAAAGTTAAACTACGTTTGCATCAGTCAAGTCGCTTGATTGGGGGGTTGCAGTATTCTAGAACACACCCGCATGCTTACTGCACATGGGATCCTCTAGGGATTTCGCTCGTATACTATTGGACTCCCGTTTGTCTCGATGCATGTCAGCTTAGAGACGACACCTCCTTCAGAAATCTGCTCACGTTAGGAGAACTTGTGATCTAGGGAGATTATACACTGCACGTTTCACATTCCCTAAGATGTGCAAGCCATCATATTGTTTCTTGTTAAGAAAGGCTATGGTCACGTGGGGGAACTTGACATCTATCTTTCCAATATTTATCAAAAATTGAGACACGTCGAGACAATGGAGAGGAGTGCCCCTTTTTTCCACAGGCCCAATCTCATGTTTCAAATCAAAAGAACTTTGACCTAGTAGGTTGGAGGCCATTGCTACTAGAAACAAAGAAAGCAGAAAAGGAACCTCATGAACTCTTACCATCGGACCCAGAACGGTGCGGGGAGCTGGCCGCACATGACCGATGGCTTTGGCTGAAGCCCCGCCGCTGAGCAGAGAAAGCTCACTGAGCAAAGCCTCGCCGAAGCTGCGGAGCAAAGCCTCTGGGCTGTTGGACGTCAGGCACCTGAGTGGAACGAAGCAGGGGGAGGAGGATGAAGGAGGATTTCAGGACCTCTCTGTCAAAATGGAAATGTTTAGAGTTGTATCGTGGGATGTCCGGGCCTGTGGAAGAGTCCTTATTATTTTTGGAGTGGATCGACAGAGATGCAGGGCCTTAAGTGGGGGTTGCGATCCTGAGAGAGAAAGGGAACCTAGTAGGGAACCTGCTAGACCAGGGCAAACCTTGACTTTGGTAGGACTTAGCTGCCTATCGTTATCAGGACTTCATTGGTTTGTGGGTGATATTGGGTGACATGATTTGATTATTTTCTTTCGGCGAACTGCACCGTGTGGTTTAGGTTCTGCTTCATACTGCTCGCCCAACCATGTTTGGAATTATATGTAATATGTATATACTTCACACCCTCTGACCATCCCAGACCCTCAGATTGGTCAGGGTGTTGACTTGGACAGTGAGAACTGATTTCCACAGTGGCCTGGCTGGGTGGTCTATTTCCTGCCAGGGTCCGTTCGTTCCCTTGAGAGGGGGGTCAGGTTCTTGTTGGATGGGGCCGAACTCCACCCAGCTCCCTTTATATTACGTCTAAAAGCCAAAACTGCAATCAGGTGCAGTGGAAGTCGGCAAGAAAGTAAATGACGCAGCACCAACTGCATCTTCATGCCACATTGGGAAAAGCCTCCACATCCACAGCGGCTTCCTCTCCCCAGGCACTCCCCGAAGTGGTTGCAGCTTGACCGTGTGCATGGCGACTTTGTGCGTTCGCACAAGAAGCATGCGGAGGCATGGATCCTCTCAGCAGCGCCTTGGACGCCGACGCCTAAACGGGGGTGTTTGGGAACGCGCCCCAGGGCGCCAACACGAAAAAGCTCCAGTCGCGCCAAACTCAATGAGGGAGGCCACTCCCAAACCAGTTGTTGTTCTTATATGATATATAGTTATACCCTTAAGTGAGATTGTGTGCATTAATTTAAGGTTAAAGTTAAGTTGTACTGTATATATATATATATATAGTTATTATATGGATAATATCTTATACACATATACATAGCATATGTTGGAAATTGAATATTTACATTGAGTCTCCGACACAGGCGCTTTCCTTTAAAACAAATAGGATCCCGAGAATCTTGCTGGCTTGGTCTTTCTTTGGATCTAGGTGAAGTGATTGGATGCCAAAGTTGGTCCCAGTGTCTTTTGGAAGATCACAGGATCACGGTCACTGGGAATCTTGGGAAGCATCAGATGCCACTGGATTTGTGAACATGAATAGGCTCAAGGTGTTGGTCTCATAAGATGCGCCTGAATCTTGGAGGACCCGTTTCTGGCCATTTGATGCTACAGGAGAAGGAGATCCAGATTTGTCAAGAAGTGTATGATGTTCCTTCCGGGTCTGGAGGCAGCTTTAAAGCCTAATTTGTAGGAAACATATATAGTCACATGATGATTATTATTTTACAACCACGATCAACCACGTCATTTTGTAGAAGGGTATTTTTTATAGTCCGTATAGTAGTTCAAGTGCGTCGGTATCGTATAGCCCATATAGTAGTTCAAATGTGTGGTTCCAGGCCCAACATGTTGCACCTTTAAGTTTCTGATCATATGGTTTACAAGCATGATATGATTTGTGAGGCATATGGGCCATGAAATGAGTGTGTGTTTCCTTGAAATGAGCACGTTGCTCTATTTGGTAAAATGAGCATATGTTGCGTTGGGACGCGATTCAACAGCTTTGGTGGCAAATAGTAATTGTATAAATGTAATTAGTAGGCGCAGACGTGTACGGCAATTTCACGCCTCTTCCGTGCAAATTCTTGAGGTTTCTTCGGATTTGAGCATTGTAAGGTTCTCGAATCATCTAGAAAATCAACTGTTCAACTTAGGGCCCTTCAGATTATGTTTCAGATGAGTTCGACCATACTTATGGTCAGTGCCCTTTATTTTGTAGCGTGCAACAAGTTTTTTTTGACCAAAAAGGCTTTCTCGAGTCCCAACCCACAATAAAGATTTGAATGGGAATACTTCAGGTAAGTCAACTGTCCAATGGATTACTATAGAATATTATAAATATAGATGAATGATACGCGCACCCAACAACACCGAGCGCTAGATCATCCGTTCATGCCGAACTGTGTCCTCCAAAAGCATTCCTCCGTGTGTTACATCTTCCAAATCCTCCACCAAAATTACACGACGAGGTGTTTGGACACCTTTTTTTTTGTTTTTTCGTCCACACGAGACGAGGAAGGACATCTCTTCATGGGAGCGATCATTGCCTTCCAAAGTCTTGTGCTGGGCGCCGAGGCCGACCTTTTCGGCGATTTGTCCGCGGGGGGTTGGATGTTGGGATACTGTATTTTGGCCTTCAACCTCTATAATTGCTTAGGATTCCATTGTAAGGAGACTTGCCCGTTTCGGTCTTGTTTTTGTATTACGATTGCAGTTCTTATACAACATCACAGATCGGGACCATTGCATCCTGCGAATCAATAAATGATGAGAAGTTTCCACCATCCTTTGTTTGTAGTCGGCCATACTCGCTCCTTGAAGAACTGGTAACAACAAATGAACATGTTTTCTTTCTTTTGTGTAGAATGTAAACCCGTGTTCACCGTTCTTTGGTGTCAAAGAGGATCCACATTCCTCCACTCTCCACCCCTCCAGAGCAGGTGAGCTTGGAGCTAGAGGTCGAGGAGACCTGGTTGAAACGATGGGCCATCGGCCTCCTCTTCCTCGATGTCCCTGAGATGCATGGGTGGGCTGTGGTCTGACACGGCCACTGCCACGTTCTGAAGCCTCCAAGGTGTGTCCCGGGCGCATTCAGATGTAGGCCATGTAGGCCTTTGCTTCACCAACCTTGACCCAGACATGTAGCTCAAGCTGGCGTGGTGAAAAAAGCTGCAAGATATCCCTTTTTTCGTTGCAAGAACGGTCACGCTGTAAGGGAATCATCTCCGGATAAAGCCTTGTCGACTTGAACAGAACTAGGTCAACTAGGTCTTTGCTGACTGGTTTCAAGCCATGTTGATGTTCAACTGTTCAACCTTGAAACCTCCATCACCGAGAGGCTTCAGATGATTCAGACAGACCCTCAGCATCCCCACGCCGTGAATGGGGTGGCCAGTAGGATCCCATCACATCCCCACTACACAGAGGTGACGATGTGGTTAACAGGATGCGGAGAAACCGATGTTCTGATGTGACGACCCGGTTACAATTGGCTCAGGATTGGACTGGGGTGTTGAAGGTATGTTGGAATCACCATGGGCCATGGGAAACGTTTGGAGGCCAGATGCATCTTCAAATTTTATGTAATTTGATATAATTTGTTTGACGAGGAATGCGGTGACTCGGTGGTCTTAGGGTTTGGGCGGCTGGTAACGTATCAAAGCGGGCCTTCACGCGTCATCAGGGTTGAACTTGCAACTCATTTCTTACTTTTTTTGCTAACTCGTGACATGATATATATATATATAGATTATCTGATTAGCGTACCTTGGGCTTGCATTTCATGGAAGGGCTGAGTGTTTGGGGATGTGTAAGTATGTGTGTGTGGTTTGTCCATTGAGAATTCAACTTGGCTTGGTGTCCAAGCCCTCGTACTTCTCACAGCCAGTTCCCGACACCAGCATGACCAGTGGCTCGTTTGTGGTCCAAGCACCCGGTATTCACACTGCAGGTCTTGTTCCTGTTCATATTTTTCGTGGAATACATCTTGCGCAGTCACGCGCTGCGGATGCAATACGATCCTTGGCGCTTTGTGACATTAAAGGTATGTGATCCTGCTGCTATATATATATATATAGACATACCCTCTCTCCAACAATCATTGTGGAAGTGGAAAATGACCACTGAGGGACTGAGGGGTTGTCCACTTCAATGTTTGTTGCAGGGCGGTTGTATGAAGAATCTAGCTAGGGGATCGCAATGGATCACAGGTGTGAGAGTTGCGAGGATTCTTTTTCCCGGAATCCATATTGGTTTTCCAAAGACAGTGCCAGGGTTGCAGAAGACTGCAGGATTGCCAGGGCCAGAACGCCTCATTTTCTGATACTCAAGAGCCCATACTTCCATGCTAACTCAACGCGATGAGTATGGGAATTGTTTCACAGAGCTATGTTTGCTTATTGGTTCATGTTGGTATTCGCGGCATTGCATCCCAACTACTTAAGGTCAACTGAAGATCCCAGCCAATCAATGCTCCCTGTGAAACATTAGAATGACAGTATGATGCCACCAATATAGTTTGTTTTTTTGAAGAGATCACTTTCCTTCTCATTTCTCATCAATTTGTGGTTTGTTCAGAAGCCATCGCCTCGACACAGGACGCGATTTTGTGCCGCTCTGCGGCTTTGTGCCACGATTTTCAGGTCCTTTCAGCCAGCGGGCTTTTTGACTTGTTGTTGCTGGTCGCTTGGAGGATGAAGAAGTGTCGCTGCGGATAGGCCTGGCATTCTGGGAGGGTTGTGCGCAAGTGGAAGGCACCGCAGCACTCAGTTTGGGTGGTTATTTGATGGTAACTCATGGTGAGGAGGCTCTATAAGCCATTCTTTGGGTGGTGCTGGTGTATCATTCCAGAAACTAGGTAAGGACAAAGGGAACATGTTCATCCGATTCATCCTGTTCCCCAAATAAAGTCTTGAAATACTTCTTCGGGTCCACACTGGAAGCTGCCGGAAGTCCTGCCGTCCTCCCACTCCCACTCGTCCGGTCCAAGTAGGCTTGAGCCAGAGAGTCTCAGGTATAGAACATGACTCTAGACGATATTAAGATGATGTGAACTCAAAGGTTTGAGTATACGTGAGTGAGTACACCTAAATTTGGGATAGCTAGTCATGTAGACTTTTCATCCCAATTTCCCAGTGGTTCTCTTTTGACCATTCCAAAACACCTGGAAATCCACCTGCACCACCCCTGCCGCACTCAGGTCACCGGGCTCTTTGCCGCCCTGGTGGCCTTTTTGGACTTGTCGCCCGGCCGAGGTCGCCGTCGGAGGTCCCGTTTGGGAGAGCGGAGAAAACCGGAGAGCGGTCAAATCACTGGAAGGGTTTTTCGTACAAAGGCAGGTCCAAATGGTCTCTTGGTCTTGGGTCGGTCTGCAGATATATACTGGGCCCGAGAATCCCAGACTCGCAGAGGCTCTTCAAGCGGCGCGTCGTCGCACCGTTAGGCATCCGAGATGGTAACCGGAACACGGTGCATCGCAGATCGCGGGTAGCCAGCAATCAGAGTTTTTGACCAGTACTATGCATCTCTCCAAAGCTGGATTGCAGAAAGTGTTGGAGACCAATGCCAGAGGCGAATTAGCAAGAGGGCTTGACTGTGTTGATTTCCAAGCAGAGAATTGTGCTGTCAAAGGACTCTGAGACTCTGTTGATTTCCAAGCCGAGAAATGTGCCGTCAAAGGACCGGGGGCTACCATTATGTTTGCAAGAATTTGGCGCCTACCTAAAGTTGGTTGAATGCCGCACTGCAGGTGCCATCGAATCTTAGTAGAGGAGGTGTCCTCCAAGTCAATAAAGGTCCATCAAGGAGGGCACCCTGAAGGTAAGGAGGTGGCCTCCGAGCAAAAAGAGAAACACAAAAGAAACGAGACCCACCAAATCGTTCCTGACCCTATTCAGAAGGCTGAGACCTGTACCTCGCCACACTTTTATTCAATTTAGTGCACCAACACCATCCTAAAGCCCAGACCCAGGCAGTGCCAAAGAGAATAATTGAAACCCCTTTACTGGACCCATCTAGTTCTGCACCAGACCAAGACCACCATACACTCTGTCAGTCTGAAACCCCTATAAACTACAACGTTCGTGAGTATACAATAACACAAAAAGAAGCCATTGTGTGGAGTCATTTTGTTGTTATGTATACAAATAATATGCCATATACAGAAACTGTCCTTCTTCCTTGCAATGACGCGGACACTGCAACTTGGGTGGTACGTACCCGATTCAGCGAACACATGGAACACTGTCCGATGCAGCTGTCATCTATGGGCGAGGCATTGTCACAATGCACGAAAGACAACGCAGTGACCTTTTTGCAAACAAAGATGTTGAAACATCATGAAATGACCAAGATCACGTCCCAAGGAAGGAGACCCCACTATTCTTATGAAATCAATGTAGCGCTCACACTAAGGGATGCGTATTTTCAGGGTCCAGAGGCTCAGCATATAGAAACCTTATGAAAACCTAAACCCACTACACTACAATACAAACCATCTCAAGGTGTGATATCAAGATGAACCATATAGGATGTATAGGACATAGGACACACATGGATACACCTATCACATCTTCAAGAATAAAGGTCAGGTTTGGGGCCTCAGGGAACTGCCCTTTTTCATTGCCCAGGTTGGAGCTCCCCCTACCAGAGCTCCTGTTGGGCGTGGCCAAAAGCATCCGACGCCTGAGGCGGACGTCCGACGCGGGAGAAGGGTCTTTGGGTTTCCGCAACAACCACAACCACGACAACGACAAGAACAGCAACATGAATGACTAAGACGCACATGGAAGAGATGTTGTTTGCCAACCAATATGCGCTTTGAAACCATTTGCAACATGGATGTGTATGAATGCTTAATTTAAGAGATGTGGATCAAATTGGACAGTTGTGACTGTGTGTATGTTAATTTGTTTCAAAGGTATGTTAATATCTTCGGGTGTTCTCAAGGGCGCATTGGTTGAAGAAAGGTTACGGGCAGAAGTAGGTTCAGAATAGGTTTGTTCAGTATTTGGCTGTATATGTGGATTCCAACTGGAAGTTGATTGCTTCTCATACAGCCACGTAGCAGTTTCGGTAACACCCAAGGATTGGGTTCACAATCAACCATAAGTGGGGGATTGGTGGGCTGATCTACCGCAGCGTTAGCTTTTTCGTGCGCCTTAGAGATGCAGCCGATGAACAGTTCACAACCCTCTATACCTCCTCCCACTCCTCCTCCCTTGTCTCGAGTATATTCAAAGCCAAACATGAACGGGGATCATTGGCAATATGGTACGGCAATAGAAACTACGTAACCCACTATACTGCCCCACTGGAAGCTACTGGAAGATAACATGGGGAGACGAACTCCTAAATGTTTCTCCATCAAGTTAGAATGCGTCCAAATCTTACACATATGTTTTTTCATCACCGAGATGTGCTCGTTTGCTGACCCCTGCAGTTTCCCAAAACGTCATTCTAACTGTTCGATGGGTCGGTATATATATATAATATATTGGAGCCCAAAGGGCATAATAGCTAGAGCACTTCGAATTTCTGTCT
>CAXAMN010000001.1:2598154-2624362 GCA_963970005.1 Durusdinium trenchii | reverse complement strand
GAGACGATTTGATCGTCCTCTTGGTCTAGAAAGAAGAGCGGAAGCTTATATATATCGTCTCAGAGTGGATGGCACCATGTCATCGGAACCACAACTTGAGCATACCCAAGCAGAGTGGGACCTTTAGAGGTGCAGTTCCTGCTAGAAATGAAGAACCTACTTGAACAGATGATAAGTTCATAAAAGTTGCAGCTGGTGCAACTCTGCCTAAGTATCCAAAACAAGCCGGCAACTCATTCAAAGCCGGATATTTGTTTGCAAAGATCACCCTGAAGGGTTAGAAGGCCCTGCAAACAAAAAAGACAAGTGCCCATCCTGACACCACCAAATCCTCGGAAGATCAAGACAAAACCCGTCATCTATTTTGTTTCCACAATGACATGTGCGGCAGCCAGGCTAGAAAAAGGATGGACCAAAATTTATTGGGACATGTGACCAAGAGTGTATCCAATACAACATATGACCAACATATTTCAACCTTCCTTTGCCCCGTTCGAGTCAGAGTAGATTCCGAGCTCCGGCGCTGCTGAGAATCCTGCGGATCGGACGGGTCTTTGCCATCTTCCCGGCGCTCTCGCTCCTCATCAAGGGGCTGATCCGGACAGCTGGAAGTAGCCTCCGGGCATTTTTGGGTGGGCGGTGAACTTCTGAACAATCAGTTTGGTGGGTGTTTTAATGTGACATAGTGTTTAAACATTTAAACACACCATGTTCACAAACCTATATGGAAAAGTCATCGCAACATTTGTGTTTTTATTTTTCCGGGGTACGGGTGTTTAGTTTCACTCCGCCCCCATGCAGGAAAGGGCTAATACTAATGTTCTTTTCGACGGTTTGGTCGTTTTGACGGCACCGTAGCACTCTTCCAGGACCCAAGTGGCCATCGTGGACAGTGCCGTGTTGATTTGCATGATGTGACCTGGCAATTCGAAGGTCATAGATCCATGGCGATCGGCATTTGATCATGATAGATCCGTCAGATCGTGATGGATTCACATGTGATGGTGTTTTAGTTTTGTTTTTAGTTTCTCCGCGAGAGGAAGTCAGAGACTGTTTCCGTGGAGTGTGTGGTTGCTGAAAAGATGTGGCCCGGAACGAGAGGGGACCCTTCCAGATTGGAGGGTCTTGCACTCGGACCTGGGTCGGGATGGTCCGGGGAAGAGACATCAAGGAACCATAAACCCGAATCTTCCAACTTCCAACGACCATAGAACCAAAACAACCAGAATTGTTGGTAGTTGGAAGGTGCTGAATATTCCAGGAATATAAAACATGCATGATCATTGATTCTGTTGTTCCAAGGGGTGGGTTGTCAATGGTCCCGATGGTAGTGGCAATCCCATTTGAGGTGTACTGCGAAGGAAGAGCTTTCCGTCAAACCTTCAAGTATATAACATGTTGTGTTTGAGAGTGGGCGGTTGAGCTAGCTGATTGGGGCTCGAATATGTTCGGTATATAGATTCGATCTCAGGTCGGTGTCATGAAGTCTGCAAACTAGTAACAAAGGGCATCGGCATCGCTACTAGGAGCAAAGACGCTACGAGTAGCTGCTGGCCTTACTACTAGGAACAAGACGCTATTAGTATCAAAGATCCGCGACTCTTCTCGTCGCGAACACGCAGAACTACGAGGTCCCTGATGGGTGCCTTGCTGTGCGCAGAAGAGTTGGGCCATTCAGAGGAGGGCAAGGACGAGGGGCCATCGAAAAGGGGATGGGAAGATTTGCGAAATTGCCTCAGCAATCCATATGTTTAAGTAGGTATGATTTAAGTATGTTAAACAATTAATGTAAAGAACACGTGGTGTTCGGTCCACTCATCCTTTTTGGGAGGAGTTCCTGAAAGATCAAAAGGGCCAATATCGCTTGAGTTATTATGAACATGTTACTCTTACACCCTAAGTGGTTCAACTTGAAATGTGTTTTCAACACGTGCTGACATGGCGTGCAAATCTTACCAGCTATTATAGCTGGGGGAAGAAGGCAAATCGGCAAACATTTCCTGGCACATTATTTTCGGGCATATGAACATTCATGGAGGGCTAAAGTTAGCGTAGTGAAGTAATACATATGGGGATATCCAAGTGTATTTGTCTTTACCATGTGTCTTTCAAAGGTCCCAATATTTCAATAATGGTTCTGGCAGTTTCAGGAGTCAAGTGTTACTAGCAAGCAATAATGATTCTTCTAGAGTTGTGTTGCACAGATTCTCAGTCACAGCTATCTCCGTGTGATAGTGTCCGACATGCAACTCTTGCACCAACAATGGAATTACAAGTGTTCCATACCATCGTGCTGTTGGAATCATATATATAATTATATATATGCATGAATATCCAGGACCGATTCCCGGTTCAAAACCGTACCAAGATGCTCCAACTTTGCGCTCTCTCTCTCTCTCTCGTTCAATTTCCGCCGATGTCTTTGGACGCAAAGGTGTAACATGAACGCCCTTCTCACCCACCACTCTGCAAAGCAGCAGGTCCCCCTGTCAATACCTTTTGGGTTTGCCCACTTTCCGCCCCTTTTCCCCCAAAAGCGAAGCTTCTTATACTTGGTTTTCTCGATGTTTCCTCCGATGCATCGGATTTCTCTCCGTTTCAGGAGCTCTTTGGCTCAGTGCTACAGAGCTTCTTCGTGCATTTGCAGCTGGTCCTCATCGAAGCCTGGCCCGACATCGCTGTCCCTTGACCGAACGGCCCAGGCGAACGCAGCGGGCGTTCCAACGCCGCGGGCGTTCCAACGGCGCCCACGGCGGAACGATTGAACGGAACCAGCTCGGAGGGTTCTGAGACGTGAAGACGTGTATATATATATATATACTATGGTACCCCCACCCCCGAAGACCTACCATGTTTGTTGGTATCAAGATCATTCAAGATCAGGGTAAAGACATGATTCGTTAGTCAGTTTTTTTCATGAAATTCTTTGGCAAAAGACGATGTGTTGAGGGGTACCATATATTTTACTAAACATGTCTAAAACATACAAATCAATACACTAGACAAATTGAAGACACAGGCACACAAATCAATATATTGCAAGGCCTTGCAAGGTCCGGATTGAAGATTGAAGATTCTGAAAAGCCTATTCAATCCAGCAATGGATTGAAAATTGAAGATGCTGAAAAAAAACTTGTTCAATCCAGCCCTGGAATTCCTCAATCTTCAATCCAGTTCCCTGGATTGAAAAAGTTTTCCCAGTTACTGGTAGTCAGAAGATGAGGTGGATGCTCACTGGATTGCCCACGAGATTGGTGTGGCTGCCCTTCTCTTTATGGTGTGCCCCCTCACACCATTGCCTGACCTGAGAGCCTTCAAATGCCTTTGGTGCATGCACATGAACCCATGCGAGAAAGGAGTGGCATCAAATCAAAGTGGTTCATCTTGAATGTTCATTGTACGCCTATGTCCTCGGCAAGCTGTTGAAGCAGATCAGTTCGGGAGTCCATGTCGCTTCTTCTATCCCTCTTCGTCTCGGAAGAAAGGGAAGGGTCGCATGGTCCAGAGACCTGCTTCAACACTGTCGCGCCAACCTGCATAATACGTTTGTGTTTCTTTCCACTGTCATCTGAACTTATGGTCATCTGGTGTAACTTGTGTATGTTGCTTTCTTATGGTCGTTTGGTGTGTTGGTCAAACACCTGCAGCATAAACGGTGTGTATTTGGGGGGGGGGTAGCATTTACGTGTTTATATGTGCGGGTGTTTAAGAAGAAAAACTGACTCCGATTGACTCCGCGGTTTGGTTTCTGTTGTTCCTCTGGAGACTTCGACAGGCAGTGCAGTTCAACTGGATTAGGGAGTCCCGTCCAATCCACGCCAGTATGTTGCGTCGGCCGCTTGGCTTAGGAGGTGATGATGCGAAGCTCTAAGTTTTGGGCAGTCTATGTGGCAGCTTGATTTGGACACACTTGCTGACAAGGAGGGCCCATGAACCTATTTTCATGCAACCTGCACAAGACAACAAAGAGGAAAATCAATTGGAATCGGCAGTTTTGGAAGGACACGCGTTCAGGAATGTTCAGGTTCGGTCTTGGTTCCATGACTAGATGGCTGAAATTTGGAGCTCCTGGCAGCCACAACAAGACCATCCGTCAGGTTCGGTTCGTTGCGTGACTATTGATAAGCATCCACAAAACACAATTATTAAATCTTTTGTTTAGGTACTCATGTGACGTTGCTGCATGTTCTTGCCCCTTGGTCCCTTGGTTGTTATCCCACCAGCAAGAAGAGCATCTTTGTTCAACAAACTGCACTTTCAAGTTCTTGAGTTGCTAGCCAGTCGTTCATACACAACTTGTTTCAGCAGAATTTGAGCCCTAGGTGCGCTCAGAATCTGATTTGGTTTACTCTTCATGGAAATCCTGCCCAAACGCCGCTAAATCTTGTTAATGTGTTTTCCCTTCGGCCGTGGTACCAGCCCTGAGCATCGAACATTGATTGTAGTCAATAAACTTCAGAGGTTTTTGAATTGTTCTTTTTTCCAGATTGATTTGAATTGATGTTTTCAAAAAGTATCAGATTGATGTTTAGTTTGTATAATGATTTATATAGTGATTTTGGAGATCCCCAAAACATTGTTTTTATATTGATTACAATCTATTGACAATCAATCTTCGATGCTGGAGTGTCTTTCTTTGGACATCGGACATGGGTCCATCAGGACACCCATCCGGAGAAGTCATCCGAGGTCCTCTTTTTGATGGTGAGCAGCTTTGCCGTGCTGAACGTCGTGACCTGGCTGTAACAAGGTGGCGTTGGGGAAAGAGCTTTGAGGGTCATGTTGAAAGATCTAGTCAGTGATGTTTGTTGGTTGTGTTTTGTTTTTTGGAGCAGTTGCGGTATCGGCACAAAGGAAAGATTAAGAGTTTCTTCACGATCCGAGCAACAGCTTCCACGTGCTCCACAGTAGCATGAGGGTTGCAGTTGTCAACCGCTCCTGTAAGCCTCCAAGTGCACAGGAAAGGAAAGGCATCGCACACCATCTCCAGATCATCAAGTGCCTGCGGGTTCAGAAGAAAAGTCAGGCTCACAGCCGCCAAAACGGTCACTGTCTCAACTAAACCCTCTTCCTTCCACGAGTCTGTCGCTTCAGCACATCTTGCTAAGTAAAGAGACACACATGCGCGCTAGACGATACGAATGCAAGCATAGTGCCCCCTCGCCTGCAAATTAACACCACCCCCTGAGATACACATCGACACCCCCCTTCAAAAAAACACATGTACGCACCAGACAACACGCGCGGAAGCATTTTGCCCACACCCGGGAAACCACCCCTGCGATATACAGGTGTGCACTTAAAGACAACACGCATGCAAGCATTTTGCCGACCCCCAAACCCCCCTTGAGATATGCATGCAGATGCGCGACGAACCCTCGGAAAAGTTGGTTCTGAATTCCAAGCTCCACTGTGTTCTAATTATGTAAAACCGGCAAAACATTGCTCAAAAGACACTTTTTTTTTCATGGTTTATCATGTTTTTGGAAAGTAACATTGAAAATCACGTAAACATATAAAAGTCTATAAACGTAGACATGATGCACTTCGAACTTCGTGCCACTGTCTTAAGTAAGGCTGTGTGGATATATGCATATTCATTGGTCTATATGGAAGGATACGTGCGATTATACCCTGACTCGCCTTCTGTCTTCATTTTCCGTTTGACTAGGTCACTGCGATTGTGTGCGATGGCGTCTTGGACTTGGCACAGGGCCAACCTCCCAAGTCCTTGGACCAAGTTCACGCGCAGCACCGAGCCTTCCGTGACCAGGCCCGGCGACTCGAGTCATCCTGAGTCGGCGGTGTGGTGGTGTCATGGTTCGGGGGGTCATGGTCGTATGCATCCATATATATATATAGATAGAGAGAATGGTTTGTTCCCTCCACCCTGGGTGGGTCGACCACCCAAAACTATGAGATATGTAAGTATACATACTGTATCTATGATTGATATGTTGCAAAAAATAGTGTTTTCTTGCGGTCTTGTGGTGGTGGTGGAAAAAGACAGGAGGGTGTACTTTTGACAGGTTGGAAAGCAACCTTCAGTGACAACAAGCTGGATTGTGACCATCTACAAGCAGTGAAGGTGATTTTAGTCAATTGTTGGGAGCTCATTCAATCCAAGTACTGGGGAATCATGGGGGGTTCAGTTACAGTTCCCTTGAAAAGATCGAACGTGGTCAAAATTGATGCAGAGCCGTGGGCAGGAGGTTTTGGACGTCTAATGTGTACAGAGTAAATGTATATACATATATACATAATTAAAGAGAGCGGGGGGTCATGGGGCCTGGGTTTTTGGTTTTCCCAAATTTTTAGGTAAATGCTTCAGTGGCAGCCCCTCTCCATATAAACACACATATAATCTATTCCTGCTCTCTCTATATGAACAAATATATAATGTACTCCTGAAGCAGGGTCATTTTACATATTGTTTTGGAAGCAGCAATCAGTCGTTCAGATGGTTTTGAACAAGATAATTAGAAAAGAAGCAGGCCATAAAAGTGTTTATGTTAACAATTGTCCTCTAGATCTCTGCTTATAATTATGTTTAGATTTGGAAAGATTGTATATTATATAATATAGACGCGTTTATGTCATAAAAGATGCTCTATAGATCTCTGCAGATAATCATTCTTAGATTTAAACAACTATGTAGAAACCTTGTATGTTAAAAGCTTTCTTCTAGATTTCTGCGGGTAAGAGCTTGCATTTTCAAAGCTTTCCTCTGGATCTCTGGGAAAGTAGATATCCCATATATGTATGCTTTCATTAAAGGAAAGCTCTTGAAAGAAAAACTTATTTATGGATATATAGCATGTTTAAATTGACATGACTCGACCATTTCCAGAGATCCAGAGGAAAGCTTTTGAAATGATAGCTTTTATATTTGTTTATTGTAGGTAGAAATGATCATCCCCAGAGATCTAGAGGGAAGCTCTTGAATTAGAAGCTTGTACATAAACCATTTTTAATATGTCTATGTTATCTCCAGTGATTACTGTAAATAGATATATCTAAGCTGATTGGTGTCAGAATAAGATGTAAAACGCTTGAGCTACAAGATGCACAAGTTGAGGAGGCTTCGAAATTACAAAGCTGAAGCAAATGCAACAAGCATTGAATTAGAACTACAGCTTACACAGATTCATAACAGTTTCATGTAAATTGGAAGGTGTCATTACAGTTTCATGTCAAGCTGATTGGACATGCAATTGGCAACCACATTGATACCAATCAGAAGTTAATGGACAGACTTGTACATGGAGATTTCGACAAGGACTAAGGGAGTGTTGGGCTCAGACGCTTTCATTGTAAGAGCAAAGAACATATGCCTTTAGGTGAGACTTAGGCTCACATGCTTGAAGGTTGAACGAAATAGTAATAACACAGATTGACCTAAACAGGAAAACAAAAAAAACATTGAGAAAACCAATAACAACCTAGGAAAAGAAAACAAAAAACACAAAAAACAACTTGGGAAAACCAAAACCAAAAAAAACTGGGGAAGTCTTGAGGAAAGGGGTGTCCAGCCAAGAGTCTCTGAGATTTGTGTTTTTGATTTCCCAAGTTGTTTTTTTGTTTTTTTCCTAGGTTGTTTTTGGTTTTCCCAAGGCTTTCTTGTTTATTTTTGTGTGTTTCTAAGTCTTTGTTGTTTTAACTGCAAATTATTCAACGTTTTTTTAGTTTTGATTCTATTTGTTGTTTGTGGTTTTGATTGTATTTGTGAAAAGTTGTCTACAAATACAGAAAACCAAAAACCCAGGCCCCATGGCCACCCCTTCTGTAATTAAAGGTAATTCTACCTCACACACATATTATATATATATAGAAATATGAAGTGGACTTTACCCAAAAGACTTCTCTATATCTGTCGTGGGAAATTGGGGTTGGAAAATTGCCCCAGAGTTGGAGAATCCCTGGAGCAAATACAGTGTGAAGTGTCTACAGGTGGTGTTCCTGAGAACACTTCCATCCATGTTCAGTGTTCCAAGATGACGATGTAGCATTTAACTCGATGAAACAAATTGCTTTCTAGCTTTATCATATCAGTACAATTGGACCTGCAGAAATGCATGTTAAAGTACGGTGGTTTTTTTTTCCAAGACGGTGTCGTTTGTTGTGACAAGGTGGACATCAGCAAATTGTGTGATGAAAAATTGGTTTGTTCGCATCCAAACGGTGTCTTTCCCCATCCATGGAGTTTGAGCACTTGTGTGCATCCTTTCTGCCGATACTCCTTACTGTTGGTTAGGTTCTTTTGCTTCCAAGAAATTCCTTTAAACGTTTATGCCATTGGAAGACTATCCAGAACCTGAGAAGAAGTGTGGATTAGTGCTAATTCCTTTTGGAACATCTACCTATAGCCCGCCAAGGCCTCGGACCTCTATAGCACTGCTAAGAAGGGAAGGAAAGGCGAGCTGGAGTCCAAAAACTGTGGCAGTTTGCTGCAAACCCTCGAGCCTTGGCGGGACAGGGCGCCCAAAAGAGGGAGAGCGAGCTGCAGCGCAGATCTGTGTCATTCCTCCCTTTTTTGATCTCTTGTTGCAACTGGATCCTCATGAACAACAGGTCTTGTTTGAACCATAGCCAAGAATGAAGACCCTTTAGCAGACGCAGTTCGTTAATTTCGATCACCATTTTTTTCCAGCCCTGCTTCAGCTCTAAGCTCCAGCCCTCATGCCCAAGCACTGAAGGAGCTTTTGGAAAGGGTAATGTTGACTGTTGAGTTGATCGATAATCTAGGTACGTGTACAAGCGGTTATTAGTGAGCAGTCAACATCACTAGATCAACATTTCCTAGCAATTTGCACCTGCTTATCCCACCAGTCCACAGGCGGGCCCCACAACCGCCGCTCCCTTAAAGTGGATTGGTTGCCACTAACTTTGTAATTTTCACATCCCAGGATGGCAAAGCTCTCTTGAAGAAGATGCACATTGCCTTGCCATCCGAAAGACAGATGAGAGGCCTGGTGGACCCCGATGCATCTGGCACCGTTTCGTTGGAGGAGCTACAAGAGGGGCTCATGCGATTGCGCGAGAGCCACACAGACTTGATGAGTTTGGGGACTCAGCGCCCTGGCAGTTTGATGAAACCAATGGCCCAAGCGATAGAATCGACGGTCGGGAGGGACCTACCAGCTCACCTATGCGTTTTCCCCCAAGGACTGATGTGGAATTTTTGGTAGCGTTTGCAGATGAATACCCCCAAAAAATGTTTGTTCTGCAGTGAAGAGCAGTGGTTTGATCTGTGTCCTCAATATAACTTAATATTCTCATGGTCATGTCCTGGACTTCTCAGTGAGTCGAGTGGCCGAATGGACCGGATCCGACTATGGTTATGGCCGATCGTGGGCCAGTGGCTTCTCAACAGCAAACTAATTGTGTTGACTTGTTGTCAACACTTGTCAGTGAACTACTATAGGTTGATCTTCATGTTCATGGGGCAAAGTGCATGTAAGCTTGCACCCAGAGCGGGAACTCGTTCACTCTCCAAGGTGTGTGCTACATCGACGCATTCGATCCAATTTGGCTGCGCTTTACCAAGCGGAACAAACCATTGAGCAAAAGCTGCGAACCCAAAGTGATGTCACGACTGCGCGACTCCGCACGGTGATGGATCAGCTCGAAGTTGCTTGGACCGTTTCTGGGCTTTTCGTGCGACGGCGGATTTTTACGATTTGTTGCGCCGCGACGGGGCGGATTTTTGGCATCCCTGTCAGAGGTCCGGATGAAACGAGGGTTCAGTCGGATTCTGAGAGTAGTGATCAAGCGAAAGTCCTGAACGTCATTGGCTTGTAGAATGCGAAACGAAGAAAGCGCATGGAATTCCCCAATTCTTTACCACGAGTTCCAAGCAGGACCCCAATAGATTGGGAGCTGCGGCTACGTTGGAAGGAGGGAACCCTGGAAAGAATCCCCAGCAACGCCTAAAGACCTAGGGGAAGTTCCCGAAGACTAAAAACCAGACCATAACAAAATTGTCTAAGACATTGTTCACCCGGTTCTCTAGCCACTTTTTTCGGGTAGGACATACCTAATTCCCTGGGACTGAGGTACCCGGTTTTCACTGTTCAGTGTCCACATGTCTGAAAATCCCCACTCCACTTGTTGAATGACCACCCAGTGCTGCTGTTCGCCACCGGAATCCGCACAGACAGATCTGGCATTCCCAGGAGCTGGTCAGCATGCCGTCCAGACAAGGCGCTGCAGAAGAAGAGGAGTTGTACAAGGCGACTTGGCCCAGCGCGCTCGTCCCTTTGAGACAGTTGGACATGTTGGACTCACCAAGCTACTCCAGGGGGCAAAGCAATGTGAATCTTGGACCATAGGTTCCTTGAGTAGCGAGTTCGACTCCAGTTCCTGGAATTATTGCACTCTCCTGATCCATTTGTTTACTTGGGGATTGGAGGAACATGTTGATATATGTTATGATATGTTGATCCTCAATCTCAAACAAGAACCTTGGAATCCCATGAGAGAACTTATTTTGGAAGGACGCTTCCAGTGCATCATGCCTGGTAGTTCGGAACTGACTGATGTTGATCTTGGTAAGTTTACATGAGTTTTTGGCAGGCGGACTTGAAGCAGGACCACCCGTGTTCTTTTGCATAGTCTTCATGGTTCACTTCTTCATGTTCATGATCAGCCAGCTTCATGCGGTTTCCTTCAGCGGTTTCTCCGCGGAGATCGATCAGACCCGAGGCTTTGCAGGGCATGCGGCGCCTCGAAGAGGTCCTCGGGTGCTTGGAGCTTCGGAGCGGTCCGATCGGGGGGGCACACGGCGGGGAACGGTGAGAGGGCAGCGGCCCGTTTGGTTCAATTGGGAGGTAGAAGTAGCGCATGAAGTAGCGCATGGGATGTTTGAATCCAATCGCTTTGGGAGGTAGATACTGTACCTCTTGGGGTGGATGGGACTCCAAGTAGATACCGCCCCGAGAGGTTTGGTGGAATGGTTTGTGAAGCAGGTGAGACGTCAAGCTACCATATCTACGAGGCCCACGGCACCAGTGAAGCAAATGTGGAACGGTCATCAAAGGCGAGGTAGTACCTGGATGTACATGGTAAAGCCCTGTAAGACCCTTCCAAGCGTTCTTGGATCCGTGAGGATCCACATTCCATCGGGTATACTTCCATCGGGTATGGTGTGGTGGTTCACTGTCCATCGATGATTTTGTCGTGTTAACGCCTTTGCCTCTTTTCGGAGAATGCGAACTGAATGAAGAAACTGCGTATCGATATACTGGGGACTGAAAAGCTCATGGATTTGGAAGAAAGACGGTGGAGCCCGGACATGTTTAGCCTCGACATTGACCTGAGACTCTTCTCATTCAATTGACTAGGGTATACAAGCACCAACCAATACAACATGCTGTTCATATTGGGTACTGTTACTGCAGAGAAGTATCTATCTACGGTTCCGAAGGACTGATGGAATTCGTTATGCAGCCGGAGTGGCTGCGTGAATTGAGGTGCATATTCATATATCAAGCCTCAACGACGGGAGACCACAATGGAATGTCGCATTCAACCCTCCAGATCAGGGGAACCTCCATCCGTGGCAGCCAGGAAGTGATTTTTCCGAACGGACCGTGTTTTTTCCTCCTAGCTAAGCTAAGCACGCCGGGTTTACCAAAAACTTTGAAGCAGGCGGTACTCCATGGAACTTCCATGGGACTGACACTCCACTGCTTTCAGAGTAGATGACACAAATGTCCAAGTTGGGTCTACGAGTCTAAGACATTTTGGGTGCCAGTGCTATCTACTCTGAAACCACGGTATTTCCCGAACAGTTGTGGTGCTTTCAGAGGTCAATGTAGGTGAAGAGTAAATATCCCATGGAGCAAGCGTCTGGGTCGGAAATTACGCGAAAAGGCGTGTAGAGGACCCCGTTTCTTTAAATCCAGGTTGAGAAAAAACTGTGATTTGTTTGGATGAGAGTGTAACGCTGATACTGACATTATTCCTGTGTTGGATCTTCCAACGTCTTCCAACCATTTGATATGAACAAAAGAATGGCTTCAGGCTAGGGCTCCCAAGTTGCTGTCAATTGACGTGTCGTGTGTTCGAAGATCTTGATTTCTAATTGGTTCATAGATTTTGTTGGCTTTGATTCATAAAGAATGCGAAGGCACCTCACTCGGTTCCATTCCCAGCATGCTTTTCCACCTAGGAACAAACCATGCTGAATACCATCAACGTGAGCTACACAGAGAAGCAGAGCTTCCAGAGCACGGCCGTGCAGACGCTGCATACGGCGCCACCAACGATGACCGTGCCTGTGACGCCACCCACCCGGCTCCCACCGATGCCGAAGCGAGTGACGGAGCGCCGGTGGGGTCGCGCGCAGACACAAGAAGTGCTACAAAAAGATTGGTCGACGCATTTGCTCTGAGACGAGATCTGTCGACGCATTTGCTTCATGTTGGGCTTGTGTTGTGTGTTTTGCCGAAGAGGGGTGGTCGTGGTGATGGCAAAAGACACTGCTTGAATTAAACATGATTTTGAGTCATAGAAAGCATCTCTGTTAACTGCTTTTCTGTGTTGACCTTGGGAGCATCGTGATTGAATTGCGGCAAGGTGTTTCAAACCGGAGATGAGCTCGTAAATGAAACAGCCATTACAATTAAGTCTGAGATAACTAAATGACTTTTTAAAGGTATCAATTTTGGAAGCAATTGTTTCATGATCCATTTTGTAGAGTAGGTCATCTAGTGACTAGCCGATGACAGTCTAGGGTTATTATGTCCTTGTGGCCTACACACTCTCCGAACAAAACCCACCAACCTTCAGCAGGACCCTTCAGCGGGGATCTGCATGGACCTCGTCCCCATGTTGCACTCTGGGTAGGCCTTCAGATGAATGCCGTACATGGTCAGGAGGGATGGACACTTGATTCAAGAAATCCAGCACCACTAAAAAACCCGCAACAAGAAAGGAGCATGTCTTGAACAAGGTGTTCCTCTCCAGGTTTTTTCTAGCTTTTCCTAGCTTTTTCCAGGTGTCCTCCAACAGTCCTAGCCACCTCGCCACCGGGCCGGTGGGTTGATGCTCGCCCCCTCGCCGAGGATTGGCTGGGATATTTCCGCGCCAACTCGCTCGTGAACACAGGCCGGGATATGGATCGCGGGGGCCTTCATCGAGCGAGGTCGATTGGATCGGAATCCGAAGTGGTGTTTCATGAGGTCGAATAGGGAGAGTCCCTGGTCTGGAAACATAGACGCTGCATGAAAAAAATACACACCCGTAGTAGATCGTTCTGGGCGTTTTGGAAGAACCGGAGAACGTGCTTTGGTCGTCGATGTTCGGTTGATCAGCGAAAACGGGAGGTCTCCTTAAATCTATGACTGAAGAGAAAGGAAGACTGGGAACTCTCGTTTGGGGTTCTTGGAATCTTCTTGAATCTTCAGTTGCACTCCTCACGATATCCGCCTTGGTTCTTCAAGACCAGCGACTTCACCAAGTAGTTTGGCTTCACCCAATAGTTGTTGGTTTTGAAACACCCTCAGATCTTCTTATATATATATATATTTGTCAACAACGAAGGAACCAATAACAAATCCACAGACAAAGATGTAGACATTGAGTTTCTAGACAGCTGCCCTGCGGAGAAGCTGTGGATTGCAGGCGCCGTGCGGGCCGTCTTGGAATTCCTGTCAAAGTCTTTGGGATGTCAGCGGCTCAGAAGACGCAGAAGTGTTGCCAAGAACTGCTTCAGGGTTTATATAATCATATTGGCTCATGAAAATCATGAGGGGCCTCACAAGAACTGGAAGAAGAAGAAGAAGCAAATCCAAGAACTAAGTGGGTTGTTGAAATAAAGGGTGTCTACATTGTTGAGCCATGCAATCTTCCAGTGATTGCTTTAGCTGAGGATTCGATCCGCTTAACACTGGAACCGCTCGAACTGGGACTTGTGGTGTTGAACACCTTAAACCTTACGCGGAAGATCTCATTGAGCATACTATTGCCTATCTTTATTGATGCCGGTGGAAGATCATTCAGAAGGAATGCAACCTTGATTATATAATGACTAGCTAGGATATCAAGCCTCTATACACTGTCACGTTTATCCATTGGATAGATCAGCAAGTGGCATATTATTCATGCACAGGAAGGCAGCACAATTGTCCGAGACTGAAGAGAGCATCAACCGTCTAAAGGGTTCAGACATGTTACATGTTGCGTTGAATTCAGCCCAGAGCAAAGCGAGGGTCTCAAAATCAACGGCCTTCGTTCTGCAGAGCAACTCAGAGGGGGCCATTCGGGGGTTAGAAGGGAAAGGTTCCCACCGTGTTCAAGCCATTGCAATTGGCTTTCTGCAAGGGATCAACACCTTCGAAGCATGGTGTTGGAAGTAGGATGACAGTGGACAGTTTTGCATTTGCACGACTACCAAAAGTACCAGTTTTGATCCGGCCAAAACATGAAGAGCTTGCTGTGAAGCTTTGTCCTAGTGAGACTTCGTGGAAGGTGAGAAAGGACATCAGGCTTGTTTCGAGCATCAGAATTGTCGGGAGAGGGCATTTGTTACATGTGAGCGTTAAGGAAGGTGTGAAACTTTACACACCCTAAACCAGTGTAAAAAGCATTTGCACTGCGACTCCTACCATAGTTGAACAACCAGTCCGGAAACTGAGCAACATGGCTCAGGGTCCATGGAGACGCCGGTGCTGCTGGGCAGAGGGATTATCGCTGAGCAGCATGGCTGCTCGGTTTAAACAGAAGTTGCCATGGCTCACAGAACAGAACCAGAAACCAACAGCTTTTCGCCCGAAAATTCATCTTGCTATACTGGCTATGTGGACAGCAAATGACAGCCTCACTGAGATCAGCTGCGCCAAAGCCAACACCGGTTCACCGGTTCAGGGTCCTTACCGTCGTGGAGACGTGATGTTCTCATTTTGGGTTCCGCTTTCGTCCGTTTGGTTTTCCAGACCGCGGTTTTCCATGATCTCTATCCGGGATGGGTATTGATTTAGTGGCGCCATAGATTTCACCCGAATTAAACATCCATAATGTAATTCCCTCTTCTCTCAACACATCAACCCATTTTCCTATGTTCCCAGAGCGCGAGGTGTCACGATGCCAGCTTTGACATGGGGCAAAGACCTACTGGAAGCTCGTTCTTTCGACCGAATGGCCATGAATGGCCCAGTGATTCGAGTGGCAGTTGTCCATCTTAGATTTGCATTGTTGTTTGGATTCTTCCGGGATCACCATTGTCATTTACCAAACCACACACCACCATTTGACCATTGGGCTTAAAGTTTAAAGATTTTAAAGTGCCATGTCATGTGGCCTTTGCTTATTGTTCAATCATATTGAATGTTTTCACATCACCAACCCGCCATGTTGTGGTAATAACCAAAGTTCCCGTATGTACCATCAGCTCAGTGGAAGGTCCCTCAAGTGTAACAAAGGGGGCAACGGCGTGTCGGACTGCGCGATCCTTTCGCATAGTGGAGCTTTCCTTCGGCGGATGCGGACCAAGCGTTGGACCTGGAGGTACATGAGGCACAAAGGAATCAGGCAGATGCTTGGAACCATTTGGAACCTGTGTACCTTGGGTGGACAGGAAACCTGCGGTCGAAAAACCTGCCCCTCCCCAGTTGGAGTGAGTGGCTGGGGCCAAATGAAGCGCATTTGACTTGTCCACTCCAATGGGTGGTTTTACTGAACCGGGTACATCGCCTGCAAGCCTGCCTTGCAGGCTACCCAGGACCCATGTGTCGCCCCAAGGCTGTGCCTTCCAGGGTCCCAAATGTGACTTGTGCAGGTGATGCAAAGACATGATTTGTTTCTCCTTTACCTGGACCCCTAAGGGGTGGTTCATGGACACCCCTTGACCTCTAAGGGCTATTAATGGACAACCTTTCCGTGGTGCTGGTACTGGTACAACCATATTTTTTTTCACATCAGTGGACATGCACCAGATGGACAATTCACTGATGCTGATGCTTAGTCGAGCGAACAAGCGGAGGACGACCAGTCCTCCAGCGAATCTGACATGCGACCAGTCCTGGTTCTCGGAAAAGGTCGGCGTCCATTCAGTGAAGTTGGTTGAAGAATGGCCAGCTTGTTTCGGCAAAGTTTGAGGAAGTGTTCTCGTTTGCTCCGGGATTTGTCCAGACTGTGCAGTGTGTTTTTGTATGTGTGTCTATGTTTTTGTTTCACTGTTCCTTCAATGCTTTTGCACTCGATATGTTTGATCGTGTGAAGTCTTAGGCTGCATCCTCATCCACGGGCTTTATGTTTATTTTGTTGCAGATGTTTTTCTTGTTATTCCCTTTTAAATCAATGTTCCTTTGCCTTACATTGATGTCTTTACTGAGAATATGTCGCAAATTATATATCTACTGATGATGCTCTAGACAACACAATATGTTATAAGTTATATCTATGATTCATGTATGCACTGGTCTACACACCTCTTACTTCCGAAATCGCTTGGTCGCTTGGTCGCAGTGCTGTTCCTTCGCCAACCCGGCACTTCACACTTTCCATGGACCTGGCGGTTCCTCTGGATCCTCAGGAGGTGGTTTGGTCCTCCCGCGGCCTCCTCTTGAACCATGCCGCCCTGAAGCGATTGAGCCTCTTGATGAGTGGCCGCCTGGGGCAGACCATGTCAAAGGGCGTCCTGGAGACTCGGCCGAGAGGCGCCAGTCTAACGACTCGGACGGTGCCCTTTCGGGTCGTGGTGATCACTTGGAGCTCTCAGAGCTCTCAGAGTGTCGGGTACATAGGTAGCAGTTTTGTGGTTTTTGGACTGTAGGCATTCATGTCTATGGCATATGGATGGACATTCGAGGCTCAGAAGCACCTCGGGATGATCCCAGCTAAGATTCAACAGGAAGATGTTTCCAACCAGTCTAATGAGGCAAATGTCATGCACTAGACACGTTACATAATAGCACAGCATCAGTCAGGTCAACCTTGTTCGCTCCTACTGAGGATATTTGCCACATTTTTCTGCCACAGCTGTCTCTTGGCACAAGAGATGCCACGGGTCCACTTGAGGTTAGACCTTGGAGAAGAAACAAAGCTCAATGGTTGTTGCTGATCCGAATCCAGTCAAGAAATGCGCAACAAAAGACACTTCGTGTGGTCATTGATTTCAACAGCACTGACATTGCTTCGCAGAACGCGCAGAACGGTTGTTTCGCATCCTGGGATTTGTGGTCAGCGCAGCGATTCTCGTTCTTGAACTGGACGCAATCTTTCAGGGGGGATGAGCAAAGGCAACATCAGCAAGCATGGAAGGATTGTGGAAGGGCCATTGAAGCATTTGGGGCTCTATATACGGTTTTGGATGGTTTGTTTTTCTTGTGTTTCCTTCCTCCAGCCGCTCTTTGGAAGGTATGCCTATATATATATATACGTGTGTATGTGTATAGAGAGAGAGATGCACACCAATATATAATTTGGTTTGTATATATGTTGGGCTTTTGGTGATGCAGCTATTTAAAATTTGTCGACGACAAGTCTGACCAGAAGAATGTAATCGGAGCTCAAGACCAGCATCGTGTGTGAGCTCAAGGCAAATCGATTAATCCCGAGCTTGAACGATAAAGTCTTTACCGAGCTCGGACGCCAGTGGATGGAGTTGTAGTTAGCCTTAGCGTTAGCAGCAAATTTGAACAACATACTGTATATTGGAACAGCCGGGGTCCCGCCGCTCGAATATGTTTCGAAAGGTCCGAGCGAGTCCTCTATACTGCTTGCCTTTTACTCGGCTCATATGTCCGAGTCCGTCAGATTCGTTTGAGACAGAGCGGATTTCCGCTCGCTTGGAAACTCGTCCAAAATCAAGGCATCATTAGGCCCGCCCTTCCTGTTTCATGCGGAGGTCGAGTTCCAAACCCGCGGATCACGTGAAAACTTCGGGTGAAACAGCGAAGCAGGTGGCGGCCAGTTGTTACCACAGCCACTATTCTTATATATACTCCTATGGTGATACAAAGAACAACTACTTGTTGCTACTATCTTTAGTATTGTTCTTACTCCTTATTGCTCCAAGTTTGCTGATGTAGAAGACTTCCCAACCCGGAGGCCCATCCTCCAGTCCGGCTTGGTCTATGCCTTTGGCGGCGATAGCCACATGCAGGGCCTCGCCGAGTTCGTCTTCGCCGCGGCGCGTGGAGCGTGGAGCGGACGGGTGGAGGGGTGGAGGTTTGTATGTGCCTACATGGTGGACCAGGAATTGAGTGGATCTGAGTGGAAGGACTGGAGCCGACGTAGTATGAGTTGTTTTGAGTGGATTTTGTCAGTGGCTCAGTTGCCAGTATAGTTTCTATATATATATATAGTTTCTATAAGGAACCCGTTGTTCCAGACAAAGCAAACCTCGACCCAGAAGGGTTCGAGGTTCCCTGCCATCCATGGTCGCCAGGTGAAGTATTTGTATCAAGCATACGACACAAGGGCCTCCTCTATGTACGGCAAATGCAGATCTGATCTAATGGATTACAACACCTATCCAAGACTCCCCTTAAAAGCCTTATACCAGCACCTTCAAAGGGGTGGAAGCCCCAGCCCACGACCTATAGGGACCTCCAGACAGGACACCCCTCGCCTTTTAGGTTAATTGCAGGTTTGGGGGTCCATTCACCACGCCGGTCTCACACGCCATCTCGTGCTCGCTGCATCGATCGGAGGCCCTTCGGGGTCATGACCCTTCGCTGAAGCTCCAGTGGATGCCAGAGCAGGCCGGTGGACGACTGGGCGGTGGACGACTTTGGGGCGAAGCAGCGAGGCCCCCAGGCCGCCAACCGAAGTCTTCGGTCCACTCCCAGGCGGAGCGTTTTTTGGAAGGCGGGCTGCTGCTGGAGCGTTTCGCCTTCCGCGTGGCCAGCGCGACCTTTGGGTGGTCTCGGCGCGACTGGAAGGTGGCAGGCCGAAGAACGGGCGTGCGAATGCGTGCGAGCGGTGGCCGGTTCTAGATTTGGGTCGTCCATTTTGGGGTGGGTCGGTTGGAAGAGGATGTGAGTTCATGGAAGTGGTGCCAGTTCAACAATTCAGAGAACGTGAGTAATTAACATGTAATATCTAAAAGGCAATCCCACAATCCAAGCCGGGCACCTGACTACATCCAAACCGGATATGCCTGGATCCTTTGGGTATGATTGGAACCAGAAATGATTGCGAACTGCTAGTCCATTCAGAAGTGCATCAGTCCAGCTCCTACCCAGTCAGTCGACACCCGTGAACCTTTCTTGGGATTGGTATCCCAACTAAACACCAACAGGTGGAAAGCTTGTCAACCCTGATTCTCCAGACATGAACTCGGCGTTTCTTGAGCCCGAGTTCGAACAAGGGACCAGGTCCACCAGAATTCCGCCGCGGGGCTGCCAGGGCTGGACCAGGATTTAATACCCAGCACGTCTGGAGGGGTCTGAGTCTGAGGGAGAAAGGTCCTGTTTGGAGCGCTTGGATAGATATGTTTTGCTAAAATTCATCATTTGCCAACCATCACATATATTTGCAGCAAAATCAGCACATATACACTGTCCTGAAGCACAGAGAGTATTGGGTCCTGAGCTGAAAGCAGGTTTAGGGTTTGAGGGAATGAGATTTGGCTTCAATACTTGATCTTCAGGGGATACACGTAGTACTTCAGATAGGGATAGATAGGGCCCATTCCAATACCAAAGATTGCGGAATTGATTCGATTGGTGAGCAAAGTAGGTCTTCATGCACTCAAACTATTCTCCGGTCCAAGAAAGCCAGGGTGTCGATTCAGTCGTGGGGGTGGCTCGCAGACTTCAAGTGACTTGAAGCCAAACGCCTGGTCCCCAAAACGTCCTCGCAGGCTTCAAATTTGAACTCTCAAACTTAGTTTCACCCGATTGGTCTTTCATGGTCTTTCCTGTTCACCACTTGACCCCGGTGACCTTCGCGGAGCGCTTCTGCGCGGCAGAAGCACCACGGCGTTCACGCCTCCTTCCCGCGAGGCTTGCCTTCGGAGCTGCGCAGCCAGCCCCGCGGTCTCCGCGGGTTTCCGCACCGGTCGCCGCGTCGAAAGCTCCGGCAGGGTGGCACCGTGCTCTCTGGAAGCTGCGTGCAAAGGGATTGGAGAGCACCCCGATGCCGAAGAAGTGCCTTGGGCCGAAGCCACCGGGGAAAGAATGGAAGCCGAAGTCTTGCAAAGTCGAAGCCGGAGTGAAGAAATGACAGGGGGGGGGCCTTCTGTTGTGGTCGTTGTCGTGGTCGTGGTTGTCGTCATCGTCGTTGCTGCTGCCGTTGTTGTGGTGGTGAAAGATGTGAATAGACTGGGATTGGCTATATCGAACAAGCATTACTGCACACATCGAACGAGCCAAACGGGCTGAGTGAGCTTGCGTCGAAGAGACATGTTCTTGTATGTTCTTGTCCAAGAACCCAGGATCCACTCACTTGCAGAATCTATGCCTGGAGGTTTCAGAGTGTCTATGGTCCGGTAAGTGCGAGCGGGGTGTGAGAGAAGGTGCTGGCATAGAGTTATTTCTTTATGCCCGCAGGTTCCTGCTCTTCAAATTATATGTAAGGGGTGGTAAGGGCAGGCACCTTTCAGACTTGAATAAAAATAGGTTTTCTGCATGCTCGCTGAGTGGCTGGAGCGCCATGGCAGTTCGCTGAAGAGTCACAGCTGGAACGCCCGGGATTTGCAGGCAAGCTATGATGTTCTCCACATGCCTGCGCAAGCAACCCATCCCAAACCCGAATGGTTGTGTTTTTCAAGGCGGGATGCAATATTATCCCTGCTTCATCCGTCCGTTCGTCCCTCCATCCGTCCCCCCGTCCATCCGTCCATCCATCGCCTCAGTCCATGAGGCTTGCTGCCGCAGTGCGTCCTGGTGTTTTATCCTGTCGAGTCACCGGAGAAGATGAAGGACATGCACAAGGTGGTCTCGAAAACTGCTTCTGGGGCTGACAGAGGGGAGGGTGACCAGGGTGACCACGGTGACCTTGTGAACACTTTTTGCCTTAGTGCTGATGGAGGCCAAAGACACATACTTTGGTACTGGTACAGAGGTAGAGCATTTGGGTTTCTTCTCTTCAGAGTGGCTAGACTGAGATCCGCTCAGCGCTGCTTGGGGTCTACCTTCGCTTCCCCAGAGGAACACAGATCGCCAAATCGTTCAGAGAGGCAAATAGTCTTCCAGTCTATCATAGTTTTGTGTAGTCCCACATGCACGTACGCAGTAGATATTTTAGCCTTCTGTTTTTGTTGAGACCTCCCGTTTTTTGTTAGAAATAGATGGAAAAGAACTATCAAAAGCATCCAGAAGCGATTATATAATGACATGTACACAGATTCACTACATAATGTCTCTCCTTCACACCCAAGGCTTGTTTGGCCGCTTCCACCTTCCGCCCCCGGAAATGGCGCGTGCCCGTGGCCAACACGCGGTCACCGGATGTCCCCGTGGCCAACGCGCCGGACACGACGAGCACCGCGGTGTTGAGCCGTGGGCAGCTCTTCACCCGGACGAGCACCGGAGCCACGGTGCGGATCGTGACTTGGTCCAATTTTTCTTAGCCATAGGATGCCATGACTACAAAATGGCCTTATAATCCCTAGGGCTCCTGGCCCACCTAAGAAGATGGTTGGGGTGGTTAGCTCTGGTGGGTTTGGGGTGTGAGGTCTTGTTCCCCTGTGCTCTTGTTGGCCAGAGACTTTGAGATCACTGCCATTTTGGGACATGTTGCCGGACATGATTGGGGGTTTGTGAGAGTTGTTTGATTTGATTGAATTGTTTATAATGTAAAACAACATATTCCACAAAACCAGTCACCTATGTCCTGTGTTGTTTATGTTTTTTACAGAACAGAATCAGATGATTTGTTTGATGCTTTGTTTTGGATGTTGCCGCCCTCACCAATCAGCCGGCGCTAGGTTTGCAATGGTGTTAATGTGCTTGGCCACATGTGGGTCAGAGTGCAAGCTAGGTGTCCAATCATTTTCACTGTGTCGTCCCTGATAGATCAATGAACGCAATTAGTTAGTTGGTCAGGTGCTAGGGTGTGATCCTGGTGTGATCGTTCTTTGCCCAGAATCGTTAGTTGTTAAACATGCCGCCCTGTACTTGCATGTTCAAACATATCAGATGCTTCGCATTTGTTCCTATAGTCTATCATTGCAGACAAAAGGTCAGTCGCTACTGCAGTCAGACGTCCTCCAAAAAAAAAGTGGCTGACTGAAGTGCTGCAATGTCCGGCCTTGGTTCCTGCTGATGATTACAGACCGATAAATAGATTACAGATCACTGGAACGAGCGAGCCACAGAGACCGCCTGCATCGGTTGAACCCACCAACGACCAACAACTCGCATCCAACGACAAGCACCCACCCCACAGCTCTTTTGATCTGAGATACCCGGAGGTGTGTATGTAGGGGTGAGAGAGAGAGAGAGAGGAAAGAAAGAAAAACAAGAAAGACAACCCACCCCCGCAGCAACCGCATTTCCCCTGCCACCCCGGTCACAGACCACACGCCACAGCTCCTTGTCGGTCTTTCGAAGGAGTCCGCCCGATCACCCTGGTGCCGCAGCGTCAGCAAGAACCGCCGTGTGCTCTCAAGGCAACGTGGTGCGAAGAGTTTGGCATGTTTTCTTCGACTGACTCTTTGGCATGTTTTCTCTGATGATTCCAAGGGTGATAGCTGGGGCACCAGGGGGGCACTACTATAGCGTTATGAATCAACCGGGGTGCAGAATACAAAGTGTCTGTATTCAGTGATCATTTATCGGAGAATCACTGGATGAAGATGGATGAAGCACATTTAAGCATCCAATGACTCAGTTGAAGAGGCTGGAGATAGTGGTGGAGATCTCTAGGACCGCCAACACCCCAAGTCAGGTTCATTTGGTCGCGACATTTGGTCAGGTCCACCCAGGGACACGCCCCGTTTTCGGTGCACAGCGCCGAACACTGCAGGGTTCGGTGTTTGGTCGATCGATTCGGGTGGTTTGGCAGAGGATCATTCATTGATGAATATAGTCGTATATAAAAATGATTGCCTCTACCCTAGTAGTATTAAATAGGTTTAATATGAATGTATTAATATAGTCTTTTAAATATAATAGAATATATATATATATATATTATTTATTTCATCTAGGGAGACCTCCCAAAGATCCCCTGGAAGGTTCGGAAAATAGACCAATTGCTGGGGAGGTCTCCACATGTTTGCGGGGATCCTCTGAGGATCCCGAAGTATTGACCAAGAGGAACAACTGAGTGACCGACTGAATCTTGTGGGCATTTCAGACAGAAGGAAGAAGCGCTGTTGCCGGTATCATCCAGATTTCTGAATAATCGATAGGCACCGACTGATGCATCGAATAGTGCGAGACAAGCATCCAAAACACTGAAAACTCGGCAGGTCAAGTTTGGCAGTTGGCCAAGCAGAGACCTTTTAACCTCCAGCTCAAGTTGATTGTTCTTTGGTGTGTTGCACGATACCCTTCTAATTATCGCTCAGAACGCGGTTTGTGATGGTTTGTTCGTGTGATCAATCCACGAGAAGGTTGGTGTCCTTCTCGTGGTCCTTGCAACCTTTCAGTGGCTTGGTCATGGTCGATCCGTGGGAAGGATAGGACGCTCCAATCGCGGGTGTGACATGTCCCCGTTGGATGGTGACACATACCTTCCCTCCAATGAAAAACATGGAAGTGGACAACCCGTTTGTAGAGAATTACTGTATATCTTTTCCAGGGGCCATGCCATCCACGTCAGATTGTCTTAGTGCGTGTAATGGGATGTAATGAGACTCTTTTTCCCCAAAAGGTTTGTTCTCGAACCAAGTTTTGCCAACAACAGGGCGAATTGTTCTGAAGATTAGTGAATTCGGTCTCACAAAAGCTTTTGCAATCCATTTGGGGCCAGGTCAAAACACATGAAGTTGTCTTAGTGCTGAAAATCGAGGTTTGATGCCATTGGGGGGCATGAATGCTCCACTGGATGGCGACCCGCTGCCTTTTTTGGTGGCACTGTTTGAGGTTCCTTTCTTTGCATAATTGCTTTTGTTGATGCCACTGACACGCAACTGTTTTAGATTGCAGTATATTTCATACATATATATATATTATACATATATTACATTGAATGTAGATCTAAAGGGGCACTGTAAAATTGTGGAGGGTTGAAGGCACTGGTGTTTTGGAGCAAAACATGCTCATATATTCCGTATAGGAATCGAGCCCTCGAACTCCACTAGAACAGCCAAGGAGGTACGAGAATCCTACACTGCTTAGTTGGATGATTGGATTATCATCCTGCTGCGTAGTTGTAACAAAATCAAATGAACCCGTTTGTCCCACAATAAGTCATGATCAAAAGTCCTGCAGAGGTGATGATTTTCTAGTACATGAGTTGAACGACCCCTCTGTGCTAATATCAAGGAGGATATACCAATAAAGTGGTTAGTATACTAGTATATACTGTATTCCCGCTTCTTGCCCCGTCCCCAGAGCTGACGCCGAACGAACTCACAACGAGTTTTTTTGCTAAGCGAGGTAGCCCGCGAGGTAGCCCGCGAGGTAGCCCGAGGTTGAGCACTAGATCGTACAGTTCTAGGAGACAAATCAACACATTACATTGAACACTTTTCGTAAAAAAACATGAGGGGAATTGAGGGGATCACTATGGATTCCCCAAGTGTGTCAGAATTTTGTAGGATTTGGTGCCATCCTTGTGATTCCGAAGGGGGGGCCTTCAGCAGATGGATCCGTCAGTGTTTCTGCACACCACATCGGCACGTCGGCACACGACAGAGGAGGGATGCTGTCGACCAACAGATGTGCACATGATTGACCTGACGAAGACTCCTCATTCCCCCTCTGATCCCACGAATCAGGAAGGTCTTCTGAGCTAGTTCCCGCACGAGGCTGTGGAAGGGTGGGTGGATTATATAGGGGCCTTTGGGGAGACTCCTGACTGGTTGAAAAGGTCTACCTCAAACTCCTAAACTGCTGGATTTGGGGGCTGATCCAGCAATCTGTAGCAATTTGTACTGGTAGCTCGATCCCAGCGTTCTCATGCCCCCCTCACCTCCTCAGTTTGTCCTTCGTTCTCACCCTACGGCCCTACGTTCTTCTTTTTCAGAGACAGCGACTTCTCAGAAGGTAATCACCACCCTGTGCCGCAGGAGGCGCTGTCAATACGAAAAAAACCCTTGCTGCGGTCACCAGTATGCGATGGGATGTGCTATACATACCAATCACTAGTCAAATTTCATTTCATGATCCCAGATCCCAGGGGGACATGGTGTGCTTCGAATTCTTCGGGTTTGGGGATTCGCATTGATCCGGTGGATCACATTCCCGCAAACGTTTGCGATTGGTCTCGGGTCTCAGGCGGTACCTTTTTCAAGCAGGTCCTTTAAAGACATCCTTCACTGGTCTTGGTGAGACCGGGGTAAAAGGTAAGCCCAGGTATGCCCAAGTCGTTGATTATGTTGTTTCAATACTTTGAGTTTCTCATCATGAATACCATCAGAACTTCAAAGATCCCTCAATCTATCAGAAACCTAAGGTAGCCTAAGCTGGCGGGAGATCCCGTGTTACAGCTGTGGGGCACAAAATGACAGGGTTGGATGTGTTCGTCGACCCGTGTGGTTTGCTTGCTGAAATCTAAAGACCCTTGTCTCAAGTCGACAATTCAATTGCTCAGGGGTACTCTACTCCATTGTGGTGCATCCTGCCATTAAGGCTCCTGAGTGCTGATAGTGAAACCCAGGTCACAGGATTTTCATAAATTCCCTGATCACGAGCTGAGATGAGGCATCCTGAGATGAGTAGATGGCACATGCCCCTCACGACTCGGTGAGGCGGCCACGAGCCCTGTCCGAAGCTCCACTTCGCGCCGCGGCTGCGGCCGATGTGGGAGACTTTTGAACATCCGGTGGCACTGCATCAAGACGAGTGGGCGACTTGGATGAGGAGGTGCGAAAACGGTGCTTGAAAACGGAAGAATGCCAAGTTTAATGTTGACCTTTGATTTATAAACGCCCCTAGAATAATGTCACTTTTTTTCCTGCACAGATTTATAAAGGCCCCCAGAATAATGTCTTTTTTTTTTGGGAGGGGTAGTTGTAGTGGGATATTTTTTATTGTTATAGTTTTCTTTTTCCCTTTTGAGTTTGCTGGGATTTGCTTATCTTACAGGCTTTTGGATGGATATTTCTATTAAACAGTTGGAGATTTCCATTGAGATTTGATGCTTTTG
>CAXAMN010000001.1:2555735-2583154 GCA_963970005.1 Durusdinium trenchii | reverse complement strand
CCCCCCACCAGTGGTATTGCGACATACATGCAGTGTTCTTTTCTGAAAGTTCCCTGATGCTTTGCTCGGTTTCTTCGGATGGCCTTTCCAAAAGCCAGAGAATCAAACGCTGTCTTTGTTTAGGTGCATGAATCGACTGATGAGTCAAGCATGAGTTCCCTTTGAATGGTACGGTTAAAGATCGACAGTATAAATAATTGTTCAATACTGGTTATATAGCTTGGTCACCCGAAACCATCATTGCTTCATTTTTTGTAACCGGATGCAGGAAAGTCCATGACCTGCAAAAGTATCGTGGCCCTGAAGGTTGTGGATGGTTCCTTATTAATCGTTTTTACATATGTTTGCTCTTTCTTCAGGGAGGGTGATAGTGGATCGATCTTGAGATCGCATCTATCCGCCTGGCTCTTCGGACACCATTTTAATGAGCTCACCCACGTGGACTGGAACTCTCAGCAGGAAAACGTGACCGCAAAGCAATGATTTATCGGGAATCACAAGCAGATGGCGTCAGTAAAAAGGTAAAAGCGTATCTATGTGCCAACTGTTTCGGAAAGAAGGCCTCAAAAACGAGAGGGGAAATCATTGGCACAAACAGATGGCAGCTTGAGCTGACGGTCGCCTTGTCCCTCGAAAGATGCAACATTTGGCTGGGATTGCTGCAACCCTTGACTGACACATACACTGAACAAATACATCATACAAAAAGGTTGAATGGAGCTTAGTGGATCATGCCCAGATTGCCGCAACAGTTTGCAATCTTCCGGATATAAAAATCCATCCGCCATGTGTGTGTGTGTGCACATCACAAAAAAGGCAACACGAATGGAGCAAGGCAGAGATTCAATTCTGCAGCCTTGGGGGTGTGCATACATTGCACACTGCAAGGGAATACCATGGGGTCATGATTTTGACGAAGCATCAGCTCCTGGGGGCCAAGATTCCTGAGGCCACTGCAATATAGTTAGATAAACCCTTATGTCATCATGTCCCTTTGTCAGGTGTTGCATTTCCCCTTTTTTTGCTCATTGCCACATTGATGGCACACAGGCAGTTATGCACGGATACGATCATGAAAAGCGACCTGAGTGCCAGCATTTTAGGCCCGTCGCCGTGTGCTAAAAGTTTGCGATTCACTATATGTTTAGTTTCTTACTACTTTCTTTGACGCACAAGGTTCGAAGTTCAATGCAATACGCTGCCGAGGCCTATTGATGAATTTTGTTGCCGCTTGAGAATGAGTATACTGAATAAGTTGCAGGTTGATGGCAGCCCAGTCGCTTCGCAAAAGCCGATGCACCAGGAAGAGGGCTGATCATGCAGAACTAGACACTTGTGCAGCGACACAGGCTTTCACTTCTGCGACTGGCCATTCGTTGCGCGGCCCATTTTGTGTTTTGTGCCTTCGTTGCTTGCAGAGGCATGTTGCCATCCACCGGCTTTCCTGGTCCTTCAAGCAAACCATGATGACAATGTTTGCCTCTGTGTTTTTGCCACGCTTGGTGAGTCTTTTTTGGAAGTGGTGTGCCCATGGGTGGGGCTTGTTTGTGCAAGTATCAGTGTAGGGACTGATTAGGGCAAGGATGAGGCCCCTCAAGCCAGGGACAGAGCTGTGCTTCGTAGGTATTGGAAGCGGCCCAAAAGAACAAGGGCTGCATTGCTGGTAGCAGCGATTCCTTGCACCCGAATTGCAACGGGCTGCTGATGAAGGACCGCAGATCCCACATGAGCAATTAGTTTGGTGTTTTTTTTCATACATCCCCCGGAAAAGTGAGGGAATAAACCATGCCAGCGTTGACCCCAAGCTTTGTTTGGTCCAGATCCAAGTCCAGACGTGTAAAGTCATGCGGCCACAGCACCCACAAAGAACTGGAGACAGTGGGAGACAAATGGGATACAAATGAAAAATCATGCAGCCAGAGCACCCACTGTTCGACAAATGTTTTCAACACTCGTCCCCCTCTTTGCATACGTTAGCAAACATGTATGAAACCACCCCCTAACCTTGGTGGAGATGGCCATGGCGATGTGATTTGTATGCTTGTCCTATTTTGGTTGACAGATGATAGGTTCCGGTGTTATGTGCAAGATATGGACACACAAAAATATGCATAAGCTAGCTTTGAATGTGTTTGACACATGTTTGGCTGCGTGATCTGAACACACTTATGGAGAGGATTTGAGGGCTGATTTTGTTTGTTTTTGGGGTGTTGCGCATGAAACATGTGCCACAGTAAAGCGCAAAAATATTTAGAGTATGTGGTGACTGAGTCCCATTGCAACACATTGCAGTGGCACTGGAGGTTCGCGATAGAGTTCTTGAACGTCAGGTATTGAGATTTCAGATTTCAGGGAGGGGTCCTTGAGTCCAAACGAAAGCTCCCAGATGTATGTTGGCCGTGAAATCTAGAACCTTGAGCCCTGGCGCTGGGTTGCAGCTAGTATTTCGAGAGTATAGTGCGTTACAACGCGTTTCTTCACAAGTCGTGTTGCATACTGCACACCTGGCGTGCAGTAGTTGGTATGAACTCAAATTGCGCCAGCATCAGATAGCGCAAGATATTCTTTGTTATTGGTCACGTCAGACACCAGGTCGGCTCAAGAGTAGGCAAAGGATCCACGAAGGAGGTGTCCAAGACGGATGTGTTTTTATTTGAGGTTGCCGAAACACACTCATTTGCCCATGTTTGACCAAACTGGTCGTCCTCCTCAATTCTTACTTTGTTTTTGCGCGCCCACGTAAAACAGACCATGTACAAGCACGGCAGGAACTGTCCAAAGTTGCTGGGGCTCCGGAGAAGCTTGGCCTTTATTTCGGAAAACCGCATGACCTCCCCTTGATGCCAATAAACATGTCAAGATACAACAACCCTTCCGAACCCAAGTGGGGACTGATCTACACCCATGCATGTCCCGCAGCCCCCGGCAAATCCCAGAGTAGCCATAGTCAAAGACCCAGGTGTGGCGGCAAGAGAAAAACAACACCGTTTGTGACTATTCGTGACCCTGTGCGGCATTGGTTGTCAGCGTTAAAGAGCGTTCATTGTGAACGTTTATTTGTTTTTGATTGGACCAGAACCATATACTTTTGGAAAGTGATGGAAAGTCCCAGTCTGGTCGCCCCATCAATTTGTCAATTGCCAAGTGTCACCCGATCACCCGACTGAAGAGAGTACACTATCAAGCCCTTTGTCACGAAAGGTAGCGGTTACGCTACCTGAGTTTTCCTTTTGCTTTAGCAAAAATGTATTAACCCAGAGCTGCAGCCTATCTCTCGGAGAAATGGTCCCCGACATCTTCGTTTGCTGGCCGGGGGCCCCCCCCCTTTCAACTCCACCCTAGCGCGCCTCGGGGTCAACCGTTCGAAAACACTGTAAATATCAGTGTTTTCAGCTCTTCCAGTCCTCAGCAGTGACCAAAAATCATGGAATTTACAGCGTTTTTTGTGGCTGTCCGGCAAAAAACACCGCAAAAACCGATGGTTTTTGATGCGTCTCGGTTAGAAAAATGACCGAAAAAAGACCAAAAACCAGGAAAGATTTTGTCAGAAAGGGTTTTTGAGGCTTTTGGAGGCTTCAAAATTGCACAAAACTATGGTATTTACAGGGTTTTGTGCACCTTCCCGGCAGAAAACGCCGGTATTTACACGGTTTTCTGCGCTTTTCCAGCGCTCAACCGTGGTGCGCCTTTGGATCGACGGCTACAAAATACCGTAAATACCAGTGTTTTCAGCTCTTCCTGTCTTCAAGCGTGGCCTTAGACCTTGCCGCGGCTGTGGATCGACGGCAACGAAACCTCGTAAATACCAGTGTTTTTGAGCACGTCCTGTTTGCAAGCATGGCCTGCGGCCACGCAATTTACAGGGTCGCCGCACGTCACTATGTAAATCCGAAGTTGCATTTGAGAAATATGTGACTCCTTTTGAAGGCACGTCAACCTGTATTGAAACCGCTAGACCGCTACAGCTTCTGGAGGTTTTGTCAAGCGTTTGTGCACTAGTCTTTCTTTCATCACGCTCACTCACTTCTCTTCAAACAAGTGGGGGGCCTCTCACCTCCTCCCGGATTACGCCTGATTCCCTGCTACCTTTCGTTCACCCCCCTCCTCTCTCAAGTCGCTTTGCACATCTCTGCCCACCACATAACCGTCGCGGTTGTCTTCGTTTTTCCAGTTTGGATCAACTGCTTGGTCCGCCGCACTTCCTCGAATTTTTTTAGGTCATCCAACATCCATTTCATCCAACTCTCCTCAAATGGCGCACTGGTGTCACTGGTGTTGTTTCATTCGTTCCATGAACCCTCAGCAATCACACAACAGGTCTACACTTCTACATTCCACAGAAACCACTTCGGGCGATTCCGCGCGAGAGTCGGCCGACGCCGAACGCCGTCAATGTAGACTCTTGATATTCTATGTCAACCCCCGATATAAAGAGGGGGGGGGTAGGAAGCTACTAGTAACAAGTGCATCGCTACTAGTAACAAGTGCGTTACTACTAGTAACAATAAGAAATATATAAAGAGGTATTACACTGGTTTTCACAAAGTGTGGGTCTACGTGGTCTGCATCACTCGATCTTCTTCACTCCACCCGGCCGGTTTCTCTCCACCCTGTTCGGTGCTCAGTCACGAGACCTGGCCGAACATCTTCGAATCCCCGCCGGCGGCGGCGATGGACGCTTAGACCAAGCGGTTGGACACTGGAAGAGGGCTCAATGAATGCGCAGGTGTCCGGAGCCTTTTGCAGGTTGGTTCCAAGGAATCGATTGGGATTGAGTCCAGGCACCCGCCCTTGAAGATGCTAGAAGAGGGAGGCACAGGTCATAAAGAAACAAGAAAGACGTCGTCAAGTTTTGAGTTCTGGCTGTAAGTACAAGATCACCCCAAGCTAAAACAACATGTTTGTGTTTTGTTTTCCGTATTTTTCCGTACATTCGATAGCTTCGTCGCATCAACTCATTTGTTTTCCGTCGCGATGTCCGTGTCCCAAAGCCTTTTCAAGACGATCGCACTTTGGTGTTCATTGCACGGGGGCACCCTGCAGGCCCTCCCTCCTGCGTTTTTTCGCCTTTGAACTTGATGCACTGGTGTTTTGTCAATCTGTTTCCAGGGATAATGCCAATCGGTTTCTCTTCCATGATCCCGAAATCAGTGGATTAATTGCTATAGTCTATAGTGTATATATATATACAGTAAAATGTGTTTTTATAGTAATTGATCCTATACTATACCATATCATATATTATACTAGTGCAATTCTCAGGTTTGTGCAATCAGTTTGTGTTCCCATGTCGGATCGAAGCATCTCTGGATCAAAACATCTATGTGGATCAGTGGATCCGATCCTTACATAGTCAATGAATGTCAGGTCATTTCCATGTGGAACCTGCAGACGTTTGGGTCGTGACAGCTCGAACAAAGGGGTGGAGTCCGGGGTGGAGTGCTGAGGACCTCTTGTTCGAACTCGTGAAGGACCAACTACATGGGAAAGCCTTGGCGGAGGTGAGCAAAAAACGTCGCGTTTCTTTTTTTCCTGGACCTTCGCATTGGTTGATGGTTTTTTGCAGCATATTGCAGGATGTTCTTGTTGGACAGAAATGCCATAGTGTTCAATCTCCAGTATCTGGTGGTTGGATATGTGTCGCAAACGTTTGGGCATGGCAAAGTTGGAGCACTTCATACACCCACACATTCAATTGCATGACCCCGCATGTGTTGCTTGTTCCAACTGGCCTTTGTGCGACTACTGACCTATTATTTGCGCAGGTTCCTCGCTTCCAGACGTGAAAAACACATGTATCAAGTGCAAAACACCGCGGAAGAAAGGCAACATCGTCCCAGGGAATCATGCGTCAGCTTAAAACTGTTCATCCATGTTGATCCTCCGAAGGTGCCGTCCTAAGCAATTTGCCATGACAAATTGACCTCCATCGATGCATGTGTGCGAACCGGACTGCCAAGTATCCCCATTCGGAGGCAGGTCGCCAGGCGGTGTTGGATCCCAGCCGTACTCGACATGAGTTTGCAGTATGTTTATATACCGAGAACCAATTAAAACCAATTTGATTTTTTTTTGATAGTACGTATAGTAGGAAAAGGCAGCCTTTTGGATAAACCTCCTAAATTCTCCAAAAGAGGGGTCACTCGGGTTCTAGGTATATAAAATATTAGCTTAGTGGGCCGCAAACATGTTGAGCAGGATTGTATATCAAGTTCGATCTCCGTAGTCCAGGATACCAGCTATAGCTGGACATGTCGAAAAGCTTAGAGCCATCATTCCCACTTCCGACACCGACGATCGGGGCGCGTGTTTGGGCAGGTGCAAGAGATGCGTTTGACAGGCTACTCCACAGCTGGAGAGCCCTTGCCATCAGCATTGGTTTGGCCTTGGAAAGGTCGGGAGAGCGCTCAGAGCGGCATGTAGAGTGACACCTTAAAGCTCTACTTTCGAGCTGCTGCTCTGTGGCAATGCCCTTGATTCGACATGAGACCGATGTAACCCTTAGCAAAAGAAGCCATGCAACAAGGTGAAGTTCTCATCAAACCACACTTGGTGCTCTTAGACCCCTCATCCTGTTGACTTTCGCAAGTAGCTAAGGGCAGGACATGAGGAAGAGTAGAGGCATGTTTTGGAAAAATGTGTCCCAGATGAAACATGCAAAAACGGTTCTCTTTGAAACAACATTGAACCTGGGAGTGCAGTTAAACACCTATGTGGAACACAGTGCAGCGTATGCAGAACACCAAAAGTGCCTCTTTGTCCGGAATTGGTGCAAAATTGTTCTAAATGCAAAGACAAATGAGATTTCATCTGAGGAGAATTCTCCAAACTCAGCAAGTTGTTTTGTTGCTTCTATATAATCGCATTGGCTTTGCTGCCTTTGGCCTGGGTTTAAAGCTGACACATTTCCGAGTTTGGCTTGAGTTTGGAGAATTCTCCAAACTCACGTCGGCCACAAAACCAAGACTTTTCAGCCTTTTTGCTGAGTTTGACGTGAGTTTGACGAGTTCGGAGATTTTTTATCTCATGCCAAACTCAGGAATTTCTCCAGCCAAACTGCCAAACCTTTTTCTATTCATTCCCTTGCCCTTTGCTGATTTTGGCATGAGTTTGAAGAATTCTCCAAGCTCGCCAGACTCAGGACAAAATGAAGCACCTTTTGAGCTTGGCTTGAGTTTGAAGGTAACATTAAAAATATAGATAAAATCCTGAGGTTCACCTGACTTTGGCGAGTTTTGAGAATTGTCCAAAATCAAGCCAAAGCGCTCCAAAGCTCAAAACACCTGGGATTGCATATGTTTTGCTGAGTTTTGCGTGAGTTTGGCGAATTCTCTAAACTTGCCAGACTCAGACTCAGAACAAGTCAAACAAATCCGATTTGTTGCAGTTCCCTAGAGTTGGGTGAACTCTCCAAACTCAAGCAACAATCATCAAGCAAGAATGCGTGTTTCCGATAGGTTTTCTGAGTTTGGAGAATTCTTTATATAATCTTTTCGACTCAGCAAGAAGTAATTTGCTGAGATGCTGATTGCGTTTGGCTTGAGCATGGCTGGAGAATTCTCTAAGGCTTGACTCACACTCTCAGGCCAAACTCATGAAATTATTTGCAAGTCCTGAATATGTTGCTGATTTTTCAGCTTTGTTTCTGGTTTTGAGGATTTTCCCAAACTCCAAACTTGAGTTTATATAATTTTGAATCATCTGATCAGCGCAGTCGGGTTAGTTTGGTTTGGGGAGTTCTGGTTCTTTACACCATCACGCCACGGTTTTGTTCTTTGCTTAAGACTTAAAACTCATGCAACAGTGGTTTTCATTTGTCTTTGCTTTGGAGGGTTTCGCCCTACTTACAGTAAGTCGCCCAAAGCACTTACATATTGTATTTTGAAGTTCCACCCAAAAAAAACAACAACACAAAAACCTACCGGTATACCGGAATCCTCTTCTACACTTGTTCTCGGAGATTTAGCACCTCATGAGCTTGAAATTTCACACCTCATCCACCATCTCCTGGAACTTCTCCAAGCTTCTCGACTACAGGGCTGGTAAAAGAAGGCCATGCCCTGCAGGCTGGATGAATCCCAAGCACGACGTCACCCGAATTGGGCTGGTGCTCACCAAGGAGATGAGATCTGGAGCGCTGTCAGACAGATCTAATTCCAACACAACGTACGAATGTATCAGATCTTGGCACTTGTAGGCATCGTTGGCTGGGTTACCGGGTTAACGGGCTTGGCAGGGTTACCGTGATTCAGCTGCGCTATGCTCCGCCATCTTCCGACCCAAATCGCACTGGATTGAAGTGTCAAGGACTACGAAGCCCCAAGCCACGGTGAAACCCCGCCTCACCCGCCTCGCCTGGGAAGTTCCGTATGCCACGAAAGGATAAGGCTGATAAGTTTTTGACCCGGCGAATCGGTAGAACCCTGGGTTGGATTCGTCCAAAGACCCAGAATAAACCTGGTCCTTGATTGAGTTGTGTTTCTTGCGTGACCAGCTCCACAAAATTTGAGGTCAAACTGACCTGTAGGGGAAGTCTCAGTCCAATCACCTGGTTCCAATGCAGTCACCTGAAGGCTCGTAGCACTTCGCCAGGAGATCATTAATGTCTTCCAGGCACTCGGATCTGAGGGCGATCGGATGTGGAAGGAAAGACTTGGGCTGTTGAGAAGGGCCAGGTTCTCATGACCGAGGTGAAACCTGAACTTGGGAGAATTCTCACTGTGATTCGGGGATGTCACGACAATGAGGGGGAGCTCGCCCCCCGATTGCTTTCCAGGTGTCGAAGTACTTGGAAATGCGCCATCGCTCCGGCTTGCGACCAGAGACCCAGCTGCACCAACTGGATGACCTGGGGACACTGAGCAAATATGATGTTGGATACTGCCACGGCTCTTCCACATCAATTGACTACACAGTCTCAGCCTAATTAAGTATGTGCACACCGTCTTTCGCCCGGTTGACTTCACTCTTGCCTTGGTTGACTCAACACTCCCTGTGATTTGAAGTGGTTTCAACGGCAACGGTGCGTTAGCATGTAGATTTTAGACTGAGCACACACACACACAGTTTGGAACGAAAAGAAAGGATCAAGCAGTGTACTTTGCATACCTCTTGGGAAACGCTGTTCTTGGTTGAACCCAACTCATGCAAAAGAACTGAAACGATGTCAAAAAAGAAACCCTAGCCATCCCTAGCCCCAGGAATCCACTGTTTGTCTCTCAGAAGTTCGGATTTTGAACGGATGTGAACGGCTTGGTGTGGCGGTCAGCCAGCAGCTTTTAGATCTGTGAAAGATCGAGAATCGAGTCAACTTTTTAACATCGAGAAACCATGTCTTAGATATAGGTCTTCGCACATTCTTTGTCGCATGTCTTAGATATACCAGGATCATCCAATGCTTGTCCAATAGACTACCCTACCCTACTTATGATAGGTCTCCATTGGGCACGCATTGGTTAGGCGATCATCGCCTTCGCGCTGTACCGACATCGAG
Organism: Durusdinium trenchii; assembly: GCA_963970005.1. Taxonomy (NCBI): domain Eukaryota; class Dinophyceae; order Suessiales; family Symbiodiniaceae; genus Durusdinium; species Durusdinium trenchii. The sequence continues at coordinate 2,573,661 of CAXAMN010000001.1, read as the reverse complement.
CCCACTGCTCCCTGGAGATCGCCATGGGCGGACGGCGCAGCGTGGCATCAGGGATGTGTGATAGAGCGAACATGGCGAACGTCTGAAAAATGGTTCAAACAAGTCCAATTGCCTCGTTTCCACGTCTACCTCATCCCTGCCATTCCCGGCCCCGGGAGCCTCCCATCCTCCACCCCCATCCACTCCGTCGCCGTCGAACGAGTTCGTGTGTCTCGAGGTTTCCCGATGTCGAACTCCAGCCGGGCGTTGTGCAAAGAGTGTTGGTATCAACAGATCCTTCGAGCTTTTGAAATGGCGGACTTCAGGCAGGGCGAGCAGCAACAACGCGGACGTTCTTTTCCAAGTTTGGCACTTTGGCCAGTGATTTTAAGGATGTGGCTCATGTGTTTCGTATGTTTGTTGAAGATGAGTAGTTTAAAATAAAGACTACATGTGGTATCGGATCGATCTCCGTACCTCGGTATGTTGGCAGTGAAGTGATGCAGAACCAAAAACAGCTTAACCACCTGTCTTTGTGATTGATTCGCACATGGGGGGCTGAATGGGGTGAACCTGGTGCAACCGAGCTGTTCTTTGCACCAGATGAAAATCGCAGACATCCTCTGCGAGGGTTGCAAACCATAAAGAAGTCTTAATATGGTTCACCCATTTGTTGTGCCAGTGGGATCATCCAATTAGACAATCCTCTGAGGAAAAAACATGTCATTGGTTTGAACCAGTTAGTTTGGATTCCCATGCATTGTTCAAAGGATTTGTTAAGGTGAGAACGGCAGAGTCCACAAACAAGCTATTTTGCTCAGAAAGCCTATGATTCAATATATTGGTGTCGTCCTTTAAGTTGTTTGATGTGAAGCGCAAGATTGAACATGAGACACGACACGAAGTACAGTTGAAGCCGGAACACCTGCACCTTACCTTCTCGAAGCCTTTACAGTATATAAGTACTGTATATAAGTTTCCTGATAAATCCGGAGAAAGAATTTATTCGAAAGCAAGTTGACTTCCAATATCTTCCATCCATATCAGACTCTCCGAACCCAAATTTCAAATCATGTAAGTAGACTTCAACCCCCTTCTTAGGTGTTCAAGTCGTTTGGTTTCAAGGGGCGCCCGGGATAGCACCATGGCCATGCCATGCCACCAAACATAGACCCAAGCCCAGACCACTATTATTGTAATATTCTAATGAAATAGAATACAGATTAACCCACATCATGAAAATCAGACCAAAAAAACAATATATATTGACCATAAAATAAGCTCCAAGTCAAACCTTCTACCTTTTTGAACCGGTACACTGCCCGACGCCAACATGCGCACACCACGCACCGCAGCAACGACGACGCCATGCGGGGTCTCCAACGTTTTTGGCTCAGCAGAGCTCGCTTGGTGGGTGGACGACAAGGCTGGGAGCTTGGAGGAATCCTTGGGGAGCTGGGAGCTTGGTTCTTTTCCGTGGTTGAGTGCCTTTGTCCGCACATGTTTCACAGGTTGGAGTCGGCACCAGCACCACAAAAGGATGTTTGTATAGCGGGTCTAATATGGATACCTCATATAGTGTTGCTCACAAATATTGAACAGTCAACATTACGTTTGAGAGACCCTGTTCTTTGGCCAATCACTGATTCGCAGGTTCCATTTCTTTTTGGTCAGGGCTGAAAGACCATGCTCGGCTCTCGTGAGGGTTCGGGTGCAACAAATCCTGCTGTTTCACATAGAAAACACAGAAATAGACATGCAACATATAAGAAGATGAACATGTTCCCTTTACGCGATTGAAGCCCTACTGTATCTTCTAAATAACAGTATAATAGATACATGTTGTGTGTATAGTATATCACGAAAGCAAGCTCAGAAGGAGCTCAGCGGAAGTTGTTGTTTACGAAATATGGTGAGGCTCAAAATTGAAAGGTTCAGTGAGCTAATTGATTCTTTCAATTAAAGGGAGGGGTCAGCCGAGGGGGGGGCCCCCCCCCTCCCTTTTTATTGATTCTTTCAATGACACCCCTCGCAAAGGAATTGATATTTCAATTAGCAGATCTGTAAAGTGAATTGAAAGAGGCTATTCGACTCCTCCCTCGTCCTTGTGAGAATGAAAGCCGAGTTTTTATTTAAGTGTTCGGTTGACTGACTCAGCCAACAACACTTTGCGCTCGTGGCACAAAAGCGTTGCGTTGCTGCCCTCCCTCCGCGTCCCCTTGATCCTTCCACACCCCTCGCTTTCGTCCCCACTGTCCTCAAGTATATAATATATACCAACATTGCCTTTTCAGTAACACCACAGTTTGTTTGGTTCTGATATGATACGGTAGAAAACGGCAAATGCTGTGGCGGCGCGGTGGAAATAAAAACTACAGGAACAACTACCCCGTGTTTTGGCGTCAAAATGGCGTTTGCCTTTCGCCTCTGTTTAGGATTTTGAGCACGGTGTTTTTTGGCTAAAACTGAAAAATGCATCAGGCAAGAGCTTAGGGCGCTGCAAGATCCAGGTATGTATATATATTTATTACTATATACTTCAGGAGGAAGAATGTTCTTGTCATTTTACCGGGTCTTATAACATCTGTGTGAATCAGCCGCTGTCGAAGTAAGAAGTCCATTTCGCGTGGCCAGTGTGGGACGGTGATTTTTATTCCCCTCTTTTTTAATGTATCACAATTAAAATCAATTAAAACAGCTTCGGAGGAAATTCGACAGCGTGAGGCGACATAAGCGACTTGCAGGATTCTACGCGGAAAGGGTTGTCAATTTGGAACCTGTCCTAGTGGTGTATAGAGAGAGAGAGAGAGATTTTGCCCACAATCACATGTAATTAATTGTTGAGAAGAGTTGGGATGTTGTGTTTGTACTATCAATTTGCTTACTTTTTTAACGGCCCAGACTCGTGATGACTGCTTTAAAACGAATGCACTGAGAATGTGGTCTTAGAGATCCCAGTGTCCTTTGACGGGATGTCCGAAAGGTCATGCCCGTTTTCATCATGCCAATGTGCGGCTGGGGAAGCTTTTAGCATGTTGTTAGCCCATGTTTGATCGGGGATTCTTTCAACCTATCACAGGGAAAATATCGAAGAACCCTTGGAAGAACTCCTTTTCATTGAGTTTTTTCAGCCATCCATACCGGGAGAGCCGAGTCCGTAGGGGAGACCATTTTCAATCCAGAGGTAGACTCTGGACTAACCAAAAGAAGAAGAGTTATTGTTCATCATGTTTCTTTGTGTTGCCGGAACAGCAAACACTATGTAATTTTGGTTTTAGTTTTAGGTGACTTTTGTTCTGAAACTCTAATGTAAATCAGTTCGCGGATGTTGAAACCATTAGATTGAACGACATGTTTGCATACCTTGCATGCATCAACTACAAGTGCTAGATATATAAGGATTTGGTTGCCAAATTGACCGTACAAGTATTATATAGGTATAGGTATATGATGGTGTGTACATATATATATATATATGCGTATGCGCATTCGGTATATATGTCATCTCCCGAAATCTACCTTAACGTCTCTGTTTGAAACGACAAAGGTGTGTTGGTCCACAAGTTGTGGGGATGTCACGTTGACCCTTTGGTAGGTCATAGACCATTCAAAGAGCAGAAGCAGAGCTCCTGTTATTGTTTCAGCACTTCTAACTAGGGTTTTAGGGGGGCAGTACTGCGGCAGTGGGGAAGAAAACCGCCAGTCGTACGCCAGCGAAGGTGTCCTGGGTTGTTTGGCCATTACACCTGGGTTGTTTCGCCCATGGATGTGAGTCAAAATCTAGAGCACACACGCCAAACAAATTGGACATCATCCAACTAAGCAATACTTATCACCGATTCGCCAGCACTAGGCAGCCCTGTTGTTGGGCTCGGAGACAGCTCCAAAGAGAATGGAGGATGTAGAGGGAGCTGACGATAATGGCCTTTCGAACACAAAGAACTCCATCAGAGCAGCCAACCATATTTTCAGCGCGTCGCAGCACTCACGTGATACTAATTGGCGTGCTTGTGTTAATATATCCCTTTGCGGGGAGAAACGTGGGTGGTCCACCATCCGACAGCGCGCTGGACTGTGGCCTTGGTACATCGGATCAGAAGCCGGACTGGTGTCTTTCCAGGCCCATCTGGCCTGGTCTTTGCGCACTTGGTGGCCTGGTTCCCGCCCCCTGGAGACATCGACTGCGGTTTGGAGACAGACTGCGACGGCGGTTCGGCTGGGGTGACAAAATGTGTTCACTTTTTGGAGGCATAGAGAGTAGATATAGGGGTGTGATCACGACAAACACATGGCAGGTTGACATGACAAGCTCGTTTTGTTTCGCTTTCGTTTCTTCAGAACGTCCATTTTTCTACATGGCTTGGATGGCTTGATATAAGGAGTGAGTCGCATTTTCACAAAGACAATAGCAAGCTTTTGTCGCGTGCTCTTTGAGCAAGCTTGGGGCACTTGTCAGATGTCATCGCTTGGAAAGTTCGGAATTCCTTTTGGAATCACCTCCAGCTTCGTAACCGTCAACCCCCCAGCTAGGTGTTCCATCAGTGGTTGTACTGGAGGAGGCCCGTTTCTGCCCTATAGTCTATGAGTCGTGTACAGGTCTGATGTCTTGCGACTCCAGAGGCATCATGACTCCGAGGAAAGCTCACATGATTTGTCTCGGAGTGAGTTCACCACCGACCCTTTGGTCGAGTTCATGGTCATCCGAAATCAGGACCATGCCGTGGCGTCCATGTAACATCACGCAAGCTCGGAGTTGTCTCACCAAGGCTTTTGCGAGCGCAACTGTTTGGATTGAGAGTGCTGGACTATGCGAGGCTCTTGGTCCTGAGTTGCTTGGCATAATAAGCGACAGACGGTCAGAACAGACAGGCCAGAAGCTGAGAGTAAATGCATGTTCATCCGTTTTTCTGTTAAATTATACCGAATTATACCGACAATGCCTTTTGAGTACCAACTAACTATCTTTGGATCATTTTGGATCGGTTGCCTTAAGACTGAGCACGTGGCTTTCCGGAGTCATAGCAACGGACGAGCAAAGAATCGTCGCCGAATTCTCGGTTCATCTCACCGGCGCTGGGTGCTTCGATGTAAGGAGATCGAAGCATTGCATGGTGTTTGTTTCCGTATCACAGCTTATTTGTTTACATTTGTACATGGTGTTTTGCATGGATTTTTAAGGATGTTTCACATCTAGCAAGAATCCTTGGATGTTGAAACAAGATCCTCCAGCACCTTTCGACTGCTGAGATCAACGGGAGCTCCGCAAGTACCTGAATGGAACCCTGCCTGGGAATTTGATCAGGAGCCCTGGCGTGGAGGTGTGGCACGCCGGAACGGGGACGGCGGTCCTCTTCGCAGGTGTGAAGCGAAGAAAAACGGTCCCAAAGAAGGACACGTAACAAGTACTGGATCCAAGAATCCAAGACATGTTTTGTTCATCAATGTCAATGGTGCTTTCGTTTTGGGGGCAAAAATCGCAGATTGTTCTCTATCATACTCATAGACGGTTATTTTTTGTGGATCTCTGCAGGGGATTGATCACCTCATCTTGGCCAATTGCCTACCCATGTGTTTTGCTAGGATATTTCCACGCTTTCCCCCAACCTAGAATGGCTTCTGCTGGAGGTTCCCCCTTGCAAGACACTCGCAACGTATTCGGCAACCAATGAAGAACACCCTGTGTGTCGTACGGCGATCACCACGGCGAAACGATGCGTTTGAGCCCCGCAATGAAAGGCGGCTCACGCGCCCTCAGATGATGTTGAGCAAAGGAACTGAAAACTAGGCCATCGTGGGCGAACTTCTTGAGCCGTTAGTGGACTTCGAGCAGCTCAATCTTCAGACATTGAATAACCAGCGTCGTGTCGACATCAACGTCGCGTCCAAGCTGTCCAAGCTGTTCATCGTTTTTAGAAAAACTTGTCATGCCTCTTGTTGACTCAAGCTGGAGGCTCCTGAGCCTCAAGCGAGTGCCGTGCATGACATTCGTGCAGCAGCATTCGTGTGTAGGCAAGAAGCATCACTGAATGTGAAGGTAGTCGTTGGTTCAAAAGGGTTGAGGACCCGGGTCCTCACTTGTTGCAATATGCAATCCCAAACGAGTCCCAAACATGGTGGAAATCCCGCAAATCGGCACGCGCGTCACGGCACTCGCAGATCGTCCAGGCACTCGCACGGAGCTTCGAGGCCTTCCGCGTTGATGATCCGCTCAAGTTCTTGGCCAAGCGGGCGCGCGTCGGGCGTCGGTGGCGCCGGTGGCGCGGTTGGAAGGCATCGAAAACTTGGTTTTTCTGGGCTTGTGGGATCAAAGTTTCAAGGCCTGGCACCCTTGGATCTCAACCAGCAGCCAGAGGGCAGGGTTGACGTGGGAGAGGGAACTGGAAGCAAAGTGTCTTCTTTTTGGAAGGGCTTTTAGAGGGTGAGAGATAGCTTACCCTCGAGGTGAATCGAACGTTTGGATCATTTGGATCAGGCGAAAAACCCGGCCGATCCTTTCCAAACCCTGCCCGGTCCCGTTGGATCTGACGATGAGTTTGTTCACTTGGGATTCTGGTCTCTCCAGACTGAGCTGCTTCGAAGACTATAGAATACTGTAGATATAAGGTGTATATATATATATATTAAGCCTCAAACTTATGGAAAACTGAAGAACACAATGTTTAGTTTTGTTTAGAGGATTTTAGATGTTTTCAAAACATAGAAAATTATCGGAACTTCACTTTGAATACCAAAAACGCTGGTTGGTCTCCATGCCTCGACCAAACGAACCCCGCAGGAGCGAAGCTACCTGGCCTTGGGTGCTGAGCCCTTCGCACGGGCAGCGATCCAGGCGTTTTTGTTAATCGAGCGCACGGGTGAGGGTCGGTGATGGGAGTGAAGGGTACGGGTATGGTAAGACTCTTATATAATTAATCAAAAAGGCAACAACAAAACATGTGTGGTTTCTCAAAACTTTTGGGTTGCAGGGTTTTATGAATCAAGAATCTATCAAGTCTCCAGGTGGTTGGATACTAATTGCACTCTGAGGCACCTAACATTCAAGTGGAGTTCACGACCTGCTAGCCGAGGAAAATGGTCCTCCAAGGGGCCATCCCATCCACATGGGAGTGTAGATGACTCAGATCGTGGTAATCCTTATGACTCAGATGACCATGATCGTGGTAATAGACTTCGAGAAAGAGGAACAGGGACCAAGAAACATGTTTGTTAGCGGGTTTGTCCAGGATTGAATCTTTATTGTAGCATATTGTGGCAGTAGTTGTGGCAGTATATAATTCATAGATACATTACAATCTATATATATACATATTTTAAATATTAAAATATATAAAATTACAAAATATGGCTGTACCGCTGTGTGTCCGCGAAAACCTGAGGGTTCATCAAGCAGCTCTACAGAGCTGTGGTTCAGCTTGTTTGTTCCTAGTTTTCAGTATCTATACAGTAGTATTGTAGAGCGTTTCTTACCTGTGCTGTTCTGTTTATGGACAAAATCACAGGAAGAATCAAGCTCTACTTTGCTCTTCCCTCGACATGCCGTGATGCCTTGTATGTGACGTGACCGGAGCCGTGGATTGTGCCAGGAGATGCGGCGGTTGCAGCCGGAAATCGATCTGTCCTTGTTTTCAGAGTCTTTTTTAATGACCAATTCCAAGAAGTATGGGCGACCCATGAACCAGTTGGGTGAAAAACAAGGGGAAAAAAGTGCGGCACGAGGTTTTCTGTTGGTGACCTTTGACAGTGCGGTGCAAGTGTGTTTTCGCAAGAAAGATGTGACAGCATGAGAGTCAGCTTCCCTCGAGCAAGGTAAGACCAAGGTGAGGTATCCTCGTGTACTTCAGGTGTTAGCATGCGACAGCTATTTTTTGGATGTTTGTTCTTCCATTCTGAGATTGACATTGATGAGATGCCTAGTCATGGTTCTATGTGTTGGCACAGTAGTTTGTTAGACTGAAGTAGTTCGTAGATGTTTTGCTGCATTTGGTGCAGGAGAACCTGCCTCGTAGTATGGTCCTCCGATCTTCTGGGTAGACATTGGTTTTGAAGTTTTCCATGGTGCCAGTGCCGTTTTTGCTTTAAAGCCGGACTACCCGACTACCCTTCCAGTCGGCCATTCTGCAGCCATGGCGCAGTTGCAGTACCGCCATACTTTCATTGTCATCGAGGATCTTGCCTGGGGGTCATGAGTCATGAGTCATGTGCTCCACGCATGCCAAGCACAAGGTGAAACACATGCCAAGCACTTTCTTGTGTCTTACCAAGCTGCATAGTGGGTGTGCTCAAGTTCTTGCTCATCTGGTGAGTTCGGTGGTTTTTTCACGGTGCTCTTCTCACCGTGCGGCGGTGGCAGAGCTCTGTTGTTTGGTGACTCACCCTTTTGATTCCTTTTGTGTTTAACTAATGGGTTTCCAGCCCTTCAAGTCCCTCTGAACACAAAGTAGTTTTGTAGACGAGGTTCCTCTTTGAACAGGTGATTTGCCACTTTCAAGCCACGTGAGTCATGAGTGTAACAGAACTAGACGACTGATACTGATACCGCTCGGGGAGAGGCCGGTCTCAATTGGGGGAAGACTCCAGTAGTTTGCAGTGGGCCAACTCTACCAATATGTTTTTGAGACCAGACCTATATAGCTACTAGGGTGAGTGAATGTGGGTTTCTCCCAGAGTAACTTGGAAGCTGGACTCACCCGATGAAGACCCCTGAGGGAACACATTCTTTCTATGGGCCATCCATTGGTTTGAGGGATGATTTAGTCGTTTGTATTATATGTCAGGGTTGTAGATTTCGAGGCAAGTCAAGTCCTCACTCTCCCTGAGACAAAACATTGAGCTAAAGTGCATCTCCCCAGTTCACATGTTGAGACAGTGGGGGCTTCTAGGACTTCACAGTCTGAATCACCTCAGATGTCAGTTCATGCGATTACGGCCACCTAGAGATTTCGATGAATAAATCCCAGAAGTTCGCCTCTGAGCTGAAATGTTGCCGCAGTTCGAAAAATAGATGAGGCGACAAAAACATGGCACTTCAAATTGAACTTACAAGTTATATATAAAACCTCACAACTTGCGATATGTGCGCCCTTGCAGGAGGAAGAAAAAGCGGCACCTTGGCTTTTGGCACCCCAGCGTGGTGGGAATAGAAACCAGTCAGCCCAGTGTGGCTGATGGAGAGATCTGTAGAGGTGCACTGGTTTTCACCCTTTCTTAGCATGTGGAGATGCACGCTGTGCTTCAAAGGGGAATGGTCGATTGCGAACGGAAAAGCTACTGTAATCCATGCTAATCCCAATGGTCAAGTGAGGACCTGGAACTTTCCCACTTGAACTATACTGAGGACCAATGACTTAGGACTTGTTGGTACCAATGACATGGGTAGTTGCCGGGGCGGTTTTCCCAAGTCATCATGAAGCAGAAAAAAAGGTGCATCTACCTGAGTGAAATGAAAAGCCATATGACTTAGAGTTGCGCACAAAAGATGATATCAGCAAATATGTTATTTTTTTGAATGAGCATCAAATTGTGCTATATCGGGACCACATGACATGGAACGCTTGTATGTTTTTGAACCGTTCTCATCTCCAGTCATGTAATATTTTTGCCTCGCCACGGACATGACATAGGACGGCCTCTTTATTTAAACTTTAAACCCAGCTTCTTCCTATGTCATGGCTTTGCCAGAAGGTTGGTTTTGGCGCACAAATCTCCAGTCATGCGTTTTGTCCTGCATTTCTACAATTCCAGGAATCCTTAAAGAGGGTGTTGTAAGTTTCCTGATTTTGCTAGTTTTGTCGTCATGACTTAGGACTTGTGGCCTCTTTCCTCATGACATGGGAGTTGTGTTTTTGAGCATACCTCCGACAAATCCTATGTCAGTGGCGGGTAGTATATATAGCATAATGCATACATTGTTTTGAAGACAAGCATTGCCAAGTCAATTGCGACAAGCTGGTATGATAGTATGACCTGTCGATGCATAGGCATAGGTAGTGAATAACATGTTGTTCAATTGGTGACCACCCTTTCCATTCGAATTCTATGACCATGGGCGCCCCCGTCCTTCCACCTGCCCTTTCCATCCGCCGCGCCTGCCGAGGCACGGCGCAGCCGAAGTCACCCTCCCCCGGAGTCAAAGTCACCAGAGCAGAGCTCGATGGCTTTCGTGCACCGGCTAGTGGAGTCTTTCGATTGGGAGGCATGGATCAGTGGGTGGAAGCGAACGCCGAGTACGGATCCGTCAGCCGAGTACCGCGAGCTCAGGCGAGTACGCGAAACGCCGAGTTGCTCAGCTACTCACCATTGACTCCGCTTCCTAGTCACCCCCTTGCCCATAGGGTGATAGGGTCAAGATAGTGGTCAAGATATATTTGATGCGTCCATGATGTGTGGCCTTAGAACGATGAGCAAGGTGTTCCAGTCAAATAGGAATCCTGTCAAGGGGGGCACTTTGTGCTTAGACAAGCAAACTATAGCGGGATTGGGGGAAACAAGCGACTTGTCAAGACCTTTCAGGCTCATGTCCAGCTGATTCAGGATTTACTGGGTGTCGTGGTACGGAGCAATCTGGGTTTGTATGTTTGTAGACCCCGGTGTTTGGTGAGGGTCATAGCAGGTAAATACCGTATACTGTAGGAGTCCGGAATCAGGCCCAATTCTACCGTCCACTTGATGTGTGATCCAAGTTTCTCGGACGTGAACAAATTCTTTTGTGAATGTGCCTGTGAATTGGGTCTTGCGTTTCTGAGCATGGTTCTGCAATCAACTCAAAATCGGAGCACTTGATGAGCAAAGGCTCCAGAATCACTCCTTTCTGTATACTGTATTGTTTATGTCTTTGCTGGTTCAACTGGGTCTGGTGGGTGGAGTAGTGAGTAGTGTTTGAAATCCAAAAGGTTGTTTCATTCCTTGACTGCCCAGTCCCGTTCTTGATCCTGAATCAGAAAGGGGGAGGGTCCCGGGAAACGACAAAACTGACAAAACTGTCCAAGAAATCTATACCAAGAGGGGATGTCCCTGCTCGAGTGTTGAATCCGTGGCCAGATCGAAGCCACCACATCCCTTGGGAGACGCTTGAAGCGGTTTTGGGCGAGTCCATCGGACGGAGGGTTTCAAGACTCGGTATCTCCTGGCGAGTCCATCGGAGGTCCATTGAGATGTTTTGAGTAAGGAGGACGTTTGTTTCTCACGTGAGAAAAAGACCTCATTACTCATTACAGGTACTTCTTGTTACATGTGTTCTTCCCCACCTGTCAGGTGAGGGTCTGTTTGATTTTTTCAGATAGTCAGATAGTCTTCTCCTCCTTCTCCTCGGCCCCAGACCTCAACAGCAAGCGCCAGATTGCACTGGGCAGCGCCGGACCTCAACCGCAAGCGCCAGATCGCAGTGGGCACTACCGGACCTCAAAACACAACTTACAACCACACAACACAACCACACAATACACAATACGCAAGAACAAACACACAACCACAAACACACGACCACAAACACACAGTCACAAACACACAACGGACGTAACCACAAACACAGCCGCAAACATGCAAATCACAAACACACGACCACAATCACAAACACAAACACACAACCACAAGACACAAACACAAAACACAACCACAAGCAGACAAAACACCACACGGTCACAAACACAATCACAAACACAATTACAAACACAACCACAAACACAATCACAAACACACAACTACAAACACAACACACAACCGCAAACACAGAAACCTCAAGCACAACCGCAAACACAGAAACCTCAAGCACAACCGCAAACACATAACCACAGCAAACGACCACAACACACAACCACACAACTACAACATTATAAGAAAGTTTTGAGTATAAGTACCGTACCTGTTTGTGACTGTTTGTGTAGCATTTTGCGTGGCAGGTGGTCGCAGGGTAGCACTTTTGCATGCCAACCGGAGACTCTGGCGACACCCCGACGCGAACTCCCTAAGCTTGAAATAACAATCAAACCCGAGGACGCACAAACAAAGGCAAAAACCACAACACCCACGACCATAGCAACATGCGCCGCACCATGGCATGAAAACAAAGGATTGAAGTTTCATGTTGGGGCTCACCCGAAGTAAAGTATATGATTTGTTTGTGACGTGGCGGATAAAGTGCAGGAGATGACACCGTGATTGACGGTAGCATTGGTAGAAGGCAATAACTTGCTGTAGCCTTTACAATACACAGGATTATGCAAGAAGCAACATGAAAACAAAACGAGCTGAGTTGTGTGTAAGACTAAGACTGCGAGGTGATTGTTTCCGCCAACTGTCCAGACAGAGAAGTAGGACATGGAGGAACTTATCAGACTTCTACAGCAACTCACTAACCTCTTGTGTTTTGCACGGCATGTAGTGCTCTCCACATGGATAGAGACGATTCTTGTGACTCTTTAAAGGTGACTCCTGACTCGTTTTTTCTTTATCACATGGTACGGTATAAATATACTATACAACCAATTTTAGACAAACCACGCGTTGCCCCATTCGAACCTTTTCGACGACAATGCTCTAACGTCACACCTTGCTACCCCCAAAACAAAGGAAACAATGGTGAATCGGTTCCAAAGACTCTGGAGTTAAATTGGATGAGACGACGAACCCAAAATAAACATAGTTCAAGGCCAGATTTTTCGCCCCACTTTGCCATCCCGATCTTGGTGTCCTGCTTGTGATCGATGTTCCCTGCGTAGCGAGGTCAATACATGTTCACATACTGTTCGTTGGGAACAATTGGGTGCTTGGCACAGTTTTCCGAGCTCCGAGCTCCGAGCTGACGAGTCGGGAGTCCGGTCCTCTGAGGCTTAGGGCATCCAGAGTTGTGCGGCCGGCCATGCATTCGGTTCATCTATGGCACCTGTTTCAAGGGGCAGAGCTGCGAGTGCCTGGATCTGGAAACAACCAGCTGTTTGTGGGCAGGGAGCACCTCTTGTTGTCGACAGGGATGTATATATAGTGTGGGTCAATGCCACACACACACAAAATCAGGTGTGGTGACATCCTTGCTAATCCATTTGTTCATTATGTTCATTTGTGTGTATAGCCAGAGTTCCTGCGTTTTTGAACTTTGGTCATCAGTCCCGACACGGTTGGTGAGAAAAGTGACGCCGTGCCCGGTGCTGTCGTTCTTTAATTTTGTTGGTTTGCTGTTGACGAATGTTGACGATGTTAGGTTACAGGTGGGGCATACCTACATACTTGATCATACTTGCACCTTTTTGGTTGATGTTGATTGACTTGTAGACAGGAAGAGCCTGTTGGAGAATTGTTAGCTGTTAGCTGATCCGTGGGTGTAGACCTAAAGTTAGGAATATTGAGAAATCCTTGGCAGCCTAATACGTCCATCAACCGTGTGCTTGTCAGGACAAGATCGGTTAGGGCCAGGGCCTTGTGGTGTGCCCGAGGTGATGCCCCCACTGGGTGCCTCAAAATCCCTCCGAGCGGGATTTCTGGTGCCCGGTTTTGATCCCTGCCTAGGAGGGTCCAATTTGTTCCTTGGGTAGAAGGACATGGTGACCCAGTTGCGTTGTAAAGCCCATTTGAGCTTGGGTCCCCAAACAGCAAATCGGAGATAGTTATGATGATCGGTCGGGAACGTCGACCTTTCGACACCGGTGAAGCGAAGTGAGATCACGACAGCTGAGGTTTTGCCATGCGCCCCACGAGACAGCAAAGGCTGTGATTTTGAGCCGAAGACATCTCCGTTCAGCTAGAAGTCAATCCATATCCATATCAATCCACAATCTTGTTTTTTGAAGCCTCTCGAAGATCTAGTTGGAAGAGAAGAAACCGCACCTATATATATATATAGATATGTTTTGCATTTTTTGCGGGGGACTTAAATTTGGCTCGTGTTGCTTCTTTGGGCACTGAATCCCCACGAATATAGGCTTATGAGAAACGTAACAACTCGTTTGTCGAAGAAATCCTTTAAAGTGGTTTGACTAAATATCAGCTCCAGGTGTGTCCTCTCCTGCAAAAGTACATCCATTCCGAAAGCCGTCCCATGTATTAAAGCATTTGCCATCCTTGTTTATGTATAAACATCCCCCTATCCGTATGGTGTCTCTCATTCCTTTCGCGAAAGTATGGCATCGTCTGCTCGACAAGCATCATCCCTTAGAATCTGGCCGAGCCAATCCTGTCTCTTTCTGAACAGGGCCTTCATCCAACTGTGGAACCTCCCGACTCAAAATCATGCGGACACCATGTGGACACCATGCGTCCCCGACCATCCAAGTGTCCCTCGTACGTAGCTGTAGAAGCCGAGACAGCTCTTCCGTAGAAGAGCTGTCTTGGAGTCCTGCAATGATGTATATCAAATTGTTGACAAGTGTTGTCCTTTCCCCATTTTTTCCGCTCTTGGATGCCAAAACTTCACTTTGCATTGAGAGACAAAATCACACGTCACGGAAGAATACGTCCAAAAAGTCTAGGTGTCGGTGTCAGCCTTCAAGTCACACTTACAAGGTATACATGTGGATCCCCAGCGTATTGTTGCACCTACTCTGCTTGCTTCAGGGCGTGCTTATTTCTTATTTCCGGTTTCGCCCAGTCCTATTCAGCATTGCCTACGAGGTGAAGATGGACAAATCCCAGCGGCAGATCTTTGAGCAAATGAGCGAATCCGAGGCATTTGTTTGCTCCCCCGACTGACTGTTGGTTGGATCTTCAGGTTTGAAAAGTATACAGTGTATAGCTGGTAATTGGAGCAACCTAGAAGTATGACACACTCAAGAAGTTTGATCTCACTCAGGGATAAGCTGTATACTACAGCATACGTGTATACAATATGATTTGGATCTGCCCTATTATATACCTGTAACAGTTGGTAGACAATTATCACTATCTTAGAGATCAGAAAGGTCTTTACTAACCATCATCATCCACTGTTGCTGGCAATGGGATAGAGCCAAAATACTATGTTACAACTTCAGCCGAGTGCCAAAGGTATAAATCCAATGTGTGAAATGCCCATGGAACTCGCACTTTTTGAGACTTGTCTTTTGGTCAGGCAGTCTGAAACTCGTTTTTGGAGCGGACGGCTTAGTGTCAATATAGTAGATCTACTTTCTCCCACTGTTTCATGCATCGTCTAAGTGGTTTGCAATGGAGCCGACGCCAACGCGTGGAGCACATAGGCAACCCTAGGCACTTTGGCCTATGCTACGCATGGTTGAAAGCTGGTAATAAGATGTGGGTTTGAGTCTTAGGGGTCAACGCTCAAGATTTGTTCGAAGCATCGCACGATATCGCACATCTTTCGACCCACAGCACAGCGGTGAAAAAAGAAAAGAGCTTGTGTTTCTGGAACTTTTGTGCAGCTTCAGTTTGTCCGAACAAGAGTCGTCGTCATAAATTACCAGTTTCTTCGCCCCCTTGGCAAGCTTCACTAATTATATTGTCTAGAATGATGGAGTTTGGGATAGCCTAAGTGGTATGCTGATCCACGGATGACACCCCGTTCGCCGCATGCGCATGCGCCGTCGCCCGGACGTGTTGGGCGACCTTTGGTTCAGGTCCTCTCCTTTGCGCTAACTCATCTCCAACGGAAGTGTCAGCAGAACGGCATGCCCTTTGGCCTGACAGTGGGCGCATAGGGAGGAGTTGACTCATGTTTGGAACCTGGACGTGAAGCTTCTGAGGTGTGCAATGATCACCAAGTGTATAGGAGGTGTTTGACCTTATCAAGATGGTGGGCATTTTGACTAAGCACGGGGGGTCTATATAACAATCGTTCATTGTGTATTAATATGTTATATAAAGTTATATATATAGTATGCTATGTAGATACATGCCTACCACCCAATCACGACCTCCTTCTTGATAGGCAAAGGTGCCACATGTTGGATATCTAGTTGATCCTCCAAAACAGTGGTATATAAGTTGTAATGCACGTCAAGTCCGATCAGCTGCGGTCCCGGTTTGTGAACGGGACCCTGTTCCTATCGGAGTTGGCAAATTCCTGAAGGATCTTGATTTGGAGCAAAAGGCCTTTTCTACCAAAGAAGGACACCACCCCAAATCGAAAAAGCGGTTCAAGGAAAAAGGATTTGTAGAATTGGGAACAAACCGAAGTCAACACGAATCCTTTGCTTTTTCCCCACCTGTCAGGGTCTCGGATCCAAACGTGTTCCCGTTCAGACCGACCATACTGGTCGGTCCTGGTCGGTCTGCGGAGTCGTGCACACTAGACCATTGGCGACAGGCTGAACAAATGTGTTCAGAACAAATGTCAGAGTCAGAGTAAGTGGTAGAATCTAGAACACATGTCGGAACATTTGTCAGAACAGATGTCAGACCAAATAGCAGGTTCAAGTGCATGACAATTGTCACAATACATGGCAGAACAAATGTCCGAACACATTGAACCGAAGTTTGATCCTACGTCACAACACGTTTCAGAACACATGCCAGATTTAATGCGAGAGCACATGTGAAACGTACATGCCAGAAGATATATATGAGCCATATGTCGGAACATTGTGTCGGTGCACATGTCAGGCAACGTTTGTCAGTTTTTTCAAAGTCACCTCTTACCTTGGGGATCACTGGCAGCAAAATAGTTAATGTTCATTTTGCCTGTGCTGAAAGAAATCATTGGTTGAGGGGAGAAATATTACACGCGGGTGGTAAACAATACTTACAAAGGGATTGAAACCATTCCAAGCCCCTGAACAACTTTTATAATACTGGTATTTGTATATATATATATAATATATATATATATCAATTCCAGGATGCCTGTAGACTACCCACTTGGTCGCTTTTGGCAATATAGTTATTAAAAGGTGCTTGATAGAAGGGTTTAGCTCAACCTCAAGGCAGGCAGGGGAGACTAAAACTCGATTGAACATGGCAATGCTGAAAGAAAACACTATTGTTCCAACCACCAAAACAAGTTTAGGGTCTTGAACAATTCCGCAAAGCCTTTTGTTTCTTTCCCAAATCTCCTAGATATTATATAACTAAGCTTCACATATAGCTTGACATATACTGTAGAAGATTCTTGTCCCCGAAAACACTTGCACCTCCTACCCGGTCCTACCCGTTCCCCAACTGAATCAACTATACCAACCGGGCCTGTGACGCCACACACCGACCTCCAGGCTCGATCAGATGGCGCTGGTGTTCGTCGCCCTGCGCCGACACCTCCGCTTCGGCCTCCAGCCGTCCCCCGCGACGCCCGGCACCTCGCGGCGGACGCAGCAACAGCACTTGCGCATTCTGGTGCCTGCAGTGCGGAAGATGAGTGGCCTGGGCGGCAGCTTTGAGCCTTTTTCTTTTAGGAAAGTCTGATGTAAAAAATGAATTGGCAAGGTCGATTTGATGACGGGTCATGCTATGTCATGCTTGTATACCACGCTCTCCAGTAGTGCATCCTGCCAATGGGCCAAGGGGGTCACAGTTTTGGCAGCTCAGAAGGTACCGGAACATGCGGTCATCTTTTCCTCCCAAACGTCCTATGGACCAACATGGAGCTATACAACAGAAAGGACACCAATGTGATATTGTGAAGCTTGACTGCTTCGGTGGAGAACAACTCGTGCCATTCCAGAATGTTTGCCACCTAACTGGATTGAGTTGGATGCTGTTTGATCCTTTTTGGCCGTAGACATCACCTCTCTCCCTTTTCTCAACTCCCAAGGCCTGGGACGTTTGTTGGAGCTGGTGCAGCAGAAGGTGGAACCAGGCGCGGAGGTCACAGTGCTGCGCTGCCCAGAACGGAACACCAGACATGGGAGGGCATAGCATGACACACATGGCGGGCCCGGGCCATATGGCTCCAAAGAGAACGACCTTCAGGAATGATTCGCACATTTGACATGTTTCCAGCATGTTTATTTCGTGCACATTGATCTTTCTCCACGATCACCCTGTTTCGGCCGGATACCAGGATTTTAGCGGAGCCTGGGTCGGCTGCTAT